>OZ022493.1:4988565-5342474 GCA_963989405.1 Trypoxylon attenuatum | reverse complement strand
CCCTGATATCGAGATCGTCTCCTCATTGTCACTCCCTTTCGCGCGGAACGGAGGATAATGTGGCGGTGGCGATGATGGTGACCTTGGTAACGTTGGCCTTAACCTTGGCATTGGCGTTGGCGTTGACGTTGGTGGGTTGACAGCTTCGCGTTACGTGGTCCTTGGCTGACCGTACGCGAAGCTGACCTCGCGTCAGGGATAATCGGGGTGCATGAGGTTGTACATGACCGCGAAGATCGTGCAAGCCGCGTATACGCCAAGCGCCACCCACCAAAGCAGCTGTTCGTGAAGTCGCTGCTCAAAATTCTTGAGGACGAGAAGACCGATCGTCAACCCGGCGAGGGCACCCGTCAAGTGGGCCACGTACGATACGGGCGGACCCATTTGCTCGGCCGCGTACCTGTCGTAGATCGCAAAGCCCACGTCCGCGCTCGCTGGAAAAAAAGACAGAAAAGTGCACCGGGTTAGTCGACGGATTTTGTTGGTGAAAGGAGAAGGGGGAGAGAGGCCGAACTGAAGCGCACCGAAATTCAATTTTAGCTAGGATGGAATGACGGGCCAAAAAGGAAGGAATGCGGCTTTCGGATAAAAAAGCCGTTGAATATCCTTTCTTTGTTCCCCGTCCTGTCGTGCTTTATCGCGACTGAACGTTGACCGGGAGCGCGCCAGCTACTGGCAGGCGCGCTCCCGGACGCCGCCAGATGTCGTCGGGCTTGGCTTAGGCAAAACTGTCGCCTCGATGCTGGGCTACCATTCTCGCTTATCTTTTAATTAAATCCTTCGTCCTTCGGCTTGTTCCTCGTCTGGCTTTATGAGCTATTGCTTTAATCCGTGGAAATTGACTCGAAGCTACGCGATACTTTCAAACTAAATGCAAAATTTCCGCGTGAAAGGGGACTTGCGTAATGTTTTGCCGAGCCACGGTAAGAGTGGTAGGGTCTAAAGCAAGTCCGATGATCTCGATCCTTACCAATTACGAAAATTCCGATTAGTCGGACGATGCCAAACTCCATGTTGTTGTAGTTGAGCAGGACATTGGCCAGGTGAGCGGCTAAGAGTGCATAGACGCCGCCACTCGCTCCCACTAGGTAGACGTCCGTGTCGAACACCGAAGTACCCAGCGAACCTGTAACATCGACCGGAAAATCTTTCATTTGCGCATTCTACGTATTCTTCGGTATACGATTAGCAAGCACCCTTGTTTCGTCAAGTAGTCGACTAATTTGCTCATCGGTGAACGGATATAGGGGTTCGAGTATCGAGAGGACATGACACGACACGACACGACACGACACAACCCAGTGGTAGTTGGGCCATTTACAACCCTTGGCCGTCCCTTTCCCCGTATACCCTTCTACATGGCTTACCGTCGTTCACCTAATCGCGGATTAGAACGTATTAGACCGGTCGATGTTCCGCTCTCTTGTTTGGCAACGATATTAACCAGCCGCGAATCCCCGACTCTCATGATGCGATACCACGCGATCGAGATAATTTCGCGTTTTGCTCTTCGGCCGCACAAGTGTTGATCCGCTAAATTGAATTTACGAAGGGTGTGGAGGCTGACGATCGATTAATAATGGAACATCTCATTCTCCGGTCGGAGGGGCGCGATGGGATTAACGTTTGGATTAATAATGGATATTAATGCGGTGCATCGAGTGTGGCGAATGTACAGCTCGAGGGAGGGGAGGCAGGCTGGTCATCCGAAGCCTTGCTCTGCCTCCGGGGGTGTCCACAACTGGAACCCCAGTTGTTTGCCCCAGGTGGAGCGAACAAGTACGCGTTTACCTTGCGACGATTATATCGCGAAATTACTGCCCCCGGTGGTGCTGATTTGTCAATCCAAAGGGTTGCTCTCTGATCTGACTTGACGTTGGACATTAAAGGGCGAGTAGACATTAGCGAAAGCCGCTATTAGCTTACTGCCTCGCCAAATTTGGATTGGCGTGACCCACATTTGCCTGTATTTAATATTGATGAAATCGACTAGCCCGTGGACTCGATTGACCATCGGTGGTTCATCGGCAATGTCGGTTAATTATTAATGCGCCTGGTCGCCCAATGGCTAGGTCGCAAAGGGAGAAAACGCGGGGGTTTGACGGCGCGAGGCCAAGAAGAGGGGTTGAACAGAAAAAAGGCCGAGTTCCAATTTAATTACGAGAAACGAGAGTGGCATTATTCTCCTTGGGTCCACTGTCGGTTGAATTAAGATTAAGATTAAGATTAAGATCGAGATTAAGATTAGGATTAAGAGTTAGGGCAGGTGGGATGGAACTAGAGGGAAAAATGTCAGACTGTGGAGAAGGGAGGTTCGTAGATATGTACTTACGTAAAGTAAATACCAAATACTTGGGTAGATAGGTAAGTATGCGGGGGAGCGAAACAAAGGGGACTCGAAATTCATTTGGATCGTTGTTAATCTTGGATTGCAAATTGGCCAATAAAGAGAAATAAGAAAAGGCAAAGAACATAGGCAATAGGAAAGGGAAAATGAATTTTCTCTGGTCTTTGCTTCTTTTTCCTTGTCATCAAATTTCCCTCCAATGCACTGCAGCTCTTTTAACTCGCTCTCACTGCAGCGCAATAATAGTTCGTGGAACAAGAGCACGTGCAACAGGTGCAGCAAGGGGATCCGGTACACAAACATCCAGACCAATAGTGAAAAAGTGAGAGAAGACTGAGGGTCAAACGTGTGGATGTTAGATGTTCGACCCAACACGATCCGATCAGATCGAATCGGATCGGATTTGTTGTACCAACCAAAGGAAGAATTTGATGATACGTGGGTACTGTGTGTACGATATACGCAGTACGCAATCTTCGAAGAGTGCATCGGGTCGAAAGAGCCAAGCCTCGAATATCCGTCGATCCAATAATGGGATGAAGAGAACAATGAGAAAAATTGGAGCTGTGCAAACAGAAGGGAAATGGTAGCCGAGAGGCGTAGGTGTGGCTGTCGCTGACGTAGCAGTTGCATAGCAGCAATCGCATTACATCGTCGCGACTGTGATGCATGCCAAGTACTTCCTTACTTACTCACTTAAAAAGAGTATATATAATCTTGTCGGGCTCGTCTCAGATCCAGTCTCGGTCGAACTTTCCTCGCACTAATCATCCCGAATTATAGTCAAGTCCACTTTTTTTCGTGGACATGAAAGGATCAGTTAGAAATACGTGCGAACGCGAAACTTATTTCTCGTCATACAACAATCTTAATCGACCGTCGGAGACGCGAGAGGATTAACTGGAAGGGGGTTGGTCGAAGAGTGAGGAGTGTTCGGCAAATATTATGTGGAAGCTTAACGAAACGTTTAGCTCGAAGGTAAACCTCTTTTTGGAGGGCGAACGGCCCCGTCTTAATGGGAAGCGCGAAGGTAGTCCGAAGCGATAAGGCTGCTTTGCATTTTCGTTGCTTTGTCTATGCGCTCGCTTCTCTACGTGGTCCCTCTCTCCTACCCTCCGGTCTGCTTTATAAACATTGCTCGCCAGATGTTATTACCACCTCGACTCGACGGGAACCTCGTTAATATCTAAAGCCCGAAACCTGGAGCTTCCCGAAGTAGGTATATATTAATCTTATCGCGCGGCCAGTCAAATGGATGGGGTAGACGAATGAAATCTGCACAAGGTGAGGATCCTTGAGCGAATTAGATCCTTAAGTTAGAATTCTGCAGCAGAGTGCAGACTACCTCGACTCCTGGTTACCAACTACCAAGGGACCAAACTTTTCTCTTCCTTTTTTATATACCTCCTAACCATCTCTGTATCTATCGTCCGCTCTTGGTGACGCTCCTCATTGGCCTCGTCCAATTTCGGGCCACTTTGTCGCACGTTTACGAGGAGCACTCTGGGAGCTTTATTATTCGCGCGCCCTATTTTGCAACGTTTTGCTTTCGTAACTGCTAATACGTAACTCGAGTTTCGCCCGGCCCATTAATCGAATTTATGCAAATGCCAATTAACTTGAGACCGAGAAGCGCTTCTATCTGACCACGGTTCTTCGGGGCCCTTTCGCGCTCCTACTCCAACGCTTTAGTGTTCGTAAAACGATGATGGCACGCTGGTCGACGATGATTGTGGGAGTGGAATTTTGTGGGAACGACCGATCGTGAGTAACTCTCCGCGGAATTCGCCCCCACCACCGATTCCGACAATGTTGACTGTTGTCGGATGTGCAAAGGTTGACACGCTAAGAGAACGAAACAATTGCGAGGAGAGAGAGAGAGAGAAAATATTACTACTTACCAGCGAGAACGCCCGCCATGTAGACCGCTGCAATCCTCAGGCTTCCGTGAACCATCTCCAAGGGAAGTCCCACGATCACCTGTACCCCCAGGTTAAATAGTAGGTGAAGCCATCTGCAAAGAAAGCCCGCATATTTCTCAGATTGCTCTCCTTTCCTTTCCTCCATTAAGATTAAATAATAGCTACGATACGTAGCGTCGGGTCGGGTCGGGTCGAGTCGAAGAGTATTCGCTATTCAAAGGGAGCGTAGACAGAAGTACAGTGTAGAAGGAAGCGGTAAAAGAAAGAAAGGACGAATGGAAGAAAGAGAGAAAGAGAGATGAATTCATCGAGAAGGAACTTCCTATTTACCGAACAGTTCCCTCGCATTTCCTCTCAAACAAAGGAACACAGAAACAAACAAACAAGCAAACACTTATGGTATACCTTTCCCGTTGGTAGTTACCACTCGCCATTGCTCATCGCGCTTGATGGGAACCGCGATCATTGTCCGAGATTTTTCAGGAAAATGGTATTCGTAAAGATCGTGGAGAAAGAAAATCGCAAAGCAGGACTTGGTTGACCATTCGAAACGAAATAACGTCTCGAGACAATTAAGACGATTATGAATTTAAAAGCGAGGAACGCCTGAGAAATTGATTTTTTTCCTCCGTGTCGTATTGGGGGCATTGCGCATAGATTGTGAGGAAGGAATCCGAGAATCGTACAACCTGGCGGGACGTGTGCCCATCAAACGTACGATTTGCATCGTTATCGGACTAGTTGTGATGCGCGATCGGTGATCGAAGAGTTGTACGTATGCCACGGGATCTCTCAAATCGAGGCGCACTGTCTGGAATGTCGGCTGTTCGCACCGAACGAAAAAGAAGACGTCAGTAACGACATTTACAATTAGTGACTGCACTCGACGTCGCGGTGCGCCGAGTGCTGAATGGCAAATGAGTCGTTGCATAGAAAGAAGAACCCGACAGTGGAATTCGTGGGGTTGATTCATAACGTTGGATATTGGAGAATATTTTCGAGGAAGAGAAAACGATAAGACCAGCACTGGGAATAGGGGTTGCGCACACCCTACGCCACTAGGGAATCGGTCCGCCGGTAATCCTGGTCCCGGCAGGATCATCCTTGACTCGGACAATGCCGAGAAGTTCGACGTGTAGTAATGGGGTCCGATTAACCGAAACTACCGTTCTTCGGACCAGCCTCAGTTGCCGTTCGTTCTACTTGTCAATTGTTCTCTGGCTAGACTCGACCGTCGGTCTGTCGAGAATCGACTGTCGTGACTCGAATGAGATGTGCTTGAGTCGCTCTCCTGCAGTCTTTTTAGAATAGATCACTATGTCCATCTCGACCCGGTTTGCGGGAAACTGATTTTTCCTATCAACGATGCAGTATAGTAGTAGTATTGCCGATGTAGCGTAGCCTCCGGCATGTTCGCTTTTCTAACAGGCCAATTTTTATCACCCTCTCGTCACTCGTGTGGCTAAAGATCCACGTTTCGCTCTCACACGTTCGAGATAGAGCGAGAGATTGCCTTGTTTTTGAACCATCTCCCTTTCAATCCCCGTCGCCTTTTATGACCCGAAGTAGGCTGAGGCCACGGAAATTCCGAGGCCCAGGCTCCTCACTTTATCCTCGGCCTTCCGATGGAAAAATAACGAGCCATCGATCAAACTGGCGCTCGGTGCTATACCGCGGAAAAGCGGGATACTTTTCCCATTAATAACCACCGTATCGCAATATCCTCGCGGTATCACCAGGGAATGGGGAAGACACCGTAAAACATCATCTTTCCGTTTCGCGGCTTGCTGACCCTGACAATCGACCATTAATGCTTTCGTTGACGAGCCGAATCGCGAACGAATAGCGTTTTCGCGAAAACGAGCGAAATGCAAAAGAAGCGAGGGAAAAAGAAGAGTTGGGGAAGAAGAAGACCCAAGGGACGATACAAGGGGCTTGGTGCCGAGCGGTGCGACGTTTTCCGTGCAAACGTTACTCTCCTCCGTGGGTCACTCTTATCGCCGCTACCATACGCACGTAGGGAGAACGGTCGCGCCTTATCTCCCGTTTCCATGAATAATTTAGAGCTGCGCCGGTGGAAACTTCCGCGGCAGCCGTTTCGCTCTCTGGAAAAAGACTGTCGACACGACGCGAAACGAGATGGAACGGGATGGATTGGGATGAGACCCAACCAACCGTTTTCGTACCAGGGTTCCTTACCGTTCCATTTACCGTGCCAATTATAGAGCCCTACAAGACTAAACCCCATAAAATTTTGTTACCAATTACGAAAAATATATTTCTCCTTTCTCGTGCCCTTCTCACGAGCAAAAGGGAAATCAATTTCGATTGTCGTAGCAGGTATGGGAAAGGTAAGAGAAATAGGATAGTCGAAACAGCGTTGAAATAACTTACCCCGCGTGGAGGAACATGTAGAAGGCGAACCTCCAGAGCTCGAGGCGCTTGTCCGGTCGGTAGATGAAGACACTGTCGATCGGTACTGGCCCCGAGGGATTAACCTCGCCCATCGCCACCGTGTAGTACGTGAAGAAGCCCAGCTATAACAGAAATGAGAGGCCTCGTAAGTGACAACTGCTACAACGACCAATGAAAAAACCTTCGATTTGCCCCAGCAGCTTTCTTTATTGTCACGCGTTCTCACACCTGGTTGTCTCTCTAGCTTTTTTCCGCCCTTTCCTGCTCTCTGCACCCCCTCGAATATTTCCGCCCGACTCGTGGCCGTAAAAAGCAATTGCGCAAATATAGAGTTTGCGATCGGCCATCGCATTATACAAACGGTAGCTCCTTCCGTAAACGAGTGGTACCACCAACGATATTGCACGGAAATATTAGGGACTCTAGTTCTCGCTGAATTCTTGTTTCGTCGTCTATACCCTTCGGTAACGAATGCCTACTACCCTCGTCCTGGCTTGACCTATTCTACTCGAGTAACGTACGAAAGTAAAAAATATGCCCGATGTTAACGCGGAGAACGTACCACCACTCTCGAAGACAGTCTTCCGTTTGAGCGAACTTACTGTAAGGGGAGTAAGTAATGGAATGAAACGGGGTGAGAAAATTCTCAAGAGGGGAAGATCGAGGAAATCGACGTTGGAATCGTCTTTTTCCTGCAGCTCATTACTCAAGGGTTAATTAAACTGGTTCGTATGATAGCGCGGAGTAGCACTGCGTAATCCCGGATACTTTGAGCGATTCTCTTCAATTAATCGTGGCCACCTCGAGAAGGCGCACAACGGCCAAGTTACGTTCAACAAAGAGGAGTTACACCGCGAACTGCTCATCCGACCTGACACGTTTCTCATTAAGAATCATCGACTGGTCCATATCCCAAGTTAATTGGAAAGTGGATCCGGCACTTTGGAGTCTCTTAAAAGCCTCGTTCGTTGCGTAACGCACTCCCAAGGGAGTGAAAAAGTCTTCGAGGAGAAAGCATAAAGGATAGAGAGGAGGCTGAGACGAGGAAGAAGAAAAGGAAAGAGAAGAGTAGGAGAATATTTGGTCTGGTTCTCCGATATTTTTGCAGACCAAGAACTTTCAGTTCTTTTCGTTGCGTTGCCATTTACATCGCATTACGCCTGGCGAACTATTTACATATTTACATCGCTCCATTCCAGCCCCCTTTTATTCCCTCGTATACCTCCGGTGGAAACTCTATCAATCCGCTGACACTGAGTATTCGAATGCTTTTTTCATATTCCGCGTACTCTCTTTCCGATAACGTTCGCTCTTGTCCGACGGATGCGCATCGCCTTCAGTTCTTTTTCCTCGACGTTTCTCGATAATGGCCCCTACTCGAGATTCTCTTGCTTTCATTGTCAGCATCTTTTCTCCACGCATGCACGCGCGTGCACCGCGCACCGACAACGTGGAGCTCCTTCTTTTGATTCGCTTAAAGGGCTTTGAGATGGTGCGACAATTTTCCACCCTCTCCTCCTTTCATCCCCTCGTTTCCCACGTGTTTCGCCTATTTCCATCCCCCTGATTCGTCTGTATCTCAGTACAATCGTATTTTCATTGACTGTCGCAATGAAACTTGTCTGTTTGTGGTTATCGTATTGTGGCGTGTTCCAATGAACGATTTCGAGAAGGTGGCCAAGTTCGTTTTATTTCAATTCTAACGAGTAGCAGAACGGTGATTCAAGTAGCGGACTCGCCCTCCAGGAGTTCGTGCCCTTGCTCTTAAGGGCATGCTCAAGAGGCTCATAAATCAAGCAAGTATTCCTTTTTTTAATAAAAGCCTCTGTCGATGAGGGTTAGCTTGACGTTGGATTACACGATATTACGTCTGCTGGCTACTTTATTAAACGGCACTCTGCTCACATCACGCTGCCGCCGCGTTGAACCTTTTCGGTATCGCAATTATTAGGATCTCCCTAAGAATGAGGTATGATGCTATCAGGCCATCAGTAGAGTTTTTCAAACTCTATCCTACCGACTGTTCTTTAGAAGCAAGAGCTACCGAATAACGCTTCAAGTGTTTTTTTGTCAATTAGCTGAAATTAACTTGATTCGTGCAAAAGGTTCAGCATTTTCCCAGTAAAAAATGAACCGAGAACAATCTGGCTAGAAAGGTTTTTAAGGTTTTCGAAGCTTTTTATTTGCGTGACCCTGCGAAATCCGGACCGGCTGCTGCTTCGAGATGCGAGGGTGTCGGAAGCCCAAGAGTCTCGAGGATGAGGTGGAGTGAGGTGGGTTGTGGCACAGCGGTTCGCCAAACCTAGAAGGAAGCCCGAAAGCTATCGCACCCTGCGCACCGTAATATTGTTAGGTATGCAAATTAAACTATTCAAAGGCCCTGATGAACTTCCAGGAGTTCCAGCGAGATTAAAAAAGAAGGAAGATGCCCGGTGAAGACGTCGGAGGCGCGAAGGGGTGGTTGCTGGGCGTAAATCGAGTTTTCCCTATGCCCGAGGCAGTCTTGTCGTCGTCACTGTCGTCGTCACTGTCGTCGTCACTGTCGTCGTGTCGCTGACGAATATGTGCCGATGCGATTGTGCTTATCGGGAGCCAGTTACCCTCGTCGTTTCGAATCTCGCAGTGGTAGAGTCTTGCTTGCTTTAACTATTTCGACTCTATTCGGCGTCGGCGTATCTTCGAATATCGTCGAGCTCCATAAACATCGATAGTTCGCAAATCTACGGGACATATACGCGTTGTATTTCTCGGTTCGTACGTTTTCGCATCTCTCATCTCGCGGGGGTAGCGTAGGACGAAAATTATTTCTGTTCCTCGTGGAAACGACCGAAACTCTCATCCGCCTAGGCTCGCGTCTCGTAAAACACTGCTGGAGCACGACAATTTACTGTAACTGCGGCTTTAGTCCGCACTCCTGAGCCTTCTGCACTCGCCTCGACAAAATATTAGGCATAAACGGTATACCTCTGGCTTCTATACCACAAAGTCTATATACATATACTGTAGATTTTGGGATGCATCCCCGATGGATTATCGTCACGCTGCCCATAACTTATCCAGGGATCCCTGCGCCTTTTTATTTACCGTAAATTGCGCCAGTCCCAACGACACTCGGTTTCGACATTTATCGGAGAATTGGAGCGCGCGATGCGCGTGCCGCTACTAGCAGTACAACCGACACCAGTAAAAGCGAACGTTTAACCGAGAAGACCAGGTACGGCCAGTGGTCCGTATAGATGCTTGAGCAGACTAGCTGGCGCAGTGCAGCCAGTGATACGGATCGGACAATGGTCCGCCGTCGCGGCTCGGGCAATGAAAGGCAGACGTTAGCGTCGGACTTTCCAAACTGGACGCGGATTACGAAGAATATACACGTATATCTCGTTTAGGTTTGCGCGGATTTGATTCGGAGTGCATAGAGTTTCGTTAAAGTCTTTGTGATGCCAGGAAGATAAGACTCAATTAAGCTGAAAGGATCCCAGTAACCATTGTTCCCTTCGTGTCGGTCGTCCTGGCCAAATGAAAGTCACCAATTTTTCCTAGCTACAAATTCGAGTCTATTCCCTTTTCCTTCGTTCTTTCGGTCTCCTGTACTCGGTACGTCTTTATTCAGACACCGTAAGATTACACAAAGGAGCACGAAATAGACTGCTTTCCGAGACGATTGCCCGTGCATCGACCCCTCAAAGGAGGCCGTTAAAACCACTACCAACACCCGTACTATCAGCCGTACTCTCGGTACCGTAACATTGCCTCGCAAAAAGGAACCTTAGACCAGTAGAAGAATCTTCTTGAAATACAACCGATCGATCGATCAATCGATCAAGATTACAGTAGGAGCAATAGGAAACAGAAACTGTTCGATGCAGAAGCAGCCTTGTTTTCGTACAATCTAATAATTGCTCCGGTGGAAATTGCAAGGTTCCGTGTGCATTAGTAAATTAAGGTTAAACGCGGTACCCAGTTGAGAAATGGAACGGACCAGAAGTGGAATATATCGATCGCTCTTATCGATCGGGTTGTTAGTTCTAAAGATGCAAGTATCGTTCGTTCGTTATCGGATCAATGAGACGAGATTCGAAAGGAAAAAGGCAACGTGATCCCCGGTGCAAACGGTTTAAGACGCAAATTTGTATGCATGCCCTCAAGTTTATATGGTACCTGCGTAACCTCGTCTCGCTCGGTCAATGAAACGAAACGGACCAGGTGGAAAGAGAAGACAACCAAGTGCAGGGGATCTTTGGCCAGTCTAGTCGATCGGATTATGACTGCTCGATGCGAACCTGGCATAATTAGCGGTTGGTCCTGTAGGCAAAGCGTTCTATCAATCTAGGGTGTGCTGATCCAGGCAGAACGAGGAGAATGGGTAGGAGGCCTCGTTGCAACGAGGCAAACAGGTGTGTCGAGTGATTCGAGGCAATGCACGGGGGCTACTTTGATGGCAGTTGAGCGAGAATACTCTCCTAGCGGGTAACTCCGTGTACACGGTATACAGTGGGGGAGTATAGGCCAGTATAGAGCATAGAACGGGCCGCTCGATACCCTCTACCGTAGCCGTGACGTATAGGACAGCCCGTGCAATCCCCGTAAGTATACACCGGTTATAGTGCACTCGCTTTATAATCGCTTTACGGGCGTTTTACTGTCGCACAGAGCTGCTCGACGGTAGCTGCTTGCGTTGCTGCTTCCTTCGCCCCCCCCCCCCCCTTTTGGTTCCTCGACACTTTATCACACTGGCCCTCCGACCAGTTCCACACCGTGCACCACATCGTACCGCACCGCGTTGGTCTGCATTGCTAATCTTCCCGGCGATGCTAAAAGATGTTCCCTCCCACTGTAGGGGGGGAATCATGAATAATTGAATTTTTAACTACAAATTCCCTGGCACTGTCGCCACCGCTCCTATTCTACATTTCTACCAGTTGCCATTAACGTTCGTCGGGCCAAAGGCAAAGGCAAAGGCAAAATAACACGATTCGTTCACGAGCTATTCTATTATCTTGTCGGTAGAGATAACGGAACCGAGGGGAATGCTGGAAAGAAATTGGCACTGTCCGGCGTATATTCGAGCGACATGGGGTAGACCCACGGGACTGAAGCACCCTCGAGGCTTCGTCAATTTTCCAATGCGTTACTCTGCACCGTGTCGCACAGTACGTAAGTAGATTAGAATAGCCAGACGCGTGACGCGCCTTAAAAATCCGACGCGTCTCTTTGTGTACTTAAATTCACCTTCGTTATCATCGTTGACTTTTATGTCTCGACACCTGAAACGAAGAGCTCAAAGCTCTTTGTCGTCGATTTTCTTATTTTAATTTGTCCTTTATGGTGCAGGAAGCACAGAGTCTAGGAGGATCCCGTATCGAGATAAACGGCAGCAGTTGGTTCCGCGTAATACGAGCAGTACTGGGTAATGCAAGAGCTTGAGCATACTGGCGGTGCAATATGTTCGGTGTATATAGAATGTTTGGTAGCTGTGGAGGTTGAAATAGGGATTCGCGATCCCGAGTGTCGCGAGGGGGATGAATACGATATGAAATGGAGTCCAAGACGCATGGAAGAGGGGCTTTAGGGTAAGTACGTGGGGTATACGAGGGGGATGCGCCGGGTCTCAGCTGCATCGTAAGTCACGTTTTCCAATAAGGGCTCGTTGGGTCGGTCTGTCGTGTCGTACGAAATCCTGAGAGTCTCCAGCCAACTGCGCCGGCAGATTAAAAATAATGAGCGGATCGGGGAAACTGTACGCGAGCAATCAGCCATTCTCGGAGCATACCACGCAATCCCTCGAAAGTAAGCTGTACTCCTTATCTTCTTAGCCGAGTATCTCGAAACTAACGTAAGAGCCTCTTTCGCAAAATCGTTCTCAAAATGCGTTTCGTTCCTTTGAGGCGAACCCGGGAAAATCTGGGAAAAACGCTTGAGCACAAAGTAGATTTACAATAGGTATAATGGGCTAATAAATATTCTCTAACGTGGCAAGCCTCTTTGAAACTGATTCTAGCAATACTTTGCTTTGCTTTCCTCGTCGAGACGGGGTAGAGCTTGCGAGAGGTAAGAATCGTTGGTCCCGGATCCTGTCGTACATCGTCGAGAAAACAGTTTCTCGCATACACCGAAAAGCCGCTTTCGAGTTTTTCTGATTCGGATTCTGCGCGCGAGGGGTGAAACAAATGAACAGGGTGAGATAGGGTCGGAGTGGGGCGGACAATGAGTCTTGTTCGCGTGAGAAATAATGTTTTTGCGCAACTTCGTGTCGTACGTTGCGCTTGATTTGGGAGGAGAAAAAAAGAAATGAGAAATTCTTTCGAGAAGTCGCGCCCGTCCTGTACCGGGCCTGAATCCCGGTGAGTTTTCAATTTTAAGGCTCCCGAGTTTCTGAGTTCCCCGTACAATGAGAGTATCGTGCACGTGTACGTGTGTACTTACTTACTGGAAGCTGTCGCGCAAAATCGCAATAAACGGGATGGAAAGCAGCCCCGCGAGTTCTGCATCAGAAAAAATTGATGCCGACGGGACGTGGCAAGGAAGAATAGAATTCTCCCGGTTGGAAAAACTCGACGAGATCGAATACGAATGATGACCGTGATGCGCGCGAGGTATACCATTCCGGACAATCTCTTAGTCTCGAAATAAAAAGAGACTAAAGACTGCTCAGAAACTTCGAAAAATTTCTCCTCACGACTCATTGACAGAAATCCTATCGCGACGAGTAACGAGTGCACTGTGCGACTCGTCGCAAACTTCTCCTCCTGATCCCCCCATTACTTACATTAGCAGCCAGCTCGCTAAGAAACGAACGCGAAAACGATGAGAAAAGAAACCCGGGGAAAAGACAAGGAGAGTAGAAAGAAGAAGAAGAAGAAGAAGAAGTCTCGGGTCTGCGCAAGCCACAGGGTGGAAGTTATCCCAGATGCAGATGGTTATCCTGGGGCGTTTGTCACCAAAGGAAGAGAAAAAGGTCAAATGTGGCGGGAATCGTCGCACCCGTATTGCTGTCGGCTATCGGGAATGGAGCCCAGTGCCCGTATTTGTGTTATCTCGAAAAAGGAGCACGGAATTGAGAACAGAGAGAGCAGAGACTTACAAAATTATCGTCGTTCCCGGGACCAAGAGCTCGCGGATTAAGCCACTTATTGCTACTTATTGCCAGTTACCAGGCGGTTCCCGATCTTCTTTATCTGGCTACCGAATGTAGCTGTCGAGGATTTTCCCGTGGAAGGAGTCTCTCGGTTCGATTCATCGGACACGAGAGATTTTCGTTCACTGTGTTGCATCGCACTACGAAAATCCCAGACTTTCAAATCGAAACTTTCCATCTTATCTATCTAAAGTTTGGTCTAAAAATCGTAGGAATCCCGCGGGCGATTTGGCGAATCAAATCGATCGGTGGTCATCCCCGATTTGCCAAGAGCGGTTTTAATTAATTTCGATTGGAAAAAGGACAAAGATACCGCTCAAAGTTTCGCGATCCTTTCGATTCTTGTTCGCTTTGTCTTCGCGTTTCACTTTCCATCCTGCGAGCGTCTGTGAGTGTTGGAAAGTTTTGCGATGGTTTCTGTTACCCTGACGGCTTTTCCCTTTTCTCCTCGGTTTCTCTCGAAGGATTTTTATCGACATAAACCAAGCCCTACGCGTTACGTGGCGCGAATCACTGCGAAAACTCGTGACTCGTGGCTGGTGTTTTGTGAAAAAGCTGAGGTTTTTGGGGTCGGGAGGTCGGTGGGGTGCTACGAGAACGCAGTATCTAAGCGCGAGATCAAACTTATATTTATTTCTACCTCGTTTACGCGGCTGAAACTCGACAAATGGCCGCGATATTTCAAAGGTAATCTGGTACGCGCGGGAAAAGCTATCAGCCCGGGGTAGAAGAAAAAGGGGGATGCACCGACCGAGCCAACGAGAGCCAACGCATGGGGCGAATGCGAGAGAGTCCTGCGGTTCGAGCACAAACCTGCAAAGAAACAAGAACGAACCCTTCGGTCCACTCCTACCCAATTTCGATTTGTAGAGCACTTCGGTAATTAGATTCGATCGCAATTAATTTTCGGCCCCATTGATCGAGGGT
Organism: Trypoxylon attenuatum; assembly: GCA_963989405.1. Taxonomy (NCBI): domain Eukaryota; kingdom Metazoa; phylum Arthropoda; class Insecta; order Hymenoptera; family Crabronidae; genus Trypoxylon; species Trypoxylon attenuatum. Next base: position 5,327,725 of record OZ022493.1, on the reverse strand, counting down.
GCACGAGGAAAATGGGAGGCGGGACGGGTCTCGACAGAACGCGACGCGTCGTGACCGCGGACTCGAAACCTGACGCGAACTCAAACTCGAACGTGTATATCTCGTTTTCCGCGCTCCCCAAGGGATTAAATCCTCAATGGATTAAACGAACGCGGCTCCCCTCTTGTCAACGCGCGAGGTTTCGAGTGTTGCACGGCGGCCACCTCTGACGATTGGATCGGATCGGATCAACGACTGCGTTCACGCTCTACTCTCACCCTCACCGTCTCTCGGTCTCCGTTCCTGCCGTCAGTCTTCCCATCTGCGATTTCAGCGAAGCCGCGCAACCCGATTACTATCATTCTAATTCCTCGATAAGCGCACTAGTGGTGCACATACACGTACAAAATACTGTGAAAGATCGTTAAGAATAAGATACCGGAGGCTTTCCCGATTCCTGGCATCGGCTTGAAAATAAAATAAACTTCCGGAAAATAAAATTCCAATGGTGGAAAAAGTGTCGCGCATCTTTTGAGTTTCTGCTCACGTCGCGTCTCCAAGATTTAATTCCACCGAAGTGGCACCATTACCTTTTGCATTTTTTACATTCGACCGCCCCAATCGAATTTTAACCACGCATCCGCTTCTTCGTTTCCCTTGGTCCTTTTTGCCTCCAACTTGCTACCCTCGAATTTCGATGCTTTTAACCGAAGCAGCACGCGGCGAAAAATAAATTCCTACATTGCGCCATTCGCGCCCGAATCGCGAAAGGTAAGACGAAAAAGAGGAGGGAACGATCGGCAATCGAGGGTCGTAAAGAGGTGAAAAAATGTTGAAATAGGTCCTCTGGCAGTGATGTATCAATATTCAACGTTATTGATATGCCAATAAAAATTATATTTGCTACTGTCGACCAAAAAACAATTTCACCCTTTTAAACATAGTTTTGAGCTTCTGAACGAGAACGCCCAGCAGATTTCTCAAAAGAAAAAGTAATTGACGATTGGTAAGAGGGTGTAAAAGATTTCTTACTGAAGAGTAGCCATTGGCTCCTGGATGAAAACGTCAGTGAACAGTTAATTGGAAATCTCTTTTAATTCCTCGGTCCGCCAACGGTCTTTGCCTCCTTGGAAATACCGGTTCCCGTTCGATCACCGAAGTCAAGCAAGGTTGGGCGTGATTAGTACTCGGATGGGTGACATCCGAAAGGATGTTTCACCTATCTTTGAGAAACACCACGTACTGTTGCGCACATAGTGGTTCGGATCCCACTTAAAACAGTAGGTCCTAGGACATATGACCTTAGCAGTCGGTTCCGAAAATCAAAAACAAACAAACAATTCCTCGGTCCAAATGAGGTTGAAGCCAAATCGAAAGGTAAACGCGGTATGTACTACGGTCGCCAATTTCGATGCAGTTTCGGTACACGAATAAGACATTACCGTTCTTAGAGTGGGAAAATATCACTCTTTATCTTGCGTGGTTGAGTGGTGGTTAATGGTTATTTTTCCTCCAGCAAGGGAGAGAAAACTTTTCCACTGAGCAAAGATAATCAGGATTAACAGGCCGAGTCCTCTCTCAGTTGGTTGGACGGTCGGTACGTTCTCTCGCACCTTCGTAAATTCGGTGGTCCAACGGGAAAAATGTTGAGAAACGAGCGAGTACCGATATCGCATGAAAGTAAGTTGGGGGTCAACCGAGAGCAAGACCTGGAGCGAGACCTAGAGCGAGACCTAGAGCGAGACCCGAAGCAGGGGGTTGGCGAATTGTCGCAAAACTCGGTTCACCCTGGTGGCTTTTTATTGGCAGCCACCTAAGGGCAGACGCTCCGACTTTTTTCATGACCAGGCTATCTTCTTTATCCTTTAATCTAAGGGCTGCCTTTTCTCTGGTCGAGGCTTCCTTCCTTGGTTCGAGCGCGTACCTACTACCGACGAAACGAGACGTACACACACTCCCAGTTGGCAGTTCTCAGTTTCCAGCTCGCAGGTTCGAGCTCCCAGTCCCCCAGCTTTTGGTTCCCAGCTCCTAGCTCTCAAGCCCCCAGCATACTCCTAAATACTGGATCGGGCAAGCCGGGAGGAATTTCTGCCTGTTCCCTCCCTGGGGATATAAAGATGCCCGTCTCGCTTCGGAAAAGATACCCCCCTCCTCTTCATTCTCTTTCTCTCTTCCTTATCTTCAATTTATTTATTGCCCTTCCCTCGAACTTTCCGATCTCGAGCCAGAGAATCTTCCACTTTGTCAAGTTTATCGAACTCGGTAGCTTGTGGTACAATCTCTTGTTTTCTCCCTCCAGGTTTTTGCAAAGCAGGATACATCCATACGTAGTGCAGTCAAAGAGTTTCAAACTCTACGACGAAGACGACGACTTTTTGAAACTCGAAAAGATACAATGTGTTTCATCCTGGTCATGAGATTTCAGAGGTCTGTGTTTTCTTCGCGTTTCCGGAGATTACTTTTCTTAGCTTTGCTTCTGTTTCTTCGACGTAGAATCGATGCTAAAACTCGAGGATGCGTAACTCGAAGTAAATGGAAGAAAAACAGGACTGAAGCCAGCGAAATTAATTACCTCGCGCGTCGTATCGGCGATACAGTAATTGAGGCAAAATTGAGGTGAAATTTCGGAAGGAAGCTGACTCTGCCAGCAAAGTGCAGAATCGGAAAGACGCAAGAAGTGCCTTTCTTGAGGCCATTAATTCGAGACGAAGGACAGAAATGGAACCGTAGCCACCGCCTCGTTATCAATAATGCGTCCGGATGTTGCCGCTAATGAAGCAGGCTTCCGACTTAATGGCTATGGTTAATTGGGAAAACTTTGAAGGATCCCCAGCCGCCTAACATCCGATTCCATTGCTCGATTCAACAACTTTCGGTACAGTACCAGTGCATAGTTTGTGCGCACAGGGTCTCAATGCACGTCTCTCCCTTTCTCTCTCTCTCTCGATTTCCTTCTCACGCAAAGAGCCATAGTCGTGCAAACACTCCTCGACGCTACCATGTACGTTATCAGCGCTCTCCGAGTGATCGGCGAAACTTGCCGAACGTCTCTTCCTTCCTGCTGCGATCCAGGCCAGCACCAAACTCAGTTCTCAACTCGACTCGCAAGTTGGTGGGCGGTGCGGCGCGGTTGGTTATCCGATATTCCCTATGTGGTGTGTCCACGATCTCGAACGAGAATATCGCGAGATCAAACGGGTTGCAGGACAGTGTAGCTACGTCTAGAGCAACCGCTCATGCCGAGGCAGAAAATGAACGTGAACCAATGTCAGTTACCACCTTAACGGTCGTTCGCTTATCCGTGACGTAGAAACTAATTGTACGAGTACGTAAAGTCCTGCGTGTCCGGACACCTCGCCGATAAACTAGGCTCTAACTAGACCGTAATCGTCACGATCAGGAATTGCCAGAGGAGAGAAATGTCCACTCCTCGAGGAAATGGTATGCCCTGCGCAGATGCCAGCGAGGGTGAGAAGTCGCCGGGGAATTGGGTGGAAACGGCTCGTTTGTTTTCCGGATACGCGACGAGTTTGTCATAATATTTCAGTGTCAATGTCTGTGATCCACCACTTCGAGCGAATGCACCCTCTGGAAAATGGCGTACAGGGCTGTGGAACTGTATACATACTCGCAATCATACTTGCACTCGAACGGAATGGAAGTGGCATAAATTTTTCCCACTCTTCCTTTGACCCTCTTAAGGTCCACTGAAGGCTGACATTGATATATCGTCAACGCACTCCCGATACCTTTTATCTACTCTACGTGAGAGTGCACCCGACGAGAAAGACGAAGTTGAAATGATACAGTCACTTCTTGGGAGTTTTAAAAAATTCCGTTGTTTGGCGAAATGTTAATATGGCGAGTTGGCTAGCTAGCATTAACAAGGGGTGCATTCGTCGGTAGATTTCATCGAGTGGAAGCTCATTCGCGACACATACGTCGTGCCATATCGGGAAGCAAGGAGCAGCGAGCGACCCCTCGAGAAAGAAGGAGGAAGATAAGAAGAGAAATGGGAGAAAGGGTAACCCGAGTTCGCCTACTGGCCGCTACGTTCTCCTTGATGCACAACCCCGATAAAGACACCCTGGCTCGTTGTAAAATGTTTATGCGTTCCGGTATCGATGGACCGTGAAACAGGTTGCTAGCCGATTCGAAATAACCATTCGAAAGTGGCTTTAAAAGAAGAGCAAGAATTTCACTCTCCATGCATTGAGTCTTGCTTACCAAGGCGAGAGTAGTGGAACTTCTGCAATCCCTCTCCCTTGAGATTAGAGGCTCAAAAGCTTAATAGATCCGCCTAATTTTCGAGCGAGGCTTGCCTTCTTGTTAATCGGCTCGCTGCTTACGCGGCGTTACGAGCTTCGGTATGGGGCTCCGGTATGGGTTCACCCTCGTGAGTCTCCATTCACTCTGCTGATATTCGCTCTCATATTCACCCCCTTTTCTCACTTGCTGCTCGTTCCGCAAAATTCGCTCGAGCGCAATCGAACGCGAAATTTTCCACCCGAATGCACCTTGCCACAATCTTGAGGGGTTAGTCATCGGTGATCCTGAACTTTGACGGTCTTAGGGTGCGCGGTGAGGTGGTAGCTTGTGGAATTTCGAGGGAGAGAGCCGACTTCTCATCTCTTCGCAGGCTTCAATCTCTCCTTGTCAACATTATTTATTCACAGTTACCGTATTCGGACAGTCTCGCGATAGTCCGAGTCTCAGTCGCGTTTTAGTACGGACAAGAAAATGGTCTGCAGGGAATAAGGGTGAAAGTAAAGACCAAGTCCGATACGGCGAGTGAAAGAAAGAACGGAAGAAAGGGGAGGAGATGCAAAGACTGCGTCACGCACGAGCTTTCGCAAGCCAGTGGAGAAGCGTCGATGGCTTCCATGGGCTTTGTCGTTTCCGGTCGCGTGATCACGAGATGTTTGAAATGTTTGAATGTTTCAAGAGAGAGGTTACGTCTGCGTATAATGCGTCGTCGTGCTTCCAGACGGGGCTCGTTCTTGCTTTCACTTCTGCATACGTCTCCATATCTTGCATTTTTAGTATCTATATCTATGTAGCTACTGGGTTTCACCGTTCTAGCTCGATTCCCCTCTTCTGAATTTTTCCAGCCTTCTCGAGACTCGACGACGCGCGTCGGAATCTTATTAAAGAAAATCAACTTGCACGATTCTACCGAGTTGAACGATTCACGATTGTTGGCGTGCCTGCATCTGGGAGAAAACCGAGCGATTTACGCGGTTAGAAAGTGTATCCAGAGGAGAGGCAAAAAATGGAACGAGTCGTATGGTGATAGCAGCTCCTAATTAACGCCCGCGTTCTCGAGGCAGTAATTTTCTTACGAACAGAGATACTCGAGAAGGGTTTGTTCTTTCGAATCCATCCGAGTCGCGTTAAGTTATTCCAAACGAGCAATGCCAATGTCAGGGCCAATGTAGACTCGGTATCAATTAGAATTCGACTATTCGAGCTCAGAGGATCTTTTGTGTTTGATTAATCGTTTACTCGGGATCAGTTGCCGTTTTTCCAGAGCAATGGGTATTTGGGGTGAATGAAAGCGAGGATGCACAAGAAGAAAGATGTGCGTTAATTAAAAGCTGCGCTCGGTAAATCTCGGTATACCTAAAGATCGAGGCAATCGAGACAATCGTCATCGTCCCCAGGAAAATGTATAGCTTTAAACTGGCCTTGTTCTAATTAAATTAAACGCGAGATCGTCAGTCCATGTTGGCGTCACACCCGCTTGAGGATATCTAATTCTCCCTTTTAGAGGCCTCGCACAAATGAAATCGCTATGAGATATAGCTACCAAACCGAAGTTGGAAATTCGAGCTATCGACTCGAACGCGGCTAGGTTTTGAGTACTTTTACTTTGCCAGACTAGACTCACTGAAAACGCAAAATGTTTGCGATCAAAAGACTCCCTATTCTACTCATGAAGCGCAGAGAGATTCAAGAAACGAACCTTTGATCCTCAACTCTCAATTTCCCACTTCTGCAGGAATTAATGAAATTAACCTCGGACCTTTTGAGAAGGGACTCACTTGCTTCTAGTTACTTTTTGAGCGACTGAATTCACGGCTGAATTCGCAATTCACAGCCATTAAGGCATTAAGTAAGATACGGAAGGCAAGTTGTAGGTGCTCTGCGTTCAACAGGCCACCAAACCACAGTAGCATAGTAGTTCAAAACCGGCGAGATGCAACATGCGAACTCAGATCTGCGACAGGCGAAAAAGAAGTCTTTCCAACTTCGAACTTTCGATCGACCACGAAACGCTTCTTCTGAATTTTTCAACGATGTCGCTCGACGCGCCAACTTTGCACGATATCGCATTCGATCTAACCCATTGGAATTATTTGACTTTTTGAAGCGACCCGCGTTTGCAGCTATTGCAATTCGCGCATTTTACTACCAATTTTGTTGAAAAGTGTTTAATAAACTTTTTGCGTCGCGTCGAATACCAATTGTACTTTTTACCTCCAATGAGCAAAAATGCTGGATTCGCTGGAATTTTCGCATACTATGGTTTAATTGAATACACGAAATCGGTACGTGCAATCGTCCCTGGCATTTCACCGAAACAAAAAAAAAAAATATTCGATTTATCCCAAGGTACATTCTCACTTTAGTTCCGAGAAAAATGGTTGGGGTAACGAGAAAACAGATAAATCTGTAAGTGTTGCATATGCATGTGTACGCTGGTCCGTTCGTTTGCATTGATCCCCTACTAAGCATTGGGTTGCTCGTTTATTTTCCGCATTCCCTTTCGTGGCAGCCTCATTCAGGAAATGTAATTTCACTAATTTCGCTAACGGCATTAATATCGCAAAACTGTGCAACTCCCTGGATATTCTGCTTCGTTTATTGCACTCTGCATTCTCCCATCCGAACGTCCTTCCCTACCATTTACATTGGCGACTTGGCCAACAATAAGTGCATAAATATTAAGTACTCTTTAACGTATCGTTCGCGACTGAAAAGCTTCGAATTTAAACGATCAGTTTAGCGTGAATTACCGCAAATTATGAGAATAATATCCCGAGTAAATGGCGTTACGTAAATTAATATGTAGTTCGTAGAAACAAAACAGTTATGTCTACAAAATGGGAAAGGTTGAAAGGGGTGGACAAGCTAGTCAAATCTGCCAAGCGAAAACACGAGATCCGATCGTGGGTATATGGCTCGAATTACGCCAAAACTTTGTTATTAGCTGGATGTTTATGCTTCTACCCAATTATGCCCGTGGAAATGTTCTGCAAATATTTCGCGATACGTATGTACCGCAGAAGCCACTGCTCGGGCCACGACAATATCGTTTTCGCGTTACACAACCTCTGTAAACTCCTTTCTCTGGTATTCGACTCATGCAACGTATGCACTCGCCTTCCGGTTTCCTTCATACGTCCCTCATCGAACTCCTACCGCGTTTCCTAGAGTAACTCAATCTGCCATGTCGAAATTCCAATCAAATTGCAACTCAACTCTACAACGCAACAAGTTCTTGCGGGTTGTTGGGTGAAAATTATTGAAAACTGAGAGAAGCATTGAAGGTATGTGAGAGTTAAGTGGAACATGTTAATGTCGCGTATTGCGAGGGTATCGTGCACGACATTTAGAATCTTGTCGAACAATGTTCGCTTCGCCGAGAGTGGCCGGAAGTGCGGCGCAAAGAGGCCACTGGAAGTGAGAAATAGAAAAATGCTATTCATTTCGTCTAGCATTGCGCTTGGCAGCGAGAAGCATTTTTTCGCGGGTGTCGAGGCGTACTTGGCTGCTCGTTAGTAAAGTTACGTCCTCGTGAAAACCTTCCCTTTACTTTTCGCGCTTTTCGCCCTCTACGCCCTTTTCGCCCTTTTCGCCCTTTTCGCCCTACCATTTTGCTCCCGTTTTTGCCACGGACCCCACCTCTCTTGAAATCGACGAAACTCTCCCTTCTCTCTTTATCCCACTTCTCTCTCTAGTGTCTTTCCCGCTACGAGCGATTACACAATTTGAAATTCAGAGGCTACACCCCCGTTGCTACTCTGTTTTTGTGGTCTCGCACTCCTTAATTTTGCATAAATTACGCGTAAGCAATTCTTACGACTCGCACCCTCTCATCCTCTTATCCTCGAGTTTCTTCCTGGTTGATGCCCAGTGTCTTAACTGTCGAGTACTACTTTGCGATGCGACAGAGTAGATCAGACTTTGTCGGGATCCCCGTGCCAATAAATTATTTCTACCTTGGCTCCATTTTCGCTCGGCAGAGAATAGCTGAAAGATAGGAAAAACTCTTTTCTTCGTGGTAAGCTAGGGCAGGGTAGGATGGTCGACACGACACTACACGGTATAACCAGGCCGCGAGGAGGAATAAAGCCGCACGATCGTGAATGAGCCAGGATGCGGTTCTCCAGGATTTACCGCGGCCACTAAATAACGAGACCAATAATGGGCATAATAATGATAGCGCCGATGAGATTATCGAAATTGGAAAGGAGCCAGCCAGTGGCTTGGCTCTTCCACCCTCGCCGCCCTTGGTCTCACCCTTGGCCCCACACTTTGCCCCATCTCCCCGATTCCACCCTTGGATTCACCCCACACGCGCGGTCAATTTCCTTTTTTTGACCCCTCATCGCGGTGGTAACGCGTGAACGGAAAGACAATTAATTTTTCCAATGCTCTTTTTCGACAGAATGCAGTGGTCCAGAAACTCTAGACCCCCGAAGATAAGACCAGTCTGGCAAACCGGAAGCGACGAATTTAGTCACGTTGTTCCGTCAAAGTTACGAAAATGGTACAACAAGAAACCCAACTATAAATAGTAGAACGGTCGATAGAACTTGACGTGGCCTCGTCGATGACGCTACCTGGATCTGTGCAGACTGCGCCATTATATCAGGGCGCCGTCATCCAACGAAAAGCGCATCACCGGCCATCAATCACGCGAATCCTCATTACGGTAGATAGTCCCTCAGTACCAGAGCCTGTCGAGTCGCAGTTGCATCGAATGATCACCATGAATGAGGCAAGTTTACAGAACTGATCTGTCGGCTGACAGACCGAACATTCGGATCTTCGTACGGCTTACCGGAGATTCTCAAAAGCCCATTTTGTTGCGTTGCCATGGCTTATCGGTGAGACCCTCGGTCGAGACTAGCACAATGCCTCGAAGCGAATTGAAAGCCAAATTAATCGAAATCTATTTGGGTGGTGCGCGCGGGTATCCAAAGTAGAGTTTACACAGCCGCGAGGGAGACTTTGTCCCGGCTCATCGACGCTCCGCGGTCACGATACCGCCATAGTTGTACCACTGTATCCACTTACACACCAATATGTATCTACGGTTCATTCTCACTGTGCAATATCCACCTGCCTCTGATTGCTCCCCATTAACGCACCCTTCTCATTTCGAAGACCGACAGAGTCAGATTCGATTGTCCGTCAAGAACACAGCTTCTCCGAGACGCTTATCGAGTTTCGAGGTTCAGCGCGTATTAACGCAGGATAAGCGAACCGATGCGTTGTTTAAATTGCACAAGACGCTTACAGGTGTAGAGATGAGGCACATTCGCACTCTGGTAAAGGCAAACGCAAACGTACGAGGCAAACGTGACACAATAACCAAGTGATATGAAATTGATGTTTATTCAAGTGGCTGGGACATAAACGACCCGGGGTGGTGCCCTACGCTGCTACATCGCTACGTCGCTATGTCGCTATGCCGCGCTATGTCGTTTGCCGCTCCTTCGTTCTGTCCCCATGTCGTGTCAGTATGCTAGGTGCACTTCTCTCTCTCTCTCTCTCTTTCTCTTTTCCTCCTTCTCCCTCATTCCCGTATCACATGTCGCGCGATACGATGGTTCGATGCATCATGAGCCGCGCGACTCGAGGTCAGGTATGAGAAAAACGAGACTAGTAATTGCGTTCTCGGTTCTTCAACGAGCTAGATCTTCTCATCGGCGCGTCTGATCGTACGTAGTAGAAAGATTTTCCATGCACGTAGCACGTTTGTCATCCTAACGACAAGACCGTATTGTCGCGCGTATACGTATATGTATCCCTATGTACACAAATTCGAGTTAATTGCTTGAGCAAGCTCTAGTAATCCGTTATAGTATTGCTCATGCGTAGACGGATAAGGGTGCAATCGTGACGCGAAAAAGATTCGGAGGAAGCCAGGTGTCGCTGATAGTTTAATACCGGTGGTAATAGTCGGTAGCGACCACGATATAGTTTGCGCGAAAGGAAATTCTGCGAGCAGCGGATAAACGAGCGCATTACGAACGTGTGTAAGTGAGCACTTATAGAAGTATTACGCATACGCATATGCAGTACTCGGCACCGTTACGCATTCGCGGGTAAATACCCACTTAGCTATGTAGATCCGGATGTTGCTTGCGGAATAATCGTCGTTCGGGCTCCCAACTACCGGCTGAAAAAAGGAGAGAGCGCGTATTCGCGTACTGACGGATTGTAATAATTTAAACTGCTTTCCTCTCTCGTTTCCCTTGGACGTACCGAGCTCTGTACCGTACCTTACTGTACCGAGGCTCGCCAACAACTCGGTAGCGTGTGTATAGGGATTTTCCTCCTCTTGGCGTCTGTAGTCAGTTGCACGCACAGAGAAAATTACGAGGAAAAAGACGCGAATACGACACGAATACGATGCGAGTACGATGCGAAAATTACGAGGAAGCGAGACACCGACTGCGAAATATCCTTTCTCTTTATTCCTATTTTTCCAGAGTACTTGCCTTTGTCTCGACTCGGAAATCTTTGGCGCATGGCTCTGGGCTTTTAATCATCGCGCGAGCGTACCATAACGCGCGAGTGTTCGCGGCCACACGCAACCCATATCCTAGCCACATCCTAGCCAAAGTCGAGCCACAATTTTTTTTTCTTCTTTCTTGAAACAACGCTAATTTGGAACGCAGGGGAGAATGTCGCTCTTCTGCAATTTGTTTGCAAACGCACCAAGACTGGTGGGAAAATGTACTGAGACTAGTAGCAAAGATGGGCTTCCCTTGTTCCCAAGTGTGTTACCCTTCAAGGGCCACCCTTCCCCCAACTCGTAGTATTTCGAATATAGATGTACGGGAATGTATAAAGTATAAGTTTGAATAAGGAGGGTGGGTCCAATGTTGGAGCAGTCGAGTGGCCGAGTGGTCAAGTGGACGAGGGTCGAACGGTTGACCCGAGGAGGCTGCTCGCGCACAGAATTTCCACCGGCACTGCCCGACGTGCCATTTGGCAATCGATCGCCTTATCAAATAGATATGTTGATTTTGGGTTTACAGGTTAACCCGCGTACGAACCCGCAACGAAGATTGAATAATATAGCATTTTTCTTTTATCTTTCTCGCATATTACGTAAAATTGGATTTTCAAGTTGGCCACTCCCTTGATCTTCCGCTTGTCACACGCTCCAACTTTCGGTAGACTTCGCGGTATACTTCGCGAAGGGCGGCAAGCCGAGGGATAATCTTGATCCCGGGGCGGCTAGCAGCTCTTTGGTCAATCTTTCCTCGAGAACTCGGCAAGACTCGTAAAACGGAGAGAAGAGCGTCTTGCAGGGAAAATAGGAAAATACAAAAGACAGAGGGCGATGCAGAGACAAGAGGATACTATATAGAGGGTTGGCGGTAATGTTAGTGGTCGTGGTCGCGATGGCAGGGACACCGAGACCACTCGACGATCCATCACCCGCGGTACCGAGATAAAAGTTTACCGCTCATTGCTGCGAAATATGCTGGATAAATAGCGCGGCACCTTTGCGCGGCCGTTTAGGTAGAAACAGAGAATGGCAGTTATCGCATACACAATATATTCTCCGCCACTATGCGTCTAGCGTTATAGTGCCTCCGTTATTCTCGCGAATAAGAGCAGAGAGTGATCGGGTGGTTCTCAACAACGTTGCGCGCGAGCGGGAGTAATGTAAGCGCTCTAACGTAAGGGAGTTAACTGGGCCAGCCACGTTAACCAGGCCAGTCAAAAGTGATACCTAATAAGAGGCTGGCTGGTGTGGCGCTAACGAAATCGGTATTAATTAAGAAACTTATTAAGGCCACTTATTTTTCATCTTTAAGTTCATGGATGGTGCAAAGGCATTAATAAACAATTATTTATTCAACTCTCCCATCCACAAAAACAACATATATTCAGATTTAATATTGGATCTGCCTGTATTGAGATCCGTCAACGATTTACCACCTTGCAAACACCGGTTCTCGTTAGATCACCGAAGTGCAGCAAGGTTGGACGTGGTTTGTACTAGGATGGGTGACCACCTACGAACACCACGTTTCGTTGATAATTCGCCTGATTGAGTGAAAAACTAATCAGTTACCCTGAAGAGGATTCCAAATCCCGGAATCGAAACGTTGGCCACTTATTTTTCATCTTTAAGTTCATGGATGGTGCAAAGGCATTAATAAACAATTATTTATTAATTAAGAAAGTCCACTGGCGATAAAATGGCAACGACTGCTTTCAACCTGAGTACATAATCCATCGTTGGCAAACCATTGGCGAAATTGGTAAGAGACGAATTCGCGAAAAGGTGCAACACAGAGGAAAAGAAGCTTACGGATCAGGGAGAAAGTGAGTGACGATCGGAAAAAGGAAAAAATCGAGCAAAGAGCGAAGGGGAAGGCGTATCGCGAAAAAACGAGCGAAAAAACGAGTGAAAAAAGCAGCGGAAAAAGGAAATATTATAGAGAGGGGTTTTTAATAAATAACAACCAGAGGCTTTGACTCGGCAACCGGCTGGTTGGCAATGGCCTGTGCATCCTTCGGTGGCGGTATTTTCATAAAAAATTTATTAATCAGAGCGAGGGAAGCGCAGATGCAGAGATCAAAGGGCGCGGATTAGAGGCGGCTCGGTACCCGGATGGCTCGTCCGTACATCAGCGTGCCGTGCCGCGTGACTCGCCACCTCCCCCCTCTTACGGTACGCGGTATTAAAATTCAGACCGCGATTATTACAAAGGACATTTTTCGTATTCCATAACACTCACCTCCACCAAAGTGATGAGAATGATGAAGAGTGGCGGTGGACAGCAGGTGTAGTGATCCGCGTAGTATTTTCGGTCCCGTTCTTCCGTGAGGAACTCGTCGCCGATCATGCGGACCATCCTGTGGGTGAAGAAAAAAAACAAATTTTATGTTAGTTCAATCGTAGTGGTTCCTCATTAAAATTTCCATTTAACAGAGTTACAAGAAGAATCTTTTGCGGTAAATCGTATTGTCCTACCCCACTAACTTGTAAGCAAACAATTCCCATTGATTTGGTTCTGAAAGAGCACTCGGACGGTAGAGAAACTCTCGAATCTATCGCGGTCGGATGGTAAAGTATTAGAGGGGAAATAACGTGGGGAACAAAAGTTTCTTAAATAGCAGCCAATGCATGAAAAAGATGGGAACGAGAAACGAGGAACGAAATGGAAATTGAACGAGGACATTCTTCTCCACGAGAGACCATCCCCCTCGTCCAACTCGCTTGCAATGGTGCTACCGCTCTGGACTTCCACTCTTAAGGTGCATTTTACTCTCGCGTACTCCGGGGAAATAGAGGATATTCGATGCGCCGTATCCGATGAAAAGTAGCTATAGCTAAATTGAAGAAGGGGGATTGGAAAGAACAGGACAGGAGCGGCGAGGGAGGGCGCTTGTCCCGGGTGTGTCTTTTGTGCTTCGTGCTCGGCGCAAAAGGAGGAAAAGCGTCCTTTCGACGTTAGGGAGAAAGGTGCGCGTATCATTATCTTCTCACAATTTAATGCACAACAATTGACGAGTAACACCGATCGATAGATCGTAACAGTCTAGAGGCGCACCGTAGATGGCGTGAAAAAACGTTTACCAGAAAATCGGATATAGCGTATGCATAAGTATATGAATTTGAAAAATGAGAAGCAACTGACAGTCAATCGAGAACCGGGTAAATTGAGGGGAGGGTAGCCGCGAAAAAAGGAAGCGAAACAGAAATGTTGACGCATAAAGAAAAACGGGACAGAACGGTGGACATGGTATGGGGTAGCGTGACGTGACGCAGTGTGATCCAACGGGTCGTAAATGAAAGAAGCGAGCCAGTCGGAGCCGAAAAAAACCTCGGGGAAATTTTGTTCGAAAGAAGAGAAACGGAGTGCGCCGCGGTAAAAATTACGCGGAAGCAGACTAAAACGCAGGGAAAGCCTCTCGGTTAGCTCGAGCTATGTCAGTGGAACGAGAGAAATCCTGTCGTTCTCCTCTATCTCTCCTTCTTTCTCTCCCTTTCGCTCTTCCTCGTTCCATAACGGCAGCCACGGCCAATTAGAGTGCATTTTCGTCGAGGAAAAGTGTTCGAGTACCGATCGAATGGAAACGTGGAAGGGGGAATTCCATTATGCAGAGGGAAATTAGGATGCCGCGAATGGCTCGAAGAGAGTCCATTATTAAAAAGCGAATCTCGCAGAAAAATGGCACGAGAAAAAAGGGTTAGCTGGGGAGAATAGGAGAGAAAGAACACCTCGCAACACGTGCTACCATTTCACGGTGGCTCATGCTGCTCGTTCAGTTCGTACAGCTTGTACGGCACACTGTTGAGTGCAAAGTGGAAAACTCAGGGACTGAGGGGGTTACAGGTTCGCGTACTTGTATCGTGACACCGGTATATTTGTGCCCGCAAAATGCACCGCGGGGTAGGGATGAGGGGTGGCGCGGTTACCAGCCGGTGTAATTACTCGCTCGGAATAACAGAATAAATAATCCCCTTTTAACGTCCCCCGTCTTGCTTCCCTCCTTTTCCCCTTTTATCCTTCTACCCTTCTGTGCTCCGATTCTCGGTAATTTCGCTGGTGTCGCGGTGGCGCCAGCGACACAATTCCACGATTAACGATCCGCGAATCAAGGGGAGAAGCATTCGCGTTGTAAGCGTGAATTCGAGAAATCGGGAGAGGAAGCACTCTGAGATAAGGGAAAGACCCATTTCTTACTGTGATTGGAGGGATTTCAGGCGTAAAGGAGCGCATTCACGGTGGTTAAGAGTCGCGAGAAACTTCCACTTAGAAGACTTGATATGTCCAAGTGTGTGCCAAGTACGTCTGGCACGCGAAATACGTTCTATACGTGCACTAACGGGCGCTCGAAGGAAAGAGTCGACACGCAGGATCTACGCAACTTAGTAAATGGGCTTGGAACCAATAACAGTTAAACTCTACTGCCAAACGAGTATTGTTGACATCTCGGGATACGACCCGGTACCCCACTCTTTTCGACACGCGACCCTGACCGTGGCCGTGGTCACAAAAACCATCCGATCGGGCGACTTCCGAGAAAACCGATTCGCCTTTCCCAAGACGGATTGTAAACAAACCGGACACTTCTAGGTGAGTTAGGAAGAACCACTCTCATCTTTCAAAATGTGAAAAATCGTCGCGCGCGGGAAAGGACAGTCGAAAGGATAGTTGAAAGGATAGTTGAAAGAGGGAATGCGAACGGCGGCAGCCGAGCGTCGCGGCGCTAATTGCAAGTGCGCTCGCGCCTCGAGAGACAGCGTAGATCGCACGAGCGATTTCCAATTAGCGATGTGACTGATATAGCGGGTTCAAGGAAACGGGAAAGGGGTCGCCGACACTCTCCTTGGCTCACGGTGGCTCACCGTAGCTCTCCTCGACTCTCCTCTGTTCTATACCGACCTCCTTTAGGCTCCCGTTGGTTGACTTGCCGCGCCACGCCACGTTACACCACGTTACACCACGTTACACCACCTTCCTTGTCTCTCTTCCTCCTTTTCTCGCGTATCCGCATCCGTAGTCCGACACAGGTGGCACATCATTCAAGGATAAAACCCTACCAGCCGAGCATTCGCTCACCCGCTTCAAGGATACTGATTAATTGTGTCCGCGAGGTGAAGTACGATCGAACCTCCTTCATTAGCGGACACAATGGACGTGGCAAGCAACCGCGAGGATCCGATAATAATAATAATAATAATTGATCGAGTGCACTGGAAATCGACATTTCGCGAATCGAGGCCGACTGTTCTCATCGTGTGCACCAAACACATTTGTCGAACCCACCAATTCATTGCACTATCACCAGTCAATGTTTCCTGTCACCGTCTATCGTTCAATGTAGATATCGGCCCAAGCTACGGATGAGACAAAGGGAAAGATTCGCGTATCGCTCCATTTCCATTTATACATACATTTCTGCCTATACGTCGTTTCTCCTACAGACAGACAATGGAGCTGCCGATGCAGCTTCGAACTAGCCTCGAACCAGCTTTGAACCAGGAAGAAAAAGGAAATTCGCCGTAGAGAGAAAGAATTGGAAAGAAATTGGTCCTAATTGAAGGAATTTTCGAGACAAAACCAAGGGGTTATTTTACTTACGATCGTTCGCACTGGCATTTCGTTTCTTTCGATCAAAAGAGAGGTTGCTAGCTTTAAATAAACCAAACCCTCTCGACGCGTGCAGAAATAAAAAATGTCATCTTCAATTAATTAACTCGATCGAAAAAAGAAACGCGATAAGAGGGCAAAGTTAAAAAAAGCTGTGGCTGCTTCGAGAACTAGGTAATTCGTTGAACGTTACTCGAAAGTGTTCACCCCGTAAAATAGTAGCCGGTTTGGCAAAAGTTTCCCAAGGTAGTAATGGGGGAGCGTTCGGTCAACGATATTATCAAATTGGTTCTTGGTGGAAGGTCTTGGTAGAGGTGTTCCTGGAGGGTTTCGCGGGAATAGTACTCCCGCGAGAGCAACGAGATCGCTCGGCAAAAGGTAACGAGTTGACCCTAGCGCGACTCTGGTAAGTAAACCACTAACAACTTTATCTACCTTGCCAACCTATCGTCTCTAATTACTGGTGGCGTATACGTCAGTTGCAAGACTCGAGCGCAACCTGCTAAGATCCCATTCCTGGTAAACTTGATTTTTTCGACGCTCTTTCTTCACCTCCCAGACCGCTACTCGCGTTTCGGAGGTAACGCAATTCCGCAACACGCCATTATTGTCTTAATAGATTTTTTCCACGGTCTCGGATCCGCGGTGAAACGCGAGATGGAATTTTTGCTTCTTCAAAGGGGTGGTACGTTTGATGGTCCGCCGGCTGGAATCCGTAGAAAAGTTATTACCGGAACGGCGGCTTTGCTTTGTTTTAACCCGAATTCGTTTTCCGAGACACCGAACAATTCGACTCGAGGGATTTTCATCTTCCTAATAATTGCCAATTAGTTTACGAATAAAATCCTCATTGGAAAATTAAGGTCCAACGGACGTGTCGTTGCACTTTGATGAAAAAGCAAGGGTAGATGGAGTACATAGAATGCACTCGTCAAAGTAACTAACAATAGAGAATAATACTCTTGAGCGTATTCTCTCTCTCTCTCTCTCTTTCTTTTTCACTGTGCGCCATGAAATCCATCGCGAAAGCATAAAACGAACAGGGTGGATCCACTGGGAGACGAGTGAAACGAAGGAAACGAAGGAAACGCAAAGTACTCCTTAAACCCAATTTCACTGATCCGCGATCAAAAGCCGCTGGGAAATCGAATCAGCCGACGATCGTCTTGGCTCGCGTGCAGATTGGGCAGCGACTCGACGAATGGAATACCTAACGTGCGACACTCCCCTCCCCCCCCAACGACTCCCCAGTGATCTGGCAACTATGTCTATTTCGATGAGTGGGCATTTCGATTCTTACCAACTCAAGCACAATCAACGATCCAGTCGAATAGTAAGGTGCCAGAGTTCGCGTTATCGAATAGCTCACAAGTTGAGTTTCGCGCGGTCATCCCGTCGAGCTTTACTGCCAGAAGTCCATAATACCTACGACAGATCGAAGTCTTTGCCATTTTCTATGGTCGTAACCGAGCACGATAAACTCTCTCGCTCGACCTGGCAACACAAGAGTTTGGTCCTAACCGAGTTACTTTGCTGCACTTGTCATGGTCATCCAGTACCCGTATAGTGAATTATTATTAGCCACCGGCTCTCAGGCAAAGGGTCGCCAAGATTGCGTCGCTAGCCGATATTCCTTTGCTTTTCACGATCAAAACGACAAGGAAAAGAAGGAGGAGAAAAAGCCAAGCTGTGTACTCTGCACCAAAGGGCGGTAGCGAGAACGATAAGCGGCCCGGAAGGTGCGGGAAAAACCATAAAGGAAACAGATAAACTGATGGCATAAAAAGGAAAGCAGGAATGAGGTGTCCCATAAAGGTCACGGTATCAAGAGCTGGAAGAATAGGAAGATGGGAGCCGCTAGATAGCTCGAGGGACACGAATGGTGGACTGCCACAAATTTGTCATCTGCATCGAAACAGAAAAGAGTCTCGCAAATTACCGCCTCTGTTGTTGCACTTGGAACACAGTTAGAAAATGTAATGTTCTCGAAAATTGTATGAACTTTATTGCTACACCATTTTGCCGGTCCAATCGATAGAGCCTCCGAGCGTCGTCCTCCGCGAGACAAAGCCCTGAGAAATATGTTACGAGGATGGAGGGAAATAAGGAAATAAGGAAATAAGGGAACGGGAGTTGCATCGAGCCGACATCGAAGGGAATGCACCTGGGGTGAGAGCCGAGTGCGGCGCTCAAGAAAGCATGAAATTGCGCCGAGGTCGCGGCATATTAGATTATTAAGAGTGGAACCGCGCATATCCGGCATGCCGCGTGCTATCGTCCCGTGGGGCCGTAGTAGGGAACGGAGCGGGGAATTTCGCGATAAATCAAACGTGGCCAGAAACGAGATTTTCGCCTGGACGACCATAAAGTCGTTTTCTCGCAGGATCCTCGCCAAGGGCGAGAGAGAAAGAGACACGATTCTTTTAGCAGAGAGGATGCAAAATCGACCCGCCACCTTCGCTAGCAGCCAATCGGTCCAAGCCAACCGATGTACGGTGACGAAGAGAAGCAGAGTCAAGCGCTATTTCAGATTTACTCGTGCTGCATTCGCTCGTCTTTCGACGACGGATCAATGCGCCAAATGGTCCGAATCGAGCTATCAGTTAAACTCATTGTCAGCTCGCGGCAACATCAATGAAACATCAACCCTTATTGCTGCGTCGCCTTTTCGACGGACAAAATCCGGCCTAGAGAAGAGTGATTGGCAGCTAATACCCAGGATAATACCCATATCAGGAATTTGTTGTATCATCGAATTGGTATTACGGTTCGCGAAATTGTTCGAAAATACGCGCCACCAGTGGACCCGGTGGACAAAGGGTGGGTGCGGATTCTCTCAGGAGAATAAGTGACATTAAAGGCAGGATAATGTAATAGGAGTGAAACAGCGTGAGATCAGAATAAGGTACGAGTAGCATGAACCAAGCGTGCACTAGGTCCACGAAGAATAGAGCTCAAGAGTGGCCATTCCGATTTTTCAGGCGTAAAGCCCCACGCGTCGCGACACGCCCTGAAAAATGTATTGCCACAACTTTCGACAAAAGCCTGTCCCGAAACTTCTCGATCCACTAGCAGCTCCATTATTCTATTTCTTCGACTTGGTGCGGTGCGGTGCGGCAACTGCGAAGCAACGGGAATCGCCCGAGCAATCCCAAACAACTCGCCGGCAAGCCAATAAAAACCAAAACCGAATCTACCAAACTTTCCGGTAAGCTTCCCGGATATAGTGAGGACAGAGCGAGGGAGGGGCGAGGGAGGGGCGAGGGTGGTTGGTTGGGAAGACGAGCAAGACGATACGAGTGCCGATATAGAGCGAAGCAACGTTTCTGTCGGTAAATGGGGACCTGTGTATGTACATTGCACAGTTGTAATACACGTTCGACAACAACATCGTTTTCCAACCTCGCGATCGCTAATCGATGAAAGCGAGGGTACAATTTGTTACGTGTCGTTGTGTCACGTCTCGTTTCGAAAGGTTTGCGCGCCACCCTAGGCGCTTTGGCACCTTAGCACCCCCGTTCTCATTCTCGTTCGTTCGGGGACAAGGGCTAGGTAATATGCAGTGAGCTAAAGAACCGTGTCGGAACCGGAACGAAGACATTTCGAGCAGGGTCGAGAGGACTTTTGCAAAGAAGAAAATTGACTTCAGGCAAGAAAGAGCACGTGCTCAGACTACGCGGATCCTTGACTGTCGAGTGTCGGGTGTCGAGTGTGGAGCGAAGTAGCTCGCACGTCGAACTATAAGCTCGTAACCGTAGGTACTTTTTTGCGAGCGAGATCGTAAAAAAAAGCTGCTCCACAACCCGCCCAGGTATTCTTTTCTTTCGTCAAAATCTCCTGGCATGGTTCGTCTCTCCGGATGATTGGCATCCTGGTATTTCCAACGATTCGAAGAGCGATGGTTACTACTCTTGGGGAATCCCAATCCCAATTCCAACTCGAATATTAATTCGTAGAGAGTATTCGATCAACAAAGCCGATTAGAAAGACAGGAAGATGAAAAGTCTGCCAATGTCGACCGCGGAGCAACGTATTTGCTTTCGGTCAAATACCGCTCAACCGGCATTCAATGTGGTATTCGTCGAACGGCACTCCGCACAATTAGGCAGCCCCGTAGCCGCTAATCGCGTGTTTGCCGTTTGCTAATCGCATTGCTCTCGCAGGATCATATTATTATAAGCATTCGTATATTTAAATGCTTCGATCATTATTGCGCGCCGGTGAGTTTCCCGGTAGCGTTGGCCACGTGATTATTTCCGTGTTCGACCAAGCCTGCTTGAGCATCTCGCGCGTTTCCCACTCGAAAACTGCACGAACAGTATACGAACAATACACGCACCGCGGAACGGATAATCGAATGAAACCGATGCAGTGCGGTGTGGTGTGGCGTCCCACCATCCTACCGATGCAACCACCTATGTTTGCACCCTCGTCACCAGTTACCTAGTCGAGCAAACGTCTAGTCTGTTTGTCCGCGAGCTGACAAAGCGACTGAGGTCACTTTTGGAAATCGCTATACGAGTTTTGTAGGGAATGACTCAATGGGTTGATCGACTCGTGGTGAGAAGAAGAAAAATCCCATTCGTACACATGGAAATACATATATATACAAGCTAGACCAAGAGTAGTGAAGAGTAGAAGAGGGTTCGAAAGGTCACTTAAACACGAGATAAATTATCCCCGTGCCATCCTGTCTCGTCTGATAATATTAAAGGAATATTTTGAGCGGCTGCCGGCGCGGATTGCAGCGTTGAGAGCCGATGCTTTATGTAAATGTTCCCGCCTCGCCCGCAAGAAAATAACCCTCTGTCACCTAGGAGATCTTTCATGCTCGGTTTCTTCGTAAGCTGTCGTCCCGCACTTTCTAAGTAAGCGGGCTAAGGGAAATAAATATCAGCCTGATAACTCTCCCGACGCAGCCACCGCGATGGCATTACCACCCCCTTTTACCGCCACGATCTTGATTAAGGAAATTCACTACCTTGCATTTGGTATTCCGTGGCTTACTCTCTCTCTCTCTCTCTCCCTTTGGTACCACCCTGCGTAGAAAGTTCCGAGGATTTTTCCCTGGGAAGGAATTCTGTCTGGATCAAAGAGACCGGACCCCCCTGTTTTTGATCTTTATCCTTGAAAGAAGAGAGCGAGCCCTCTTTTCTCGACGGGAGTAATAGTATCGCCTCGTAATATCTGAATATTCGCAGGGTATGCGGTAGCGGGATCCCGCGGAGGGACTAGGAGCGTTCATCGAAGCCCGAGCATCAACGAGGATCAAATCCCAAAGGACTCGACCTCGGCCTTTGCCTTTGCCTTTGAGGAATAGTTTCGCCGGTCCAATCACTCCGATATATCCACTATCTTCGAGCATTTCCTGTCCGATGAATTGAAAAAAAGAGCGTGGGGCCTTGGTCGGGCACGAAGCCCATATATTGGCCCAAGTCGACCTTGCCAAATGCCCGAAACTTGCTAGTATTAACGAAATTCGCCAGTAGGGTTGCGAAGATATTATCGCGGGTACTACGCACGACTCTGGGAGTAGCACTGTGCGATAACGGGACGACACTTTGTGACGGCTTTGCGACAACGTCAAGCAAAGCTTTCACGCACTTCTACAGCGATGCGACATATTCGCGTTTTAGATATAATTCTGAATTTGTAGACTGATAGACTAATTTCTTAAAACCTTTGCCTTAAAAACGAATACCATCATGATGGAGAATGCGGGTAGAACAGACAAATATCAAGGAAGGTGGGGTATCCAAACCAGCGATAAATAATACCCAAGAGAAGGGGCTATTATCGCATTCTAGGGGTTA
This sequence comes from Trypoxylon attenuatum, assembly GCA_963989405.1. Classification (NCBI taxonomy): domain Eukaryota; kingdom Metazoa; phylum Arthropoda; class Insecta; order Hymenoptera; family Crabronidae; genus Trypoxylon; species Trypoxylon attenuatum. Next base: position 5,305,572 of record OZ022493.1, on the reverse strand, counting down.
GCGAGGATGGGTGGGAGGGTGTGTTCGGCCTCGATCCTCGGTTGTCGCAACCCGGAATCCGTATGTGCGGTCTACGTGGCGTGGTGCGACCCAAAGCGGCGCGCAGCGCTTGAATCATTCTGACTTGCGGGTCGCGCGTTCGGATAACCAGAGCTGGTTAAGCCGACGCGCACCGCCCGATGATCTACGACCCTACGGTAAACCACACGCGTGCACTAACCGTTGCACTCTGACACCCGCAGCGACTGGCGAGCACCGACTGCCCATACCCAAGCTTTGCATGCCACCTGTCCTCCCTCTTCCTAACCCTCTCGCTCATCCCTTGCTGCCTTCGAAGGCCATTCCCTGACCTCAAGACGATCGCGATTCTGTTCCCAATTCCAATGCCGAGTTTGCATCGCGTAACTTTTCCACCCAGCAGGGGAGCCAGAGGACGACAGTTCCCGGAGATGATTATTGAATTTTCTAATCTTTCATCCACGACCTGTGTTATCCACGCACACGGTAGCGATTCTTGACTGGCTAAACCAACGGAGTCTAACCGATGATCTACGAGTTTGCGGGAAACCGCGAGGGCATTATCCTTCGCAGCTGATGTGTAGTCGAGGTGTGCACACGAGGGGGATAAATTCGGCGGAACAGCCGCACGCATAAGATTTCACCGTGCATCTCGAGGCGGATTATGCATGTTAGCGAACAGCTCACCCGACTGAGCGATCGTAAAGTAACGAGGAAAATTATGTCGAGTGGGCTATGAGAAGGATGAGACGTGGAACAAACAGTAGGGGAAAACATGCTTGACGTCGTCACGTCAGTTGGCTGGCTCGTAAGCGGACAACGAACGACAGATCCGGTGGCTGCAAAGGGGTCAGTCGAATCGCAGGGTGTAGTTGACGGCCGCGGATAAGCGATCTCCGATAGATACAGGACCGATTGGACAACGCGCAATCAGATACGATCAATCAAACAACCAAGTTCGCTTGGCGGAACAGCCTGCAGGAGTCGATTGCGCGCATACATTTGTCATCGAACCATCATCCCCATCAACGGCCGGTGATCGTCCCTTCTGGAAGGATCGAATGGTTAAAGCCTGGAGAGATCAGGAGTGTGCGAATAAGTAAAGCGATTGAGGGGTGGGTGAGCGAGAACGACGCGGCTGCCGATGCGGCTAGAATTAATTGACGCGGGTTAGCACCGCGTGGGGGTACGAGAACGTGAGTAGAACATGAGACGCAGGGAAATTTCCAAAATTATCGGGATGACACTGGACGAAACGGGACGAAACGACTGGAGGGCGAAGAACGGAAGAAGGAGAACGGAGGACGCAGGAAGGAGGCAAGAGGGTCCGGAGCAGCACTTCGTCGCTAGGAACAATAGCTCGTTTGGGGTCGCGCAGCTATGCAACGTATGACGTATAGCCCAATATCCTTGGTACACGCCAACCGTATGCTTTCTCTCCCTCTCTCACTCTCTCTTTCTCCTCTCCTACGTTCCACTCGTAGTCTGCTTCTCTTGTTCCGCCGTTTTCATCGCGTACTACCCTAAAAGGGTGAGAGCGAGCGAGTGAACGCGGTTTAACGACGGACAAAGAAGGGGAGACTCCAGTTCCATTGGCATCGTAGAATTGGTCGTGGATACGGAACGAACGCTTGCGAGTGCTTGCGAGTGCTTGCGAAGGCTTGCGAGCGTGAGGGTGAGCGTGTAATTACGTAGCCCTGTGGCTAATTAAACCGACGAATATCGGGGTTTCGCTGGAGCTACGTGAGCGACAGGATACGTCTCCTCGCGTCAAGGCATGCTACATACTTCACTGCACACGGTATCTAAGGGTATCTACCACGTATGTAGAGAACGCGGTGTCGCTGCACAACTCCCGACGATTTCTGTTAGACGGTCAACGTACTCGGACACATTGAAAAGAAGTATCTTTCTCGTTTTACGAACCATAAAAGGAAAATAACCGATTGGTACATTCGTTCGATGCGACGCGGTAACCATACATTGCATACATTACGCAGATTATGTATAATGTTTCTACTTCGAATTAATGACGCGACTGAACACGCGAAACTAATGGACTTCTTTTGGTTCGCGCTAAATCGAATATTTTCCAAAGCGGCGCATCGTCGATGGCGAGACATCCGGCATTCGGTGAAAAACATACATAAGCATCCTCTGTGCACAATAATCGATCAATTTTCCATTAGCACGCAGGTCGATGCGAAATTGCGATAGGAAAACCACCGTGCTGTGATGCGCCATACCGTGTCGTTGCTTTGACGCGTCCGTTCGCTTTTGCCTGCGGAACATCGTTAGTGAGATTATGTTCGATCGCAAAAATTCCAGTCCCAATAACCTTCCGAAAAATGGACGGTGGTATCGTTTCGCGTGATTTTCCCAGGAAAATTCACCAAGACTCTTAGAACACGATGAAAACGACGAGAAAATGGAAAGTTCGATCGGGAAGACAACGAGAAAAAGTTACGAGATGATTTTTCAAGTTTCTAACGATTGGAAACTTTATTAATTTTGTTCGAAAGTCAGACTATTCGATTTTTTGATGCATCGACGAAGTATAGCTCGGAAAAGTTTGTCGGTTGAACCTGCTGCACGAGCCGAGAGCGGCGATACTTGAGCGCTAACTGTAAGTAGAGTTGGTCGTTCGCTGATCCGCCGCGGAGCGTTCTCCTGTCTCTAGAATTTCTACAAATGCGACAAGATTACTGTGAGTGTGATTTACGAATTCTTGAAGATCAAATCGAATCTTGGACAACTCATTGTCAGTGGTAGAATAGTAGTGAAAAGGTAGCCTTACAACACGACCCGGGGTGAAGACAGTTGTATTGGACGAGCAGAGACTCGTTAGCGACGGCAATTGTCCCTTGTTAGTTGACAAAGTCTGGGCCTCCAACTAGGGACTTTTTCAAAAGCCCTTGAACCTCGAAAGCTCGACTGACCCTAGTAGTCTTGGTAGCTTTTATCCTGACTCTAATCTTTTCTCGAATCTCTTTCGACTCCTCGGTAATTATTCCATGCGCATATGCGTCAATTTGAAACCGGAAACGAGAAGGTGGAAAACGGAAAACGAAAAGTGAAAAGCAAAAACAAAAAACAGAGACCAGGAAGGGAAAAAATCAGAATTCCGTGAGGTGAGCTTCAAATTGTTTGGCCGGGGGATGCCTTTGTTGACTTTGAAGTTCCACGCGGAAGGGAATGACGATGAGAGGCAAGGGGTGGGCGACGAGATACGAGATACGCGATGCGCATCGCGTGGTTGCCGCCATTTTTGGAAAATTTGCCAGGAAAAAACGCTCGTGAATTGGCATCAAGCGAGAATCACCCCCTCGAATCACCGCGCCTCTGACCCATCAGCCTTCTCCCTCGTGACCCATCGGCCACCCCAACTCTAACGAGCGACGCTGATACCCAACCAATTTTTAATAACGCCACCACTAAAATATTTTACACTACCGGCATGCGACTATGTAGCGAGTCGCCACTGGCTCGCGGCGAGTAACCCGGTCCATTAGGAATAACCATTAACCCCTTAAGATTTTTCCGAAAAATCAAAGGTTGGAATTCCGGCTAATTATTTATTGAAGGATATTCAGGGACAAAAATAGGAAATTTTTTTCGGCAAAATGCGTGCCGGGACCAAGCAGGACCCGCGAGCTTTCTCCGGCCTCGATCAATGGCGGAAATTGGAAAAGGAAGTTGAAAAACAAGCCGCTTCGCGCAATTTATAGCTTGTTTACGGACGGCACGGCGCACCAGCCAATTCGCGAGCGAGGATTATCCCGTCTTCCACTGTTTTCGTTTGTCGTGCGATTGGCACCGCTTGGCGAAAATTGCCGATTACCGTTTGAGAGAATCCTGCGTTTGCCGCACTTACCAACTAAAAGAATCATCCTGCGCGTCTTTGACGGGTTGCTAACGATTAAAACTCAACAGACTCAATTGAAAATCGTTGGGGGTAGTTTGGTGGTGATCGAAACTGAAGCGATACTGTTTGTCTTGTCGTGTAGGTTTAGCGGGAGTCTACTTTGTGAAACGTTTCCCGTTACCCACTAACTGTGTAACAGCAAACCGAGCAATTATTTACAATATTTGGCGGGCATACGTTTGTCTAGTCTGTCGAATGCACGGAAAAGGGATCCCTTTCTCGTGGCGAAAGCAAACATTCGTCTTGGGATAGACAGAGGAGATTGAGTGCGATGCAGAGGCCAAATACTGCCGGGTGCTTTTTATTCAATATCAATTATGATTAGTCCAGCCACGAACCACTCGACTGACAATATTGCCCAGATTTATCGCGGCCTTAAATTCCGGCGAACGCAAACAGATATTTACGTTGATTCCCCTCGAATTCGATTAACCCGCGCGCGGAAATTGTGCGCGCTTGAAAAATCCTCCCCGAAATTGCTAATCCCGCCGAGCGGAGCCGTCGTGTCGAGTGGACGAAAACGGGGCAGAATTTTCATCGAATAATCTCGGTCGACGGGATAGACCGACGGGTAAATCGGCGTTCATTTTTTCCACTAACTAGCGACCAACAAAAAGATGCATTCCGAGAATGTTTCTCTTTCAATGAAAAGATTCATTTTAGAAGTATGTACTTAGACGAGTGTACCAAAGCGGCGCATGTCGATTGGACAAACTTATCGGGAGAAAGATGTTTGCCGGGGAAAAATCCGTCGGGATTGAGGAAAAATGCGAACGGTAGGAATCCCTGCTGTTGTGCGCGACCATGTACTCTTACATTGGATACATACATATTCCGTGTGCAGCAAGGTATTCGAATCGAAATAAACTTTTGCACTTCTCGAAGTCGCGACCAAGGTGAAACGCTCGCAAAACGCAGACAAAACGTAGACGAAACGCGGAGGTAAAGGAAATTTTAGGTAGAACTCGGTGGGTATATTAAATTTGGCAAGCCGAAAGCTTCTAGTGGTGAAATTCTAGTGCTTCGCACGAAAGCCCCTTCTGTCTACAGTGGAATTGGAGCCTTCCCTACTTTTCTTTTAATTCGCATTCGACCAACGCTAATCAAGCCAAATGGTAGGATTACTGGAAATACCGATTACTTTCTAATGGATTTGGATAATCGATGGAAGAGGGCGGTCGGTGTCCCCCGTGTCTTCAGGTCCCGCCTAAATTTGCCGGATATTGAAATCGAATGAAATCAGTCGGATGAGCAAGTTCTCTTTTCCCAACTCTCCAACGATCGATGAAGCAAGTTGCTCATCGACTTGATCAACACGATCGTAAGAAATTAACCATTCGAAGCAAGCTTAATACCTGTCGGGTCTGTCAATCTACATTGACTGATTTGCCTTCATCGCTACAATTCATTATTTTCCACCTGAATATTTTTCGGCCACTGGCCGCAAAAACCAAGCCCGTCTAGGTCAAACAACCATTAGCAATTTATCGCTGGTGATTTTTCTTATGCCGTCAAGCGAACGGAAATCGATAGCCGCGAATCGCTCTATTCTTTCGTCTCAATTCGTTCCAATTATTTACGACTTGCGCAATTCGCGCGATTCTCGCGATTCCACCAATCGGCAAATAGAAAAAGAGCTGGAAAAGGGAAGAGATAGGGAAACAGGTAGGCAGATGACAACGGGATATAGGTCGAGGCAATAATTTCTGACGCGTTTCGCGTGTTGTGCCGATAATAACGTATTGTCTCCTCGCAAAATCGATCGCACGCTACCCACCTGTCCCCCACGTAACCCTAATAGATTATTAGCGACAGACAATTGTCAGCAACTCTATCATTTGGTAGGGGGAGGACATTTTATCGTGACAGACCTCGGAAAAGATTCAACGTCTGCTATTCGAGAGACTAGTGGCCTTTTTTCATTCGTATCGTTCGTGTCATTGTCCTTGGTAGCTCGTTAGAAGTTTGTCCTCTGGTGACTTTCCGCGCAATTCTCCAATAATTTCGGTAACTCGATCCACGATCGACAATGTCACGAGCACTGCCGCCACGGTCTCTCTGTTTCTTCGCGAGTGTTTGTTTCTTTCTCGGGCAAAGATGAGCACTAAACTACGGTTGCCCCTACCGTATTGTCATTTGTTTTTATTCCGGCCCGTTAGCTCGTGTCGCACTAGTTCTGTTTCTTGGTCGGCAGTGCGGGCGGTTTCCCGGGAATCGAAACACAGAGGTAAACACACCGACGAGACTATGGAAGGCAAACCTCTCGATTCGGTTCGTAGCGAACGGACATCCACGAGGAACGTTTTATCCCACACACACACGCGCGCGCGAATTCCATACCCGCGACGAGGAAACAAACGAGAGTAGAGCCCAGCGTAAAATACGCAAAATACATAAAATATAATAATTACGAGGGAAAAATTTTTCTGCCACATCCGCACCGGAAAATTCGGATATAGTGCCCTTAAAAACTTTTAAAAAAACATACGTATAAATGAGCAAAAATAATTCTCTATGTATAGCAGATACTACATAATAGAAATTCGGAAGTAAAAGGGCCGCAACGTGGAACTAATGTTAGGGATGAGGCCGATGTCACGCGAAAAACTGGAAAGCGAGAAGGATGGACGTAACGTTACCGCGTGTGCACGCCTTTATCCTGCGTGTCGATTTTCCGTCGACAGGAAAAAAAACCCGGCTGCCGTTTGGCAGATGGTGTAGACTGCCGAGTGTCTACTGTCGACTATCGACTACCAACCGTACAAGCAAAGTACATACTAACGCACGTAATTACACGAAAAGTTTAATCCTACCCCGCCGATGGAATTATTACTTTAATGCCTCCATTGCATGGTGAATAATGACCAATCGAAAACACGTAACGAATGTATTCGCTTGCGGTAAGAATCGCGGCGACTCTATTTATTTTTCTCGTCCCGAGGTAACGTCGAAACACGCCGAGAAACATCCTACCGGCATCGGTGTGTTTACTAGTTTTTCCTCGCGGTCGAGCGACAGAGGATTTTGCAAGGAGAAATGGCCCCACGCAGACAACAACCTAACCAAGCCAATACGATTACCGCCAGGGTCACGCCCGACAAGTCATTTGTACTGTTCAGTCAGTTTGTGTGTACGATTCTTCCGTGAATAGTCTTTCGCGTCTCGCGTTACCCTTCCGAACACTCGAGAGAGAGAGAGAAAAAAAAGAAAGACCGACCAGATGCTAAAAAATTGAATACTAAATCGAACGATTCAATCGGAACGAAACCCGAATCTTTAGCCAAAATGCGATTTCCTCCGAGGAAGTATGTATACGCGAGGATGGGACACGTGCTCGACTTCTTGTCAGTCGAGCATCGACCTTCCAACAAGGCCGATAGTGCCAATAACGCGAAGTGCATTTTATCTAACAGGCATTGTCGGATTAGAGGTCTAGAGGAAATTGTCTCTATGAGACGAAACTCTAAATCACGATCCAAAACGATATTATTATGAACGAAATTCGGCTAATGTGAGCTAACAGAAAAACAAGCGAGCTTCGATTCGTTTGGTAAGAATGTTAGCTTGCCGGGAAAATGACGAGTATAGAAAGATACGTAATGGGAATAATTACATGATCGACGTATGCTGCGGTCGGTTGGACTCGCCGGCATTGTTCGTGGCTCTGGGTAATCCTTGCAACTGTGCACTTGTCGCAATGGTAGTCCTAGCAGGGTGTCGCGCACTGTCTTTCAAGATTTTTTTCGAGGCGAGAGGGGCGGCAGTCACGCACATTGTTGAGCCACTCTGCGAGAGAGTAGAGCGGAACGGAGAGAAACGCACTGCACTGTACGGCACGACACAACACACTAGAGCACAACCGGTGACCGGACGCGGAATGACTACGAGACAAACGACAGAGCCAATCTTGAAGTGAGTCTGCTCGAATGTCCACCAAATATCGTGTGTGACGGTCGACGGTCGACAGTCGAATATCCTTGAAAAACACCAACGAGACGAGGGTTAGCTGAGCCCTCTCGATCCGTGACTCCTCGCGATTCGCACGCGACGAACACGCGCCTTGTTCTGCCAAGTGAACATGCGGAGGAGTCGATTCCTCGCGAGCCCACAAGCTCACGAGCCCATGAGGCAAGGTGCTCAGTTCCTACCGGCTACCAGGTTCGGCCGGCGAAAGTTTCAATGAAAAAGAGAGGAAATTACGGAAGCAGCAGGAGCGAGATACGCACACAGATCCCAGCTCGTGGCGCGCCGCGGGCCTACTGAGTGACTGACTGACTGAGTGACTGCCGCGAGCCTCGAGCCGCGAGCCGCGGGCCTCGAGCCACGACTCCACGAGCTGCCCTGCGTGGGTGCACACGCGGTCCGACACTAAGGAAGGGATTGGCTTGCTGCTATTGGCCGTAGATGCCGGCGGCTCTAGCGGCGCCTAGTAGTGGGGGTAGCGCGGACCAATCGAGCCACGCGCTCCGACGTCGTGCCACTCGTGCCGCCGAAAACGGCTCTACCGAGAAGCAGAGCGCACTTTGCCGCGAGCCGTCGCGCCGTGCGATTCGCATCGTTTTTAGTTTATTCCTTTCCTCTTCGTCCTTCGCTTTTCGCAGTTCTTATTCTCATTGTCGCGCAACCACTCATAGTTTCGTCTTTCTTGTCTAATCTACGAGGAAGAACGTTTTTCGGGTGTTGTGATCGGGCTACTGGTTTTAGTGATTCGGTGATGAGGAAGCGAGTAACGGACCTAGTAGGTCTAGTTTTTCACCGGGAAAACAGATTCTAGATATTTGTTTCCTCAAAAGTTTTTATCAATTCGTCCGAGAATTGAATGTGGTGTGTGAACAGACTGGGTTAAGGTGATCTTGTGACATGGCTCGTAAAGTCGAATCGTCCTGCCCGCAAGGTTTTACATTGGGGCTTGCCATATTATTTTCCAAGTTCTATCCCCATATTAAAGAGTGAATCCGAATAAATTTGGCGCTGTCAGTACAGGTAGCCAGAGCTGTATCACAGGTACTAGCAGGTCTCAAGCTAGGGCTCCCATCTGGGACAGTAAATTGGCTCGGTATTGACTCGGTATTGGCTCGGTAGTGACCCTCGGCCGCAGCCGTACTCGTGATTAAGAACCTGCTGGTGCCTCGTGCCTTCTACCTCGTGTTTCGTGCTCGTACTCGTTCTCGTTCTCGTACTCGATCTTCCATTGCCTGTCCTCCCTACCGGGACAACGCTGTGACCAGGTGTTCCGTCCTGCGCTTAAGTGTTTTTCACGAGCGACCAGGTTACAAGGGACCTTTGTGTCCTTTATTAGCCGGAAGATTCGGTACGTGACCCGGGCGAGTTTTGCCGGATTTGCTGGATAGCGGAGGAACGCGACAACGCCAAATTTCCTCGCTTTTCACCAATAGAATTGTTAACAAGATCACGTCGACTGGACAGGTAAACTCCGACTTTCTTTTCATGCGATACGACGCGACGTGACGCGACGGTTTATCCCTGGTCAGGGACAGTTTACTACTCTGGCACGTCAGGTGTCCCGGCGATGATGCCAATATGTAATCCACTGTCTTGACGCAAACGTGCATCGGGTATAATGTAAGCGGTCCAATTTTTTCAACGGTTCTTCTCAGAAACCGATCGATTCGAAGGTTTTCGTTCTGAACCTTCGCCTCCTGTTCTGTATTCTTGTGTAATATGTATTGAAAAATAAAGGCAAAAAAAAATTCCTAGATTTTATATTTCAATTACCACGTGTACCTTCATTCTGTGTTTTAAAGGGAAGTAAGTACGTTGATACAAATATGCGACGAAAATACTCATTCGCAAACTTTCTTTCTCTTTCTCTCGTTCTCTCGCTATTTCTATCGGTCAAAAACGAAGAGTCTTGCCTCGGGTAACGCGAGTTCGAATTCTCTGTAAATTCCTTGTTCCTTCGGGCTCGAATTTAATTGCGTCTCCTCTCGAGGCTGTGTCTTGGTTGTTTTAAACTCTCGTCGAGGACGAGAAGAATCTTAAGGTCAACGATCAAACGGGGATGCTTGCTGGGGTCCGTCTCGTTAACGATCCTATGTTTCAGCAGTAGAAATTTAGGACGGTACGCGCGTCCACCAAATTGCAACTTCCTCCTTTCCCATTGAATCGGTTTGTAGTTTCTGTTTGGTTATTTTGCGGAGAATGCTTTGCTCATGGAACGCGCTGCCACACGAGGAACGAGGAAGGCCTGCCCTGGCAAAGAGCTCAACTCTCGAGAGGGCTTCTATCTCTCCTCTGATTCGGTTTCGTTCGTTTTGGTTTACTTCTGTCCGAGTTACTATGTAGATCGGTTCCTCTCAAAGCCGCCTCATTATTATTACTCACGAAACAGGCCTTGTTATTGACAGTTTAGTACCACGGGTTGTGGGATCCTTTGTTCCAAGGTTTCTAAACTACATTTTTTCTCGTCATATTTTCTTACATTTTCGCAAAGGCTTTGCGAAAGACCGCGTTGCCGAATATTCAAGAGTAAGTCGGCTTTGCTCCAGGACCAAAATTTCTTGATCAAAGTTTGTAGACTCGCGTGATTCTGCGATCGAAGTGGCTCAACGAGATTCGCAATGCAAATGGACGAGTCGAACAGGAATGTATTTTGTTAGTGGAGAAGCCGAAAAGCACCGACTATTTTTTCGCCAGTCGAGTATCGAGCAGAAGCAGACGGCAAAGAAAGACGGCAAATCACGGCATAGGACCCAGTCACAGAGGCTCAGGACTGCTCGCGAGGGTTGAAGACTTGGGTACGCTATGTGCTCTTTGAGAAGCGTGTGCATCAACAATAAACGGCGGCTTGGTGCAAAGCCGAAAAGAGCGACAGAGTCGCAAGTTTGCGATTCGGAGGAACTCATTTGCTCTTTGCCATCTCTGTGGAGACCCTTTGAAGTGGCTCCGCTCCGGGAACTAGGTCTTGCCCTCTTATTTATGCTTCTCACTTTTTCCACTTTGCCTCCATCAGTTGAGGAATTTACGCTGATTTACGTAGTGGTAGACACGTGTGAGCGATAATTGCGCGATAAATAAATGAAGAAATAAATAAATGCATGAGACCCCAGAGTCCTGGCCGCTTTTACGCGGATATGTTGTCGCATCGTTCGATTCCAACCCGATACTTTAGGTCGGTCGATGTACTTTGTAAATGAAATTTCCCCGGTTTACCGGAAGCCACAAATTCCTCGCAATATTGGCTTTACGGTAACGCTTCTATTATTGAATCGAGCGTCGCTTCTCCCAACGAATTCATTGATTCTCGATAATCACGAGGGCATCGTGCCGTGATCAAAGAGTATGGTAAATCGGTGCTAGGATGTCGTGCGATTGGATGAGAAGAGGAATAAAAGGCTTTCTCATCTGACGTGTGCCATTTCGGTGTGTACTTATATAGGTGTAAGTACGCGTACGTACAACGTATAAATTGGGGTAAACGCAGTAGCATTTTGCTCCATTCCGCGAAAGCCATCCACTAAATCATCACGGAATTCAATGAAACGCTTGAAGCGTGAGAAATAGCGTGAAGTCTGTGCCGCGGATTAACTCGTTGAAACTGCTACCACAGCCAAGATAAAGACCAAGACCAAGACCAAGACCAAGACTAAGACCGTGCTGAGGGAGCGCGGTGGCTCGATTTTTCATGCTCAAACAAATCTACCGAGGGCGCTAACGCGGAAATTATGCGGCCAAGCAAGATAAGAGGCGCAAGAGTGAAATCAGTCATATTAACTCGGCCGACGTAGCTTAGCTGTAATTTAACAGCGCGGCGTGGGGCGGTGCAGCTTTTGTCTCCCGCGACTGTCTTCGGGATTACGGGGCGGGTTGAGAAGAGACGTATCTGCACCACCCTCGCGTGCGACACCAACTGGAAAAGAGATGATCTTTCGTTCCTTCTCTTCGACACCTCTTACTCAAAATATCGCGAGTTTTGGCATTTTTGGTATTCATGGAAAACTGTTAAAAAAATGTCAGATAACGCTCAGCTTCCTGACTATTTTTCTAAGTGTGCAAAGGCAAATTGAGGAGGGCTGCTGCAGAGAAATAACGCAGGCTTGCCTGGTCGTTCTCCGTGAGATTCCCAAGGGTGCTAGGATGTGGCCATTCAGTTTTCACGTCCTCCCGTATCCAGGGACACTTGCACTTTGCATGGGCCTCTGGTCGCGATCTTCGCGACGACGCAGCGCAAAGACCAAGACAAAAGAAAAGAAAAAAGTCACGCGAAGAATTCCAAGTGCATTCGTGCTACCTGCCCGGAATATCGTCCCATCATATTTCCGTCCCTCCGTTATCTCTTTTCTGCTATTACTCTTCTCGGTTTCTTTACCGTTTTCTTCCCCTATTTGCAAAGCTGCAGTTTGGCTTCTTGGATGCAAGGTACATGCACCCTCTACGTAGTACGCTCGCGAAACCTAGGCGCCAGACGCTGGACGGTGGACGCTAGACGCATGACGCCAGGCGCCAGACGCCAGACGCCAGACGTTCGAACCATATTTTATTTGCAAACAGAATTGGATGGCTATATGTTGCCGTGGATATTGTCATGGGACTTTGTGGTCGTTCAAGTGCTTATACTATAGGGATGGAGTGGATGAAAATAGAATGGGTAATTTGTTCTTCAGGGTGGTTTTAGAAAGTTTTTCCTCGACCAACGGGTTCTACCGTTTTCTCTCGTGCCCTTTATTTCTTTATTTGTCGGTATTCACTGGCGCGGTGATTCTCGCAACGTAGCACCGCATGATTCTCGTTCTGGTTTCCTCGGTGCACTCGACTGGGAACCTGGAGTTTGGTGCGGGCAAGCATGGTGTGTCAGCGGTGCGATGAATTATTTATGAATACCGCGACCAGAGAACAAGTCGCGTCGAGTGTCGAGTGGCGAGGGGCAGCGAGGGCAGCTCGCCACCTTCTCGCTGATCCGTTTGATCCATATCCCGGTGCTTGTGCGTGCCTATACGTGCCTATTAATCTTATCGCGACGAGGGTCGTTGACTAAAAAAAAGAACAGATTAACTTTGGCGCCCCTCGGGAATCCCCTGCGTCTTCGCGGAATGCGCGACCAATAAATTTTCATTAAGCACTAGTGCAAATGCCAGATACTAATTCGAGTAATATAATGTGCAAATGAGAAATATTCCACGATTCGTGGTCGCCTGCTCTTTATTCTCTTTCGCGTTTGCGTCGCTGGAAACTTATAATTGCATAATTGTATGCAAGTATGTGCGATGGTGATTCGTCGTCGCTGTTAGTAGTTGTGGAAAGTCGTCAAACTTTGCCCCCGAGACGAAGGGAACTGACTGACTGACAATGAGACTCGCGGGGAGAAGAGTTAAATGGAAGAATCCTGGGGAAAGAGGAGGGGAAGAAAAATGGTAAGGGCGTGCTCGCGGGAAGTAGGAAGTAGAAAGTAGAAAGACGTTGAGATGTCGCGGACCGTGGGTCGTGGGTCGCTGTCTGGGATTGCCGTTTCTACTGCTGTGCTACACCAGCTATAAAATGCAGCGTAGAAATACTGCGGGTACGGCCCTCGACACCCTCAACCATCTTATCTACCTTTTTCTCCACTTTTCTGGCTTCTTTCTCTCTCGACTTGCCACCCCATCCCTTCGCCACGCAACTTCCGCGTTGGGGGTCTCAGTCCTTCGGCGCGAAAGCCTCACGCGATTTCTTCGGAAAATAGTTGTTCAAAGCCACCAGATGCCGGCTGGCTTTCCTGCGCGGCTCGTGGCACGCCGAGCAATTCTCCTGAGATATTTCTTGCGCAAATTCGTCTGGCATTCGATTCTCGAAAGCAAATGTCGACGAGTACGCGCGGTATCTCTAAGGAAATTGCGGTGAAACTCACCTCCGGAAGAGGGGTGGTTCTTGCACGAGTAGGTGGAAGTCGTTCTCCGAACAAACTTCGCGGTCGCGATGGTGTACCGCGCACTTGAAACTTCTGGTGCGCTTGCCGCTCATCTGTAACAGAGTAAAAACCATTATGCTTAGTTAGTTTTTCAAGCTGTTCGCGAGAAGAAATGAAAAATCGAGTGAAATGGATTGGACAGTGGAGAGACGAGACGAGCTCTACGCGACAATTCTGATATTTGGATCGAGTACCGCTGACGCGGTTAGGCAAATGCTAAGAGAAACTAGAGGCAGGGAAATTCTCTGCAGGCAAACGTTCAATGCCAATGCGGATTCTCAGTCGGATGGATTCGCTTCCCTCTAGCCTCTAGCCTAAGTGAGTAAGTACATAGAGAAAGTCGCGTTCGAGTTGCATCCCTGGTTACAATATCTACGATATATCCATCGTGCAGTCGGAGTATAGTGGTTCGCGTCTTTCCTTCAAATTCGCAACGACAGATTTCTTCTTTTTCCACCGAATCACTAATGTCTGGTATCTCAGGAGTCCAAGAGCCAAACGAAGCTTTCGTTCGGTGAGGTGTTTATGGAACGGCAAAGTGCATCCCATCCGCAGGGCGTGAGACAAAGCTCCAGAGAGGAGTTTTGGTCTGGCATTGCCAAAGCCAAAGCCAAAGCCAAAGCCAAGGAGTTTCTTGCTCGCTGGGTCGCACGGTCCCTCGACTGGCAGAAAAAGGACCCCTGAGTTTACACCGTTTACCCTCGCATCCCCTACTGTTCACATTCGGCCATTCAGAGCGAACAATTCAATTAATTTCTTATTGCCAGTTAGCTGGAAGGTCGAGACCAGGAAATTCCGGAAATTCGGGAAATTCAATGCACTCGCAAGAGTGCATCGTGTATCGGGCATCGCGCAGGCGGAATAAGTAAATCTTTGAAGTAAATTTACGCTTCTAGAGACGGGTAGGAGAGAAGGGTGGAGCAGTGGATCGATCGTGGATCGATGGCAGGTCGCAGGAGAGGCGTCACGACGCGGCTCTATTAATCTCGACCGTTTGTTTCGCGTTTATCGTGGCCACATACTACCCAGAGAGTACCTAAACTACAGTTCACACGAAATGGCCATTCTGCAACCTCATCCCCGGATCCGAGAGTTTCGAAATCTAGCACACTCCTGTGTCTCGTGTTGTTAGACCCCGAAATCGACTGATCAACCCCTGCCTTTTATTCTGGCAATGTGTAATTTAAAGCCTCGGAACCGGGAAAGGTCGAGCCCATTCGAATAAAGCGCATTAATCTGACTGCACGCGCATAACGAGCTTACCTGCAAAATTACGAAGGGAGGAAGGGCAAAAGGGTGCGAAGGGTGGTGGTATTGATGATGATTGCAAGGTAGCGTAACGCAGTCGGCAAATGCAGAGCGATGAGTCGGTCCATCGTAAACACGGGGGCGAGTGGGAGTTTAATTCGATTAGGGTGCGATCATCGTATTGCTCGACTGTCCGGCACCGAATTCACTGAACCACTCGTGCACCACTCCCTTTCATCTACCGCTCGTACCCCTCTCATGGCCCTTTCATCTCCCTCTCATCTCCCTCTCGTCTCCCCTCCTTCGATGTCTATCGATGTCTATCGACGCGGCAGACACGAAAAGCGAATCGAAATCGTATCGTATCGTATCGTATTGTATCTTGCTGCATCGGAAGAGGGAATGGAAGTGGATTGAAACGCACCGATGAACGCGCACTGCCCGTTGTCGAATATTAGCCCTAGATAGGTTCTAGCTTTGAATACCAGTCGAATGAACTCTCAATATCGTCCTCGATTCTTCCTTTATTAGTTTCGTAGGTAGGTAATCGTTGCTGGTCCAGTCTTCGAAATCGAGCGGGAAAATATTTTCGGAATAAGTCCTTGTCGCGCAAGATGCGTTTATCATTTTTGGGCTCGAAATTAGATCTGGCTGGATGCCAGACTATCGATGCGAGCGGTTGGGCTTGCCGAGTAAATTCCCGTGGAACGGTAATCCAGCGTGCAATGTACTTAAAGCTTTCACGGTAATTGGACCACGCGTTTCCACACAGACATTGACTGTATTCATCGGGCGAGATTTTAATAAACCGAATTTAACCAACTTTCTTCGCAGCCTTACCAACTTCCAGGCTTCGAATATTAGTTCCATTACGGTTGACGAAAGCTTTCGTATCAACGGCAAGCGCTGACGGTAAATAAATATATTCGCTGACGCAGACTTTGAGTGCGGGAGCACCTGAATCACGGATAACAATAAAAGTGCGACGCTAGTTGAATATGAATGCTCCCTGTGCCACCGACGAGATAAAATCTTCGGAGCGAAATAAGCACCCGTCTTGAAACACTGTTGTATTCATGAGAACCGAGAGTTTGTCCCACCACCGACCAGGCAGCGTGGCGTGGCGTGGAAAAAGGCACCCACCACCCTCGATGCAATAGGAACGTTTCTCGATATACCTACGTATAGCGAGGCGAAAGCAATTTACGAAATAGCTACTGATAATTCCGTAAATATGAAAAATTACACTTATAACATAATTTACTCCCTGTTAGTTAAAATCTGCAGGAAAATGTTCTTCCCGGATGATTCTTAGCGAATTGAATCTGGTTGAGGTCACGGAGGAAACTTTGGGAAGAGACGATCGAGAATTTTCACCTTATCCCGTACTACATCGCGTTACATTGGCGTTACATGCTGCACTAGGTGGCGCTTCGGAGGAATTGCAAAGGCTCGCGGGTAGTTCCATTTAATTTGAGATAAGTACTTGGTTACTTCTCGAACGCGGAGTAATTAGGAGTCAGTCGGCTCCCGGGTACCTGGGAGCGGAGGGAAAAGCAGAAGCAGAAGCAGGAGCAGAAGCTAAGCGTGGGCCGTAGCGAGAGACCCAGAGAGTTAACCGAGGAGGAAGAAGATAGCCTCGAGCAAGGGAGCGGAAGAGAGAAGCCTGTCGGAGATCGCGTAAAGGTTCGTTTACGCCTTAGAAGCGACTCGAGAGATTCTATCTTCTAACGACGCTGGCTAACTTTTCTCTTTCTCTCTTTCCCTTCCTCTTCTTTATCTTTTCCTTCGTTCGTTGCTTCCTCTTCTTTCCGCTTGCTTCTCTTGGTTTCTCGCTTCTCTCCTGTCTTTCCGCGGTGCGTGACCGGGGTAAGGATGGGCACCGTTAGAAACCGCTTCTACGTGTGATCAGCCGCTCGTGGCGAACACGTACCGCCGCGAAAATAAGCTCCGGAGTTATAAGCGTCCGGGGACCCCGTTGCAGGACCCTGTGCCAGATCCCGCGCAATACTCTGCGTACATTTTTTTTCCTCTTTTCCTTCTTCCTTCCTTCCTTCCTTCCTTCTTTCCCACTTTTCTTCGCTCGGCTTCCTTTCACTTTTTTCCGAACAGTCATTACTGATTATACGTTGAAATATGGACACAGGGTGCGGGCGAATCCAATAAAAGAAAATCAGTTTCGAAATAACAATAACTGGATTGCAATTGGTATTTGCAAGAAAAATTGGTCGAGCCTAGTGCCGATAGGACGGTAGATGGATGTGGGTAGACAGGTAGGTAGGCAGGTAGGGAGGTCGACAGTGAGGCAGCACAACGACCGACATGGGCATGGGCATCAGCATAGCACGGTTCGGGGGCTCGTTACCGTAGCGGACGAGCCAGGGAGCTAGCTGATAATAATAAGGTACTCTCATAATTGCCAATGTAATTAGAGAGAATAAAGGAAGGGGTCCACGCAGTTCGAGGAGTCCAGTTGCGAACGAAACGCACTTCCGCCAAATCCCAATTCAATTTTCTCATGGGAGAAAATATGTAGCTTCGTATCGACAAGAGAAGGCTGTTGCTCATAATTAATATGACTAGGCGATACCGTGCGAGCTACGTCAACTAATTACCGGGAAATCTGATCCGAAACTGATCCACGATGGAAGGACGGTGATTAGTAGCACACGATACGTAGTTCTATCTTCCTCGGCTAGAATTTCACTCAAAATCTTAGTCGGGTAATTTCCTAATGTAATTAGGAATTTCCCAAAATATTGAAACAGGAATTTGTTACGGTTATTTTTAGCAAAATCTGCGTACGGATAAGGATGATTCGGGGAGATTAGCGTGAAAGAGTAAGAGCGTAGAACAAAAGGACGGGAGAAATTAGCGGGGAAATTTACCAATTACCAGCCGTCTTAGTCCGGCGTCCCCGTGAATCAAGGTGAGTTACGAGACCGGTGATTATGGCAGCTGCACCCGATTGCTCTTGCGCTACAACGCTATTATCAATTGGATTAATTGCACAATAAATTGCAATCAAGGCTGCGTGACGCAGCATTTACTCCACGGAAAGCTTGGCTGAAAACTGTGCTTTTAACTGACTCGCGGTTTTCGTTGGACTCTTCTAAATTTGGCTTTGCGTTGCGAAGGGATGCGACGCGTTAAAGTTGGGATTTGTGTAAAAACGGTGGAAGGGTGAGAGTTCGAGGTTGCAGGTTCCCAGGGTAGGGTCGAAGCGCCAGGGGTCTTTGTAGGAAGGAGCAGGACGAAAAACACTTAAGCGAAGGACCGAAAAGCAAACCGCCCTTTAAGGATACGAGACCGGTCAAGTAAAAAGAGCGCGGAGCTGAAGCGGCAAATTGATTGGCCAATGCGAGTAATCTCTCCCTTGTACGTAGCCGGATATTAGTAATTTCGATAAGAAGGATCCACGGCGGATCTTTGTCGAAGAAATAAAATTGCGGGCTGGCCTAATTGGACCGTGCTGGGACTGGGGACTAGGGACTGGGGGCCAGTCGGCAGCACCCCGAGTCGAACCACCATGGCCCCACAGCCACGAGACTCCCACTCTCCGAGTCGAGAGAAGAGCCCAGAGGAGAAACGCGAAACGTAGATACGCACCGTTCGGTAATGAAATTACGTTACGCTCCGCGTAAGTGTTACGACGGGGAAATTGGCTATATCGCTGGTAATTGGACCGCGGCAGATTATGAAAATAGCAGCGAGGGCCGAAAACTACCGGCCAAAACGCCTAATTAACCCACGCCTCGCCACGGTAATTCACTCGATCAACCGATCAACCTCGATCATCCAACTTTTGCTACTAACTTGAGGCGGCCCTTTTTAGCCCTTCGTATTGATGGGTATATTCCGTCCTGTCGTCCTGTCGACCAGACATTTCCCGATATTAACCGAGACTGGCCGTTTGGAACTGGCACCAAAAAGAAAAGTCAAAGGAAAAGGGAAAATGGGTCGATTTGGGTCGGGTCAGACCGAATTGGGTAGTTGGTAGAAAAGTTGATTCGCGGTGTCGTTGCGGAGAGTACCAACCGCTGGTTGAGACGCGTGTATGCGTGTGTGCGCGCGAGTGAGACAAAGAGAAAGAGAAGGAGTAGGAGAAAGAAAGAAAAGAGAGCGGGAGGGACGGAATGGTTCCCGACGGGAGAAGCACGAGGTTACTCGGGAAGCCAGAAAATTGAAACCGATGCCGAGCGGCATTGGGGAATTAGTAAGCCGCGAAGTAGAAAATTGGAAAGTCAGTAAGTGAGATAATTGGAGAATTATCGAGGTGAGGACCGGCTAATGGCGCGTCAGTGCTCGGAGTTTACGTCAGAAGTTTAGCCAATTTACACCGGGTCATCCGTGACCCTGGCGTTAGCTCGATATAAAAGTTATTCACCGCAACCAATGATCCCTTTGGAAGGTAAAATCGAGTTGCTATCGCTCGAAAGGGTCAAACGTTTTGCCTTTTTGCCACCTGGTTAGTGGTATGTCGTTCGGAACTGTTCAACTAATGGTTGCTACCAGGTGCGCAGTCGGGGTCAAAAGTAAACTTCGACTTCGACTTCGGCTCTGACTTTGTCTTCAACTGCGATTTCGTGGCTGCGACCGTAGAAACTTGGAGGAGTTCGGCGTGTCTGGGAGAACTCGCGGAAATTCCAGACGCAGCTAAGCCCCCTGTCGGCTTCCAAGTTATCGTCAGTCGCGACTAACCACTCTGTGAGGCTCGAATTTTCGACGACAATTGCTTGCACTACGAATTTTAAAGAGCGGCTGTGATATCTCTATCCTACTATTTCGACGGAACGAAGAATAGAAGTCGTAAAAAAGCCGAATAGTCGACGATCTTTTTGTCCTTGAACGAGGGTGACAATGGGGAGAGACGGTTGCCGAGGACAAGAAGCGTGAAAAACGTGGGTGGAGTTAAAGATTGCGAGAATTCTTCGCGCGGAAGTGAGGCGCTTTCGAGGCCACCGAAACGCACCAGTTCCTCCAATGGTAGTAGTACCAGTGATGGTGGTGGTGGCGGCGTTAGTCCTTCCAAAGACGAATAACGAATGGAGAAAGTTTGTGGCCGCGAAATTCCTTGGCAAACGGGGAAAAATTTACTGAAATCGTTCGGCAAAGGTCGTAGCTAGGATTTCGATATTCGACGGCCTCATAAAGAGTCAGTGGTGCCGAGTAGGTGTAGCTACCGTGGACACCCTCGAAATTACCTTACCGCCCTCCAAAATCCAAATTCCTCCCTCGGATTTACCGCGTCTCATTAAACGCCAGGGAATTACGGCCCCAGCCTCGAGCTTAATTAGGAATCGTGGCTTCACAGCCCGTAACACCCTACAGAGAGGTAAGGGAAAGGGTCCGGGATACCGGCCGCGGATCGTTCATGACCAGACGGTGAACTTTACAACGTGTTACATTCTCGATGAATAATTCTTGCGGCTCCAACAGTAAGAGGTTCCCGTGGTCCGTTCTTTCGATCGGCGAGATCCTCCGTCATTCGCGAATCCTTGCCTTCGAAAGATCTAGTCACACGTTAAATTGAAGAAGTAGCGCATTTCTTACTTTCGCTGTCTAATTAGTATCTTTCATTAGCGCGTTTAGTTCGCGCACACTTCCGGTCCGACGTCAATTTAATTCGCTCGCGCACGTAAGACAGTGAGGGAGAGCGAGCCAACTCTGTTTTCTTCAAGGTGGTCTTAAGGCGGCATCGAAGTACCCTTATCCACTAGCTCCCGCATTAATTTCCACTCGGCTTCAGAGTTTGAATTACAAAGGAGCGTCCCGGAAAATATTCCCCTTCCCAACTCGGCTACCGCTTCTCCCCACGCCACTGTGCCACGGAAATTAAAGTAATTAAGTCGAGCAGCGCATCCTTGCAAATTGCCTTTGTCGACGCGCGCGTAATGTCCGCTGCGGAGTACCCTCTCCTTTGGCCCCTCGACTTTCTGGTTCGACTCCGTCGCTGCTGCTCTGGCGCAATTTCAACATTTCTACCATTCGGTCAATTTTGATTCTGATGGCAAACCTGCTGTCGCGTTGGTTCGTCTTGGATGGCAGCCTGGTGTGGTTGTTGCTCGTGGCTACTCACTATCCAGTTGCACCTTAACGTATCGTGAAGGGGCGATCCCTCGAACCGTAATTATCGCATAATTAGCGCATAATTACCGGATTCTCAGCCATTAGGGTACAAGGGCATTCTCCGCTACTAGGGAAAATTCTGCTGGACAAGTTGTCCCCTTTCGAGGATCGACCGATCGGGCTTTCACAATTCCTAGCGTAGTATGTATGTACCTCGGTTTAAGGTATCCAACGATCAATACCTCGACTCTTCTCGAGCAGCTGTGCTCCGTTTGACATTTAGAATTTTTTTATGAAGATGCGTACACGCAAAAGATTGTACGTTTCCGGATGGACCTGTCTCACTGGATTTCTCCCAAGATTTGCCGTTTAATATCTTTTGCGTCTTTTACCGGTACCCCCTGGACGTTTCCGAACCACTCCTCTACGGTCACTCGCAATCACTAGTATTTCCTGCTCTAATCTTTCCTTCTATCTCCGTCTTTCAGCCGCTGTCACTACCAGCGGTTATGTAATTGCCTTATAGAATTTCCATTTTTCTCTTCCATTTTCCTCGCACTGTCAATCGTAAGCAGATGTTTCTCCAAACAGCCGCTCTCGCTGGCTCGATTCGTATTGAGTTTGATTCTCTTCCGTTCTCCGCGTTGCGTAGATGTCTGTGTCTAGTAGTGCTAATTCTTTTTCTCGGGAAAGACTCGAGGGTATCGTTGTACATACTCGAGTATTCCGAGACTTCGAATTGACAGTTCTCCTGGTAGCTCGGTAGGGGCCAAATTTCTTTGTGCGGCTTTCCTGTATCAGTTATTCAATTATTCGTGTCTTCCTTCTGCATCTGGCTCCTTTATTGGATTTCTTGCTGGTCGCGTTGCGTCGGAGACCCCATTAACCCCCAACTCATCTCATTTCACCCTCAGCCTCTTTCTCTCGTCTGCGATCTACGCATCTCCATGGATCTCCGATCCGAACCGACATTTTTCATAATTTTATTTCTGCTCCCTCGCTCTGGACTCCTATTTCTCCCAACTCAATATCGCCGCTGGTTCAACCCTCGCGTGCACTTCTTTTCTCGTTAACCCGAGCGGCACTCTCACTCTTTCGTGATTTCCGCCCTTGGACTCAGACAGACTCCTCTTCATTCGTACATTCCTCCAACCCCGGCATTCTAGCATTTCTCCATTTCTGCATCTCTGCATCTCTGCATCCGTGCACCTCTGCATTTCTGCATCCCTGCATTGCTGCATTTCGCTGGCCACGGTGGTACGGCACTTCCTTGCTTTTCTCAGCTTTATGACTTCATTTTATGCCGCTGACTCGTGATGGAAGGGGAGAAGGAGAGGGTAGTTTGGATGAGCGCCGCTTACTAGATTTGCCAATCTAATTGCTGAATCTCGCCGACCAATCTTACTTTTACTTCATTTGCTTTTTTTCCACTTTTCTCGAGCCAAGGCTTCCTCGACATCGCGTTCTTCTCAACGGAGTGGCGTGGTCGGTCAAATGTTTTGCAAAGATAATCGTGGCATGCAAGAATCTCGGCGTGTCACTCGACCGCCACAGTCGACAATTAGGATGGCATTGAGGCTAACGATCTTGTTAGTGAGCTTTACTTCCATAATTCGAGGTTCAGTCTGCCGACTCGACTTGACTCGAGAATGGGAGAGAGTAGTCACGGTCTAGCGTCGACTGTCGAAGCATTCCCCCTTTAGTTTAGCTCGCGATGGCCTTTCGCCCAGCAGGATTTCGGCTCTCGTCTCGACGCGACGCGCGCCACCTGAGCTAAACGACTGGCATGCGCCGCTCGGAACCCTGGCTACCTACCAAATTAACTTTTACTACCATCTTCCCAATTAATTTACAGACCCCCACCGTCGCCGCTATTGCCACCGCCTAATTGCGCGCATAAATTATCCGAACCATTGAGATTGTCCGTACCAACTTTGTTCGATGTCAGCTTCTTGCTCCGCTTTTCAGTTTGCCCCCTCCTGGCCAATCGGGGATCGAGGGTCCCCGACCCGAATCAGCGAAACCGAGTGCTCTCGTCTCGGAGGATCGGCATTCGTCTCTTTTCCCCAGTTTGCCGATGCAGATTATCAGATTTGTGACACGAGACGACGAGCGGTGGGGGGTTTGGGCGTGGAATACCGACGTATCGAGTTGAGACGGACATGATCCTCAACAGCGTGACCGATTCGCGGACAAACTTTCGTCGGACGACGATGCGGGTGAAGAGAATTAGCGGAGGGTGCCGTGCACAGAGAACCAAGAGCAATCGCGAAAGTTTCACTTTGAATCCCGTCGCGCCCATTCACAGCCACTAATTACGGAACCACGGTTCCTGTCTTTCATCCAGAGTGCGCCTAGCCAGACGAAATCGTTGTTTGAATCTCGCACGAGCCGGGTACGATCCGTGCCTTTTCCCGCAAATTCCCGTTCTGTTCGGGGAAGCGAGAACGGGATTTCCGCAAGTGGTCGCGATAAATCCACAATCCATAAATCAGCGGTCATTTTGGTCCGGACACTTTTTGACAAGGCCATTGGGAATTGTTTGTTAAACGAGACGGCGCGGCTCGATTGTGACCCATGACGATGCGACCCGACGCGACGTCGAGCCTCTGAAAAATCATGAGGTACGCGCTTTCCGGTCCATTCATTCCGCTCCGACGAGAACGCGCCGCTTTTATTTATCGCCCCGATTTCGTGCGGCTCTATTCTCTTCGCCTCTTGCCGCGCGCGCGTTCCAGGTGCGCCGTGTCGCTCAAAATTCTGCCGCGATTTCTTTGCGATCATTGAGATCTTTGCGCAAAGCAGAGTTTCAGTTTTCGCGCGAGGGAACGTTTAACGCTTAGCGCGGTTCTCCCCGTGGCTGTTTTATTTCAGTATGGAGTTTATGAATTGATGGGAACACGCGAGAACCGTGCGTTGCGTTCGAGCCAAGTTTTTCCTCTGGATAGCTTTCTGTCGATTTGTGGGAGTCGTATACATATGCATGTACCTTGGACCCGAGTCGAGTCGGGTCGAGCGCTGAAAGTGGGAACAGTTCTTTGATAAAGTTCCGAAGAGCGCGGCAAAGAGCGAGGCAAAGAGCGAGGCAAAGAGCGAGGTAAAAAGCGAGGCGAAGAGTGAGGCGAGACGGACCTCTCTCTCGTTCACTCTGGAAATTCGTGGAATTCTGAGGGAATGCGCGGTCAATCATCGCAGCCCTCGATTTTGCGCGTTCTATATTTGGATGCACGGCTTTTTTTCGCCTGGTTCTTTGTTTCCCCATCGAAACCCACCAAAGGAACGATCCCGGTCTATTTTCGAGAGTTCGATTCACAGTCAGATGCCAATGGCTCCGAATGATCCTTAGAATCGACGCACTGTTACTCGTGGTCGAGGAAACTCTTGTGAAACTTTGAATTTTCTTACAAATTTTCTTATCTCATTCCTATCCTATTCCCATTCTATTCCTATTCTATTCCGATCCACCCTCTCGCTTCAGCTTTTAACCTTGCGCTAAGCTCAAGTCTGCTCAACTATTTCGATCGGATTTCGGTTGGGCGAGCTTTCAGCGCGGATGTAGATCTCGGATTTAAAGTTTTAAAGTGGTCGATTTATCTGTCGGCGCTCCGTGCTATTTCGACCAGGATCTTTGACATAATTTAGAGCGTTCGATTTAAAGGGACCTGTTAAACTTAATTTATGCGGAAAGTTCCTGCCATTGCGAGTCCCCTCGCTTCACCCCTTCGCTTACCTCGTCGACGCGTATCTGTTGCGATAAAGATTCACTATCTGCGAATCTCTCTCTCTCTCCAGTTTACAATACAATGGCGTTGGTCGTCCAATTTCTACAATTATTCTAAAAAAGCCCCCGAATTTCAAGAATTGCCCTTAATGGTGGGTGAAAAATGCGTTATACCGTTTCCGAAGAGCAAACATTAAAAGGTTGGAAAAACGGTGCCGCGCGGACCTTTTAGCGTAACTGGGATGAAACATTGTAGGAGGGTGGTTGGGGAGGGTACCCTGTTTCGAAAAGCACTCGATTCCGCTGGAAAATGTTTGATGGCGGTAATGCACGGATAGATGTGTAGCACGGTCCGCGGAATAAGAGGCCAATTATTTATTATATAACATTTTCCAAGGGGCGCAAGAGTGTGATGGTGATCGCGAAGGCAACGTTGACCTAATTGTAGGGTAAAACTGTGGCGTAAAAAAAAGGGGGTCGGAAATGAGAGGGGGGGCTAGCAGCTTCTCGAATAACGAGAAAACTTGTAGAAACGCCCGACTGCAAGAACGAGTCGAGTTTCGCCCTCCGAACGATATCGTATCAATGGAACCAATCTAACCGAATGATGGATTAGGAGGAAAAGGTGGCCGATCCTCGGGAAAAAAACTGCTGGTCGGTGAGGCATCCCCGATGTGAAAGAGCAAAGCTCGAGCTTGGCTCGAGCAACGGATTATCGTTTCGCGCACAGGTGTTTGGAAAATAAAAACCACTGCCTCTTTATCCTCCGCTTCTTTGCCTTCTCTCCACTTTTTTCCCTCACACTCGTAAAACCCAGTCATTGTAAACAAGCGCCTATCTATCGGATCCACGAGCGTTAATGTCGAGGCTCCTCACGCAAAAGGGGTGACAAAAGCAGCTCATCCCTCTGAAGAGTCTAAAGTGTATCGTTTCTGATTCTCGATTCGTGCAAACTAATTATAACAAAGCTGAACCCAACCCAAAGTTCAGCCAGAGAGATTTTAACGAGGTAAAAGAGAGGAAGGAGCGTACAATGTAGAAGACTGGAAAGACAAGACGAAGAAGAGGTCCGCCTGGGTGATTTGGGTTAGCGCCAGTGTCGTTGGGCGCCACGATTCCCGTGCAACGGGCTTTGCATAAAGTATTACTCACAATTGTGAGCCGACTACTTGTAAGTGGGGTCAGGTAGCCAAAAGCAAACTTTCCCTTGGAAGAACTGCCGGTTATTTTACGAGTCGCTTACCAGTTACTTTATGCTTCCGGGCTCTTCCCACGTGTTGGCTTACCAGTCTCGATCTCATTTTTTTATTTCTCCTCGACTTTCTTACAAATTTTCAAGAAGCCCGCGGCACGACGGATTTGTGGTTATATCGGTTCTAAAGCGAGTTGGATTCGTGAAACGCGGTGGGAAAATGAGGTGGCCCTAATCCCGCGAAGCTACAATCTGCCTTGCTCGTACGTAGTGTACTCTGTCTCCTCGGTCTCCGGCTCGTTTTCCCTCGGGGTGGGTACACGTGTATGTAAGTACTCGTATTCGTATATTTTCTGGCTGCGTATAAATAGTCGTTGGGCCGCCCGTGTGTCTGCTATGTCGCGAACTCCACGACGTGGCGTCGAGACGCCTCTGCAGACGAGGAACTCGAGCGTCTCGGGCGTCTCGACGCGGCGTCGTGTCGGTGACGATACCGATCGGAATAATCCGTGGGGATCGCCGCGATAAAATTAGCACTGCGACTGACTGTGAGATGCATCGTCAGCGGTGATTCTGCAACGGGGCGGGCCTATTCTCGTTTCAGGGCTAACGTCGTAAGATCATTCAAGCTTGACACGATCCTCGGTGCCCTTGTTACTCGCTCGATTCTCAACTTTCAGCGAACGATACCCGGACATTCGTTCCGTGGGAACGTGGAAAAAAAGTGCTCGTTACGCGTCGGTCATTCTCGTACACATATAGTATATTGCTGCGTCCCTTCCGCCAGCTGCTCGCATTCGTATTTTTTCGAGCGGCAATCCATTTCGAAGTTTACAAATTATTCCAAGTTTACGGTATTACTCCGTTGGGTCGATGTTTCGCGTAGCGTTCATGTAATCGACATTTTTCAATTTAAGCTCCCAGCACATTCGGCAAACGAAATTGACCGAGCGGCCCCCCGTGTTCATTGGACGCTGCGCCATACAGATGTACGCATATTTGCAGGCTATTGGTATTGAGATGCAAGCGGCTGGAAGAATTAGTCGATGCCACGCGACGCGACCGACCAGAGGACAGAAAACATCAAGAGGAGTGTGATATAAAATACTCCGAATGTACCAGACGTACCAAACACAGCAAATACAGCAAATATAGCAAATACGACAACTACAGCAAATACAGAAAAATATAGTAAATATAGGAAATATATCAAAAGTATATTTGAATCGGTGAGAATTCAGCGAGAACTCTCCTGCAGTTGCCCGGTGCAGAGTGCAAGCTCGATGCATTTTGACAATTGGAGCGATCCCCTCGTCCCCCTCCCTGTTCCGCCT
This sequence comes from Trypoxylon attenuatum, assembly GCA_963989405.1. NCBI lineage: Eukaryota > Metazoa > Arthropoda > Insecta > Hymenoptera > Crabronidae > Trypoxylon > Trypoxylon attenuatum. The sequence continues at coordinate 5,278,161 of OZ022493.1, read as the reverse complement.
GTTACACGAGCTCTCGCACTCGTTCAGCTGTGAGGATCGTATCGCGTAATGGATACATTTAATCCATACTACCGGTAAAAAGCTCGAAACGGTCAGGTCGCTGGCGTTTGGCACGGCTTGCGCGGACCACGCATATTCCCTTAATTACCATTTTCCTGATAGGCGAAGAAAAAAGGAAAAAAAGAGAGAGAACGAGGAAAAAGAAAAAAAACGAGTAGAAAGAGGTGTAATGGTGGTTGGCGGCTATCCAGTATCCAGTATCCAGTACCCAGTATCCGGGATCCACTTTATGCGGGAGAAATCCGTAGAGCGGTGCTTCCACAGTGGTAACGCGGTGGTTAATGCAACCCTCGAGGGCTCGTTAGCATGTTCGGCAAGTTTTTCATCAGCGCGAGGATAATATCGCGCACACCGCAATCAAGCCCTCAAGGAAAAGGGAGAAAAAAAATCGCGGCCGACGACCTTGGCCCAGTTTCTTTCTTCGTGGCTCTTTTGCCTCGTTGGTTCTTTTGATTCTTTTGGTTCTTTCGACGGTTTGGTTGTTTGGTTCTTTCGTTCTTTCGTTCTTTGCTAGTTCGACTCGTTGGCGGAGGGCATTTCGAAGAGCTCTCGAGGAGTCGTCCTCGGGTCGTGTCAGCTCGGGGTGCATCCTATCGATTCGACGAAGGCCTCTTTCACACCGACCAGTATCGTCTCGTGGATTACGATGCTCAAACGCTTACGGTAATTCGAAATAATTATGCCACAGGAAATCCCGTTATGGATATTTTTAATTGATTTCTACTTTCGAATAATAAAGACTTGCATCGACTCCCTTCGTTACATTTACTCGGTGCATTTCCGAAACAGTTGCAATATTATGCTCTGGGCTATTTTTTGCAAGGGTCGCGTTGCGAAAACTACGGCCGCGAATCTCTTAAAAGTTCGGACGTGGAACTGAGGAAGGGTGTTTATGAAAGGCGTCACGTGGCCTTGTTTAACGTTGCGTGGGGTCACGTAATTTCATTCGCCGCTTTACTCACCGAAACTGTTTCCGATCGCACTCTGCCGTTCATAAAAAATGTAGGACTTTGTGGGTGGAAACGGCGAAGATGGAAATGCAGAGCCTCCGCAACCCCCGAAACTCCGGAAACCCCGCGAAACCCAGCCAAACCCCACCCAACCTCGGAGAGTGGAGGACGCGCGCGAATAATGGATACACACGGAGAAATATTTATCGGATGGATAGGAGCTTCATCCTTCATCTAGCGTTTCATTCATCATTCAAAATTCCAATCGCAGCGTGCATCATTTCCCCGGCTGAATCTTTTATATAGCGAATAATTTTCCATAAATCTCGACATTACGCGAGCGCGCCTGGCTAAAATTTCAGTACTTCGCATTTTTCTTTATTCATGCAGCCTACCTCGCCCTTCCATGCCCGACCGCGCCCTATCCCGAGCAAAGCGCGAGCTTTCGCTCGAGGATTCTCGCGAGTAAAGAACCCCTTGGTTTTCGGGAATATCTCGAGAATCTTGGCCGCGTGTTTCATCCGGATAACCGCTATCGTCGCGGTGCTCCTATATTTGGCATCAATTTTAATTAGCCTCGCCGCATCGTCGGCAAACATTTTGTCAAGGATCATCCTATCATTAATCTCCATGACGATCCATTAGGTGTTCGGGAACGACGCCGTGCGGAGAATATTTATCGTCGGTTCCATACGAGCAAAAATCGAACCAGTGAGTACCACTCGCGTCATGCAAGATCGAGGGGGGGTGCACAAGGATATTTATTTATATCCGGTTAACATTTTAAATTTCCATTAGTGGTGACGCTTTTTTCCACTCGTCTACAATGCAAATTTGGGCAGATCGAAGCCGCAGGCTTCGGAAACGTTGTTTCGCGGAAACACACTGCAATATCCGCTTATTTATTACTGGGAGCCCCATTGGGCGACTCGTCGTTTACCACGGCTGCTCTTTTTCCGCCTGGATAGCGCAGTGCGCACTGAACAGTTCTTCGAGGTTCCTACACGCGGCATATTCGATTCTAGGTTCGTCCATCGCATCGGCGAGGCGAGCATAATCCTCGGAGATCCCGAGGTATCTACTTCGAGGGTGAAATGGATGGAAGGGTGCGACGGCGAAGCGTCTCCTTTTGCGGAAATTAGAATTTTCGCGATAGCGAAAAATTGTGAGGAAAGTAGGGATGAAAATCGAGGCGAGAATGGTCGCTCTTCTAGGAGGAGGCGAATCTTCGGCCGGAACGAGTCGGCATTGATGGAACGCCCGACAGGATGGGTCGGGTTAGGAGGCAAACGGCAAAGAGCAGAGAGCAAAGAGCAAAGAGTAAAGAGCAGAGAACTGGAAGACAGAGAGTGAAAGATCGAAAGAGGGTGGATGACTGTGAGCATGACGCGACGCGAGACGGGCACACGAACGACGTGCCGCGGGACGATGCCAAGAGGTTGAAAGACTCGACCAGAGCCAACTTTCCTCCTTGGCCTTCCGCTTTGTTTTATGCCCGACCCCTCGAGTCTGATCCGATCCGCGACCACCATCTTTTTCCCTGTGATCGACTGCTTCTCCGAATTGTTCATCCGGAATTTCAAAGAAGGATAATGCTTAACAATTCCATGGGTCTTGATTGATTTTACTGGTTCTTTTTTTTCGCCTCGAAAGGGAAAAGAGACGGAGAGTGATTGATTCGAGACGGTTTTATTGACAGCACCGATCGGTAGGTGTTACTTGCGGCTTACAATCAGCTTACGAGTCTCCCTCCCGTTCTTCCTCCTATTTCCCCGAAGCTAGGGAAAGTGGATGGGTTTGGTTTGCCGCGGCACGACGAAGGATGCAAACTCGATCTGGACCAACCCTTCCAAGCTCCGGATTTGCAATAATTACCAAGTTTCCAAGTCATTCAGGTACCGTTTATCGAATGCAATTGAAACGGAAACTGAAACTGAAACTCACGGATCGCCTGTCGCAAGTTCGCGAAATCATCGTATTTGGGGAACTTGACTGGTGCAGTTATTAGTGATACACCTGCCGAATGCATTCGAGTGCCCGTTCGGCATTCACTGCCGTTCCGTTTAAGTAGCAGCATTTTGCTATTCCGTCTACCGAATCTTACTCCCTACTGAGGCAGACTGGGGGCTGCATCGCACACACGAAGCCCTTGGTACATATTGAAACAGAGGAAGAGGCAGCACCGTAATGCCCCAGTAATGCAGTCAACTATTTGTAATAATATTTGCGTGTTGCGGTTGCATGCTTACCTCGAAGTACGAGAAACTGCGAAATCCCCAACTTGCTCTAGCGTAAGCCACTAATAGAACACGTGTTTCCGCGAAATTACGTGACTCCCTTAATAAATTGTGCATTTTTGCGGTGACCGCTTTTTTAGGTTCAGTCGATTCTAGGAGAGAGAGAGAGACATGACAGTGCAAGGCACGCACGACTATTTGCATCGCGACGAGTCGAGTCGCGAACCGACTAGCCGGAGGGGTAGGTTAGGGTATAGACCGCCAACACCACCACCAGAACTAATTAACAGACGCCTCAAACGACGAACCTTCGGCAAACACGGGTTTAAGTGTTTCCTTGGCTTTCCGTTCGCGCAACCCCGCAACCCCCGCAACACGAAGCTCGCGAACCTCGCGAACCCACCCACCCTCTTCGCAAACTACTGCCGCAAATTTGATCCAACCCAACCAGTCCTTCTTCGTCTCTACACCCATAGTATTTATCCAGGAAACGATTCGAAACGCTCTTCTCCTCGCTCTCTCATCCCGCAGCCTTCTTCGTCTCCCACTCCCTCATGTCGAAATAATTGTTTCGTTTGCTCCTCGAGCCACTTAACCACACTTAACTACCGATTACACTTCTTCCGGCGCGATTGGAATACCAATTGGGATTGACTAAAGAAAATCAACAAAAGTATGTTTCATTTTCCGTGTTACACCTGCTTATCGAGCGTCATTGAGGAAGGTACGTAGAGGCGTTTCGTGTTTCTGACGTTTCTCGATTTATCGGTCTTCGTTTGTCGACCTACTTTCAGCTCCCCTTGGATCACTCGGAGTCTTCGGAGCCTTTGGTTACCACCCACTCGTCGATGGGACACGACAGGACGCGACACGACGCTGTGACCACTCTTTCGAGCACCCTCGTCGCTTAATTGCGCGCACTTCGCTCGAATGAAATTATTATCGGAACAATCGGGAGAGGGAGAGAAAGCCAAAAATGAGTGCCGTCCTTTTCTCCCACTTCATCGTAATGTCGGGTGGTCCGATTTCCTCTCTCCTGTGCCCGTTCGATTGCCTCGCCAAAATCGACAATTATATTTGGAGAACCTCGAGCAATCCTGATGCAAACAGGATTGAAACAGGATTACGAAGCTCGAAAAAGTGGGGTCAGCCGAAATGGGAGGAGTGGTTGTCGTCGTTAAATGAGTGATTTAACAACGAGATAAGCACTGAGCATCTATTACACGTGTATCTTGGGGGAAATCTCTGCTTAGCCTTGTAAGTTTTGGGAATTTAAGTGCCCAAACTTTCACGAGAACGGACGATACTGGTGGAGCTCAAGCCAAGAGAGCAACGCGCTACGTGTTCAGATTTTAATGCGAACTAGCTCGCACAGTCATCTATGTATTGTGTTGTTTAATCCCGTAAGTACTACGTGGCTCAGGCGTTACAGCGAAGGGAGCCGCGGTGTGGCGTTGGGCGCGTTCCACGATGCACACGATACACACGATTCGCTCTCTCTGCCTCCCTCCACTAAACTCCACAGTGTACTCTGCTCTACTCCGCGGTACTCGACGCTACTCCATGCCACTCCACACTCCACTCGTCGCCTCTTCTATGTATTTTACCCCGCCAACGCGACACGAAGCACTGATTAAAACTAGAGCTTGGTCCTTAACGCTAGATAAAACGATGGGCAATCTCGGAAAATCGCTAACCGGGCCAGCTATTTGGATCGATAAACTAAGAAATTGACGAAAAGAACGAAGAGTGTCAGCGGAAGCTGACGATAATTCGCGTGACAAGCGCAGAACATACATTAATTCCGGTAAAACGTCGAGTCGCTAGAATTAATGGGAATTACGGTATGGCCGAGGTATGGCTGGGCTATGGCCGGCCTACTTCTCGGCTCATTAGCGAGAGTTCGTGGCTCCGTTAGGCACCCTCATCGGACGCGAAAAACACGTCGGCAACAGCCTGTCTTCGACCATTCCCCAGCTAACAACGGGGCCAAATGTATAAGGTGAGTCTAATTTATTTATACGAGAGGGTCAGCCTCTCTTACCTCGACCATGGCTACCGTGGCTAATGTTCCTCGTTATGCTATCTGCGCGATGACATCTTCCTCCCGCGACCCTAATTCGTTGGAGGGCCTTTGGGAATTGGACGACGACTTCACCCTATGCGCCTTATCCATAAGATCGTTTACCCGGGCCGAGAGATTTTCTGATTTTGTCAAATTTCTCACCATAAAACCATTAACGATTAACGCCGAAAATCGATAGGAAATTTAAGAAACGTTTCAAAATCTTTTGACACCTTCCGTCGCGCGTTCCAGAGATATCCGTAAATCAAGTTCTCGGGAGGAATGCGTTGATTCACCCCGAGTTAGCTCCAGATCACTGATCGCGAGTACTATTTTCGACGCGTACATTATTTATCGCCACGTTTTCGCCGGTATTTTCTTCTTCTCGACACTCTTCAATTTCACAGACTTATTGCCTTCTTTTTAGCGAGAAAAAGAACCTTCCGGTCGATCGAACTTTTCTATTGTATCTTTTGTCTTATATCAGTGCCAATAGTGCGAAAAAGTGGAGGATACTGGGATATCGATTATGTACACAGAATTTCAAGTCCTTTGCATTGTGACTCTCTTTACAAGATTACCGGCTAAACGATATGGCCGTACCATTTAGTTTCCAGAATGCGGAAGTAGCATGGAACCGTGAAGCAAGGGGTTCAACGAGGCCAGACTGCAATAGGCAAATGCGTGTTGTGCAAGTGCAAATGTCCGAGAGACAGAACGGCGCGGCGTGATGCCGACCAAGGATCGATTCCAGTCTGTCGAGCTGCGTGCGACGTGCAAGCACGACTCTCTGGAGAGGCACTCGTGCCAATGACCAATTGGTCTCCTGTCATTAATTTGAGAATCTGAAATCGCGCTAACCAACCCCGCGATTGTTCTCCGATGATCACTATCATTTTACTATTTTACCGTTTCTTTGGAGTGATCAAAGCTTTTCGCTAGCTTTTTCGCTAAATTTCTATCTTCAACCACATCGCGAGAAATATCGTTTCGTTTGAGCGGAAAACTTGACTCAAAAGGCGTCGGTGTACGTTTCACATGGCAGACCTCCCTTTCCATAGTCGAGTTTGTCAATGAACGGTGGCGGACACATTTGTTTTTGAGAAGCCCGTCTCTGTGGATCTGCGTTTAAGCAAGATCAACTTTCGGGAATCCTCGAAGGAGAAAATATCATGGCAGTGGAATAGCCGGAAGAGCAGGGCTATTTTCGATCCGAAAGTGGGTTAGTCAAACAGTTTCTCAAGACAGAGGCACCTTGAACATTATGCGCGTCCATGGTTCTACGATGCAAGGGAAACTGACGCGTACCTACATACCTATCAAGGAGAAATTGAACGTACTTTGGAAAAGTCTCCAAGATCTAAACCTATCCAGTTTGCACTTTCATCCCTTATCGCGAGAGCACCGAGAGTAGGGTTCGCAGGAATATTCGATAAGGTGGAAGACCCCGATGCCCACTGTGGTTATTTTTTATCCAGCTACGAGGCAGGCACTTTGGAAAATTAGTAAGTTTTTCCAGGGAGGATCGACGCGACGCGAAGCAGCGTCCATTAATTTCCGTGGAACGAGGAAGCTTTAATAAGTGCCGAGTGGCGAATTAATTATGTCGCTAAATTGTTATTGGCCATGATCGATGGAGTTTAATGGAATTTTTAAATGCGCCTTGGGCTTGGCTTCGCGTGATGTGGCTTCGCAAGCGCATAGCCCACGTAATTTTCGAGTTATGGAATATTCATCAGCGTTCCCGTTTCGACGCAAACGGAGCAAACCCTCCCTAATTACTCCGAGTATCCAGGAGGAAGTGCTACGCCGCGTCGAGTAGCGTCGAGCCCCGCCGGAAGAGCATCGCTCTCGATCGTGGAAGACGCGATTCTTTGCGTTAAAAATAAACCGAAGAAAGAGAGGCGATGGCTGCAGCAGTAGCGGCACTGACTCCAAAAGAAAAATAGACTCCGGAGGGTTTGGTACGAGCTCGAAGCATTCCGGTTGCGCTTCAACTATGCCACGAATCGGTTTCTTCGCAGTGGTCGAATATCCGAGAGCCAACTAATCAGGGAATATTTGTAGAAGCTGCCCGCGGTTAATGTTCTTCGAGTGGCCGTCATCCATCAGACCAAATGAACGACTGGCAATCGAACTCGAGTCAGATACGGCAGATGGAACCGAGAGCCATCAAACTTTTTCGGTATTCCGATTCAATGTGAGTCAACCGCCATCCCTGGGGAGGCTTCTGTTTTGAATGATACGTTATTCGTGAAACCATGCCATCCTTTCTTTCTCCTCGAACGAACGCCAACAGCGAAAGAAGAAAGAAAATAGCAAGCAAAACCAATGGATATAGGTAACGGCTCGATTTCTCAACGTGTTCTTTTGGCGGTCGTTCGGTAAGGAGGTATGGACTTTTCGCGGAACCTGGATCCATAGAGATCGCGAAAGTTAAATCCGACTTTGCCTTTAATTTTACATAATCCATTGATGCCAGTGTGGTACGGTGGAGCTTGGCGGCAGAGTTTCAGCAGTTTTAAGTAACTTTTGCGTATAACGTTATCCAAAATCCAGCTGACGCTCCACCGACGGTCGGCCGAATTATCATAGTCTGACGCTATGATGCGGCTGCACAATGGTACGCGCAAGTCGATCCCGCGGATCTTGGGTAAGTACAGTAGTGCCGGTTTAACTGCTCGGAGTTACCTCGTGCTAAGCGAGCGCGAACTATCCCCACCAGTTCTGGGAACCAGCCGCCTCAGGTAGCCGGTCTTCGGCCGCCGAGCGTCGGACCGATAATCCGGATGAGTCACCGATACTACAAAAGTAAAACTTTTTTATTTTTTGTTATTTTTGTATGAAATTTGTTGCAATACATTTGTCAGGTTTTTACAATAAAAATGATATCAAACACGGTACAATTCGGACTCTATTTACACTTCGCAATAACATTAATGAATGGGATATCTGTCAAACGCGAATGAACTGACAGGATATTGGAATAGGCTGATGGCAAGGAACAAATAAACAATAAAACAACAATTATTTATAATTAATGACAAATTTATTATAACATCGGCTTTAATATGCCGGACTCTGCCGTACAAAAAAAAAACTGAAAAAAAGACATAACAAAACAATGCGACGGGTGAAATGATATGTTGGCGTTACATAACTGAGCTGATCTTTGCAAGTCGAGAGGCAATGCGTGGAATTAAAGGAAGTGAATTCGTTGAAAATTGATGTTTTAATCAATTGTATAAAGGTTTGGGCATGGTCATAGATTTCTGGCCGCATTATGTACGTGCTGTCATCAGATGTGTTTCATACACTTGAGCTTCTGTGGACTTGCTGTGGGACGAGCTGTTAACGCTAGTACAGAAGCGAATCGGCAGTCGGCACCTTTGCTGGATATCAAATTTCGTTTCTTCGCTCACGTTGGGCGCACGATCATGACCAGGTGTCGCGCGCCCAAAGTGAGCGAAGAAACGAAAATTGATATCCAGCAAAGGTGCCGACTGCCGATTCGCTTCTGTACTAGCGTTAACAGCTCGTCCCACAGCAAGTCCACAGAAGTTCAAGTGTATGAAACACATCTGATGACAGCACGTACATAATGCGGCCAGAAATCTATGACCATGCCCAAACCTTTATACAATTGATTAAAACATCAATTTTCAACGAATTCACTTCCTTTAATTCCACGCATTGCCTCTCGACTTGCAAAGATCAGCTCAGTTATGTAACGCCAACATATCATTTCACCCGTCGCATTGTTTTGTTATGTCTTTTTTTCAGTTTTTTTTTGTACGGCAGAGTCCGGCATATTAAAGCCGATGTTATAATAAATTTGTCATTAATTATAAATAATTGTTGTTTTATTGTTTATTTGTTCCTTGCCATCAGCCTATTCCAATATCCTGTCAGTTCATTCGCGTTTGACAGATATCCCATCCATTAATGTTATTGCGAAGTGTAAATAGAGTCCGAATTGTACCGTGTTTGATATCATTTTTATTGTAAAAACCTGACAAATGTATTGCAACAAATTTCATACAAAAATAACAAAAAATAAAAAAGTTTTAACTTTAGCTCATTGTCATTTGATCCGCATGCGTCACGCTTGCTCGGCGGCCGAGGGTCGAGGATCGGGCATCTCACTCGCTCTTACGGTTCGCCTGCACGTGTCTCTTTCTACGTTCGGCGCGCTGTGAGGTACCCTCGGCGCACAAAAAAATGTAGCACCATTGCCTCGAAGCCTGCGCTACGCGCATGGTTTCGGTCCCGATGCCATGCGGTTAACCCGGCACTACTGTATTTTATTAGGCGACTGAAAGCCGTAATTCGATGCAAATGGCTTGACGCTGTCGTCTCAAGGAGAATCGCAGTTCCAAGAGGAACTGGGATGAACTTACGCCAGAGGCGTCTGGACGAGGGTCGAGAGCGCGCGAAGAGCGTGAAGAGCGCGAAGAGCGCCGTACCGAGCCCAGTTGAGCCCAGTTGAGTCGAGTCCATGGGGGTCCACGACTGACTTGCCAGGAATAGAAATCAGTGCTCTCGTAGCCGCTCTCACTTATCCTTGGTCCGTGAGCTCTGAGTCAGACGCTTGAATTCCGTTCCGAAGAGCCATTTCCCCTCTGTTCTCCTCTTCATCATCTTCGTCGTCTTCTTTCTCTCATGTTCACTATCGTTACTTTCTCCTCCCGAAACGCATTGCTAGACGACACGTTGCTCTCCGGTGCGTTACCCTGTTGCACTAGGTACTCTTATCTCAATCCCTTTATGATCCCTCGCTACGTCAATATGAATTCTCACTTGAAGATTATTAACCCAGGCCGGGTTAAATCGGGCCAGACCAGGACGAGCTTCTGGCGCGAGCCTTCTCACTGGTGCATTTAAACTTTTCCAATTTCTTGGCATTTCGTTTCTCGAACAGCTCACGTGTCTCTCCTCCTCTCGAAGTAGATACCAGTACGTATTAATCCGCTTCCGGTGTGCAGTTCGACTTGCCATAGGGAAAATGCGAAAAAAAAAGTTTCTCGTCTCCTAGAATCGAGTCTCTTTGTTCTCAAGTTTTCCTCGTCAGCCTCGCTAGTTCGGCTCTTTGACCTGCTTGCGATTTCTTCGATAAAGATTATCCGTAGTTGTGCATTAAATTCTCCACGCTCTTCGTATCTAATCTCTCGCGATCTTTTGTGCAAAGTGGAGCAACGATACTCGAACATCTGGGACTGCGAAGTATTATGCATTTTGTATAATGTGATTCTGGATAATTGATTGCTACTGTAATAAAGCCTCGACGGGCGACGCAGTTATTATTCTGCGAATCATGCAATAGTTAATATATCAAGGTGACGTTATTGGATTGGTCGGTACGAAATTTCGATTTTCCCATTAACATTTATGTGCGATTTAACCCGATTTTCGGTTCCACTGGTAAAATCCAGTGTAGCGAGAGAGAGAGAGAGAGAGAGAGAGAGAGAGAGAGAGAGAGAGAGAGAGAGAAGGAGAGAGACCGCGAGTGAGAGTGATCCCGATAACCTGTCGGAGATTTTATTAATAATGCGAAGAGTAAGTCTTGAACACAGTAATTATAATTACAGAGCGCGGTACGGCCAATGATAATCCCGTAATTAATCGCGTAATTACTTTGGTTCCCGTAATCCCTCGTTACCATAACTCAACGCCCACCGCGCGATCAATTATTTTCAGCTGCCATCCCCCTCCGCGCTCCTCCGCACTCTACTCGTTGCACTCCGGGGCAGGGGTTTGTCAAGCAATTTCGGAATGTCCACGCCCGTTGGAGTGGCTCCGAGCTGACTCTCGGTCCGGTCGACCGAGAAAAGGACTCTAAGAGTTGCGAATCCGCTAGTGAAATAAGCCGATGATGCATCCAGTACAGACGCAACGGTAAAAGAAGCGGAAAAAGTTGGAGAAAACTTTGTGTTCAGAGTTCTTCAAGCCCTCGTGCGAGTTTTCTTGAAGAAGGGTCATTAGCATCGAGAAGTAGACGAGCATTCCTGCCAGGGTAGTCGAAAAAAATGTACCATAAAAATTTTCCAAATGTCCCTAGCCTGGCGCTATTGCAGGTACCATAAACGCACGGTAAACGCACGGGGTTGTTAACCGTGTCAGGGTATCTCGAATACTTGGCATTGGCCGAGGCCTGTCTTGAGAACGTCTTTTCTCTTGCTCCTTCGGTTGATCTTTGTCGTGCTCTCTGTGTCGCGTGCGCGTGTCTTGCTCGATTTACATAGCTCTAGGCCAGACTGAGGCCACTTTCGTCCCGGCTATTTCCTCTCGCATTTTCCACGGGAATAGTACACCGCGCGGCTCGATCGTCGACCGCATTTCTCTCGGGGCCGCTTTCAACTTCGCGGATGGATACCGACCACCGACCACCGACCACCAGCCACCAGCTACCAACCACCAGCCGCCAACTATCAACCCTCTTCTGCCCTTGCCATTTTCCACCTTTTCCGCCTCCTTTGGCACTGACTTTGACCCTCGCCTCTTCGTCACGCGGCAACGAGAGGATCGAGGGTTCTCTCGATCGAATTGTTTCGTTCCGTTCTAGCTTTTGTTTATCCGGTGGCTCTTGAACGGTCGAGTTACTTGGATTTTTTTGCCCAATTCTAAAGCCTCGATCAAAGACTCGAAGAAGCTTTTTTTTCCACGGATCGACTGAGTTTAAGGATAAAATTTCGTTGGCGCCACCCTGTGCCGTTTAGACTTGGTAGATCGCCACAGGGATTTAATGCGACGTGGAAGATAATTCAATTGGAGTTTTTGCTACGCTCAAGCTTTTCCACTCGGCGCTTCTTGCTGGTACACTCTTTCGGAGACCCCGATCCTCGAGTGCAACCGTTAAGTCGTTGAGATGTACTCGCCGTTCAAGACAAAGGCAGCTTGGAAAATGGTAATGGAACATTCGACGTGTCCCTCTCGGTTCTTCCTTAATTCCACCGAGGGAATTCTTCTTGCTGGGAACGAATTGCCAGCCAGCAAAAAATGTAAATGTAGAAATCGCAGTGGTTTGATGCGGGGGTGAGCAACTGAGCATCAGATCGGCGTTCCCTACCCAAGGAGGATCTCGGAAGAGGGTGCTCGGTGCGGGTGCGCTTCGATTAACGATTTTCCAAGAGCTACCCTTCTGCCGCGGCCTTAATAACCCCCGCGAAATTACTATCGCCCCTGCGTCATTGAATCCGGCCCCAAGCCCGCTAAGAAGCGTAGCTCGAGTGATTAATGATCCGCAAACTCGCCAGAATACCAGCGCACCAGCGTATGCTTTTTCCAAGCAAAAAAAGATTAACGAAGATTCACGACAAGTCGACGGAGCAAGAGTATCCAATGAGAGTAGCATTCTTCTCGAATAACCGAGAGCAGAGCAATTAATGCTTTTGATTTCAGGCTGAATGAATTCGCGGCTAATACTATCGTTGATTCAAAAAGAACACCAAAATTCATCATCGTCACGATAAATTCGCTCCAAGCGTGTTTCCAAACGGCTCGGTATCGAAGCAACGCTCCGAAAATGCTAATGCGATATGCTACGAACCTCGAGACAGGGTTTGCCGCGACAGGTTTCGCGCATCGATTATTGGAAAAACAAATGAAGCCCTCTGATTCGTTAAATTATGAAAATCAGCGCCTTGCCATTATACAAATTTGTTTAACCATTCACTGTGGCGCAATCTGTGCCGTGAAAAAGTTGCTCGCGATACCACCCCTTTTCGGATGGATTCGATGGATTTGACCGAAACAATAAAGCCGAAGGATCGACAGATCACGAAGGACCTTGGTTCGTTATTATTAGCTGGCTCGGAGAGTGCAGGACAAGCAGCGTGAGCTTGCAGGACGATTACGGCGGATTGAGGGCCCAAGAGCACAAAGGATCCTCGAGATCCCAGGACAATGTGGCGCGACGAGGTATGGCGTGGCTTGGCATGGTATGCTCTGAATCGAAATTGGGGTCAGCGGCTTTTATCGACGTACATACGATGTAAGTACTACTCTCCCAGTCTAACACTATAGCTTCCACTACTACCACTACCACTCTCCGATAAAAGGAGTTTTCAGCGAACAGTTGCGTCTATCGCTCCTCGGAGCATCCTTACGGGGGTTCGAACTCTCAACGTGGCTCCTGTCGCGGGCGTGAACATCTCGAGTGGACTCGAAATTTTTCTCGACTTCTCCACGCGATGAAGGCGAACCACGGGACAATTGGTCCTCTGGTACTAGTACAATTTTTCCGAGTACAGAATCCTCGATATTTCTTAGATACATTCTCGCGTTCGAGAGAGCTTCATTATCGATAATGTCGCGATATCGTCGCGATATTGTATGCAGTACGTCTATAAGCGTGACCAATTGGCTCCCTTCGAAGGCTCTTGCACTCAGCGAAATTATCTGCGACTCGATGAGGATCGCTTGAGCATAGTGTCACCCCTCTGCGTATTTCCGCACTTTTTTGTCCGTTATTTGCGCCACGTCACGACAGAAGAGGGTGGAATTCTCCGATTGCGTCTGCTCCCTTTTTCGATCTACGGAGTCCAATTCTCGTTCCAACTGCATCTAATATTTATCCACCGGGCCGTCGTTAGTTTCCTCGGATACCATTGATCTCGCTTGGCGTGATTAACGAGAGGATCCTGAAGAGAAAGGCGCGATTAAAAGAACGACGATGTCGCGGCGGGACACGATGCGAGATGAGTTCAGGAAGCAGGTTCTCTAATGGTTTCGGCGATAACGAACGAAAGCCGAAGGATATGCGATTCGTAGCGAATAATGCCATAAAGCACCTAGGATTTTTAAAGATCCCGGCAATATTTTTGACTTTGGAAAATGAACGTGCCAGCGGGAGCTCGCCTCTTCGAAATACGGCTGCTGGAACAGCGGGTCAATTAACGAGCCTCCGAGTCGAATCGAGAAGATTTCGATGCTGTGGAACAGCGGGAGAATCGGGGATTGTTTTTCTGTTTCGCGATCTTCCGGGACACAATCGCAACGTTCCACTGGAAATTGCGAGAGAGAGAGGGAGAGAGAGAGAAAAATGAGAGATAATGGGAGAAACAATGAAAAAGGAAGGAGAGAGTGAACCAGATAGCTGGACAGTGGTCAGTGATTGTTGATGATCAAAGCGAGTCAAAGGAGAGCGAGGATAAAAGATGACAGTTGGATCGAGAGGACGCCACAATAATACACGCCAGAGCATCTATTGCTGTAGGCACAAGAGTCAGATGAGACAGGCAATGCTGGCTGACAGGACAAGAAAGCTTCCCCGCGGGCTAAACGAAGCTAATTTAACGAGACATCGTGCCAGTGGGACAAGCAGACGATACGTCAAAGAGTCGCGGTAATAGAGTATCAAAGTAAATGCGACCCAACAAACCACGAGGAAACGAGAAAACGAGGAAACGTACTAGCTCGTTCGCTCACGACCACTGGCTTACCTGATAAAACACAAAAGGCATAGTAGTGCAACAATAAAAGACACGGAACTCGTGACTCGTTGGAGCGTCAGATGGATCGTGGTTATTGCAACGCATACTGCAAATTTACGTTCATAGAAAAGTCTCATAACGTTAAGTAGACAGTACCCGTGGCTAGTCAGACGCGGCGGCGGCGGCTGTCGAAGGAACGAGGGATCGTAGAAACTGGCAATCGGCATAATCCAGGAAAAATGGGGGGCCAAGGAGAAAGTGACCTTTAGGGAAGGATCTGTGTTGGGGAAAAACTAATTTCTCGGTTTGAGGCTGAAGGAAGGTACCGAATACAGGACGCAGCATACAGGCTGGCCAGCCTGTATTAATAGTGGCTGACAGAGCGAGTCAGCAAAACCTTTCTCTTCCTCCCTTTTTTTCTGTAACTTATATTCTTTCATATTCAAGCCCCTCGCTGGTTTACGGGTTTATGGGTTACGCGGCCTCTGCGTTATTTCACCGACGGAGCAACGAGTAAGAGTCAGCGTAGAAGGTCTTCGATTTTATTTTGGAAAGGACGCGTTACACTCGTTGAACACTTTTATGCATAATAAAGCATGGACTGATTGTTTATGGCGCGGTACGCAAAGTGAAAAGTGGAAAGTGGAAAGTGAAAAATGAAAAGGAGAGACACGCGATACCGTTTCGCTTCAACGGTACCACGAGCTGGTTCGATGATGGAACAAAAAACAAGAGGACAAAATTGAGAAGCACATTCGATACCGCGCAACTTTACGCGAGTATTAACTTTCGCGACGTGTCTCGTGTCGTTCGAATACAACCTGCAGCAATATTATAGTCGATGTATTATTGAGAGACGCGAAGTCTGCATTTTTCTCTTATTTTTCCCTTTTGCACCTCAAAGACCATATCGCTCGATCGTCTGCCAGCAATTACATACATGCAACGAGGACATATTCGCAGTCTCATGGTTTCCGGTATCAAAACGGCATCGGGTGTCTCGAAGTTGTTTTTCGACTCGCATTCCACACGGTCGCACTGTCACTATCTCGATTGGCCGATTATCTTTATATCCGGCATTCCGGATATCTCTCGCGGAAAATTTTTCGATGCATCTCTGCCCAGTAACTAGCAGCTTTTGCAAGTTTACCCTGGTCGTCATTCTTCGCCAGGGCGAGTTCGGAGCGTTAATTCGCTCGGCATTAAAATTGCGCGTAAATTTCGCCTAATTTTATTGCTCGACAAATTTAGGCGGTTGACTCGCGAATAGCGTTTTTGCTCTCTCGCCAGCAACAAACGCGCAAATTTCCATGGAAATTCGAGGGCGTATCCCTCCGCGATTCTGCAAACACACTTTACTCTTCTCTTTTTCCCTCTCTCTCGGTAGGAGTAGCAAACCACTCGCGGGAAAACAAGCTGGAAAATTTCGTAAAAACAAAAATGAAGAATATGCTGGCTAGTGGCAAGGGTGTGAAAGTTTAGCCACAATTATATTACTCGGACGACTCAGTTTTCCAGCGAAATAGAGTGAAAATCTGACGGGAAAATTTGACACGAGTTTTCCGGTGTCCACGAGACGGCCTGGCCCGAGTGGAACTCTCTTGACCGACCCGAATTCCCTCTAGCTTTATGAGCCGTAGCAAGTTCGAGAATGGTAGTTGCATTTTCGAAAATATTATTCGTGCATTGTTGGCCGCCTTAACGATACAAAACCGTTTACCATTGTCGCGGTATGCTTCGCTGTTGGAATTCAAAGCCGTTTGTAATAAAGTTTGGAGGATGCTGCGCACCAGGACCAGCACATCGAGTGCAATTAAACTTGTTTGATCCTTTCTCTCGTCGGATGAGGCTACGAGCGATTGCTCGTCGATTTTGTGCTGAGCGTCTCCTTCATTTTACGAACGTCTTTCGAGTAAACGTAATCTGCGAAAGAGCTTCTTGGTTTGGTTTGTCTTGAAGGCTCCTAAGATTCAATTTCCTAACGATTACGGGCCGATCGAGTTGACCGATCGCGCTCAAATGGCTGCCCGAAAAGTGCAAACTTTCCTCCCTTTGCTCTTAATTCTTCCTGATGACGATCTTCGCATCGATTTTTCCTTGATGCTTTACACTCGTTACGACACGATGGTCTCGGGTACCAAGTCCACCGGTATTCGTCGCACGAATCGAATAAAACAGCCAGTTCGCTCGCTGGTATAAAAAAAAGGCAGCCGGTCGAGAGGGCTTTGCTGACAAAATGGAGTCGATGGATTCCGTTATTGTGGGAGAACGTAGAGGGTACATTGCAGAAGGGTGTGTACGGTTGTGAGTCGTGTAGGATTGTGGCTGTGCAGAGTTAAACACTGTCTCGTACACGCTCCGCACGGTTGAGCATTCGTTTTTCTCCTGTCGATAGCTTTGCATTTTTCTTTCGCGTGCCTTTCGCTCCTGCGAATCTTTTCCAACCCCATTCCATTTTCCTTCACCCTTCCGACTTCGGTCTCCGATTTCCCAACCATCCTTTTTCCCTTGTCGTACCGTTGGCCCTGACTATCAAAGTCCCAAGTTTTCCGGGCATCTCTGCACGCGTACGCAGTTTGTATGCTCGCTTCGTTACAAAAGTTTTATTGCTCGTGACGTAAGCGTCATGGCTTATAAGGTAATTTTGGACTGGGAGACCGCGGTGATAACCGGAACGCTTTGGATTTTTAAGGAGACGGTAACCGCGGAAGCTCGAGGCTTGCAAATCCCAAGTGAAGGAACGGCTGTCGACAGTGTCGGGCTGAGGGTGCCCGAATGGATATTTCGCTTTCATTATGGCGGCCCACCGGCGTAAATCACTCTCGGGATCCTTCGGAAAACAATAAAAATTCTCGCGCGAAGACAGCTCCGCAAAAAAGGGGAAGCGACAAGGGAGGTTTCTCGGATCGTGAGCTGGTGATGGAGAATATCGAGCGACTAGGTCGGAAAAATCCTTGAAAAATTAAGCTCTTATTTCCGAGGAATTCTAGTTTAGTTGACCTGCATTTGTGACAAAGAGTAGTCTAGAAAAATTGACTTGCGGGGACTAAACGCGTGTTGTATCGTCTGGTCTTCGCTTAGGAAGGATTTTGTCAAAACTCATTTTGGTTGGCAAACATCGAATTCAGTTAATTCGCTTTAAACGCAAACCGCAGGACCAACCGGAGGCAAACCTCTCTTCGACAACTTGTCTGATTGTCGGTTCCGCCAACCAAAACGAACCAGAGAATTTCATCTGCAATTACAACAACTATGTATTCATCCTGAAATTGTTCCAGGCACGATTAAAGAGCGAACTAACAACAGGACCGCGAGAATACCGTGAGTTTTGGAGCAGCGACGAAAGTTTAACACCGAGGAAAGAAGGTAAAGCGAAGCAAGGCAAAAAGATGAAATACGGAGGGTGATAAATAAGCTTGCAGATATTGTGTTTCGCGTTGTGACCTTAAGGGGTGCGGCCTTCTCTCGTATCTCGACCGTATCTCGACCATATCTCGACCGTGTCTTACCTAATCCCACTCGGAGTTTCAATAACGCCTGCGGCGTAAACTAAGTTTAGCATAAAGTATTTCGACGCCCGGCATCTTGGCGCACCAGTATCCTTTCGCACTGCGAGAAAATTCCCAGAAATGAAACTTCCCAGAGAAATCTGTCCCCAAAAACGAACTGCGACGATTTGAAATTCAAGGCCAAAGGAAGAAAGAAAATTGTCAACGCGAAAATCGGAAGAGACTCGATCGGAGAAGCTTCGTCGAGTGAGATTGTGTTGTACCGTTCGTGGGGTAGCAGAGGCAGGAGGTTAACGTGATCTCAGTTGCAGCCGTTTTTCTCGGGGGTAGATTTGTGCTGTGCTATGCTGTACTGTACAGTGCTTCCTAGCCATTTTCAGGAGGTCGATCTATTCAATCTTGATGCAAAGCCGATCTCACGTGCAGTAATAGCTTGTCAGCCGCACCGTGGCCCTACCTGATAAACGATAAACGGCAGCTTCCCTCAGCAATCCTTCCTTAAATCTATATCCAGTCCGAATGCTCGCTCTACCAGTCGTCATGTACTACTACCCCAGACTACTATGTATTATCCGAGACACACATATTGTACATACAATACACACATAGACTGCATTATAGACTTCTAAACTGATTATATCGATGATTGCATTCCGGTAAATACGACTAGCCTCCCATTGACCGTTTCTATCTAAATTAATATTCCCCATTTCTCTGTCTCTTTCCCCGAGGGATGCGCCATTAAAAATTTCGAGTCACGTAACGGCTCTCCACCCGAAATAAATTCAAGCGGCCGAAACGACTGGTGCGACGCGGCGTGGTGAATGTCGAGAAAAAGACAGAGTCTACTCGCGAGACCAATATTCCCGATAGTGGGCAAGACAGACGTTTTCTCATTTCCGTGGACAGAGAGCGGACGGCTACGTCAGGAAAGTGTCCGGAAAGCGTCCGGAAGGCGCCCGGAACTTCGTGACCAACCCTCGTTTGTCTTTTGTCTTTTTGGCCCGTCACCCTCCTGTCCCTCGCTTTTCCTTAATACCAATTTGATACTTTTACAAGAAAATAACTCTCGCGAAAGCACTTCCTCGTTTTAGCACAAAATTCGCCCAGGACAAATTCAATTGTAATCGGAACGTGCGGGTCGACGGATTCTTCTAATACGGAGTTAGAGGAGGACACGCGAGAATCTACTCGGAAAGAAAGTTTTGCTAGTTTTACCGTGGTATTAGGGAAAGAGAAAGGCAAAGGCAAAGTCAAAGGCAAAGGTTATTACTTATTCCGGGGAATAGAGCCGACTCCAATTAGGAAATGGAGGAGGTACCTTTCTGCGTCTAGGGGTGGATCGAGTTTCTCCGAATGTCGTGATCGGGAACAGTTTGTCTCCGAGGGAGCTAGGGTTCGAAGTAATTCGATGCGATGCCAGTTATAATTGACTTCGGGGTAGCAAGACTTATGTCGCTCTCTCCGTCTTTCTTGACTATTATTACCGCTCTTAATCTCTCCGACGCGATGCTACACGAACGACGAAAATTCTGCATAACATATTTCTCAAAAATTGAACGTCGCATCAATCCGTTATCGAACCAACATAATTAGAGATCCCGCCTAAGCAGCGACGATCTAAGAATGCCCGTTGAGCTTGCTGACATATGAGAGCCATTAAAAATATTGGCCCGCCGAGAGCGTGACTCGGAGATAACGGCTTTTGTCGCGCGAAATATTAATCTTCCAGCCGAGCTTAATAAAAAAATGTAACTAACGGACGAGCGGACGATGGCTTCGGCTTTAGCCCTCCTTCAACATCGAAACCTTCTAAAACCGTGACCGATGATGGACAAACGAATCGGTCGTTCGAATTAACGGAGCAGGTTGAATTCCGCTGACGAAAGCTTGGACGCAAGCCTTGGAGAAGCTTGCGTGACGGCGGAAATTGTGTCGTCGCGTGGGGGAGGATGAGGGAGAGAATGAGTCGCGGAAAAAATAGGCCGACTGTCGGAGCGGGTGCACCCTCGAGTGGCGACCCAAAAGCCGATTAATTCCGAGCACCCTCGCGGAAGTGTCAATCTTCTCGTTCCTCTAGGATAATGGAAGTCGAGCTGTGAGTCGCGAGCGAATTTCCCAACTTTGCTGGTGAGAGTGAACGCCATGGTAGAGAGAAAAGGCATGTGTTTAGCTAGTCGATAATTGCATCGAACGCGGTCAGGAGTAGCCACTGAACACGGTGAGGATTCGACGAAAAGAGAGACCGATCAATGGACTTTGGAATATAAATAGGTGCCAATATGGCGCGGGACGGCTCAGTGAGGAAGAACGAGAAACAAAGAAAGCAGACAGAGCGAAATGGGATGAGCCGATCCGAACCGGCCATTATTTCTTTATTTATTGCGTCTGGCCTCCGAGACTTGAGCCACGAAGCCAGAGTAGTGGGTACATATACCTTGCCCATGCCCGTTCGACTATCTCGATGATCCTACTCTACTCCGCTCTCCTCCGTTCCTACCTACCCACTACTCTGCCAACACTTTCGGTGATGGATCGCATTTATCCATTTTATTTGGACTCTGCAAAATGATAAACCGTTCGGCTTCGAGTGGTTTACGACGATAAGTACCACAATCAATGTTTTCGGACGATAACGGAGAGGGAGAAAGAGCTAACGAGAGAAAAAGAGACCGAGGGAATATTTGTACCATTGGTTCGTTCCAGTTCTTCTTACATTAATGTGGAATCATAATTCTCCTCGGTGTCTCATTTGCATGCCTCTCTCCTGATAATGAAATTCTTTCCGCGGTCGCGAGAATCGAGTCGGCGGAGTCCCATGCTTTTCCTAAATTAACCATATGCTAATTCTCGAGGTAAATATACAGCCTCGACGCGTCCATTAGGCGAAAAAGAATTCCTCGTCGAAGAGACCGTGGGGCGGCTTTCGGAGTGGCTTCCTTTTAGAACTGAACGAAGAGGTGGTTTGGAAATGGAATGGATTTCGAAAAGACGCATTGTCTCGGCTCCAAAGTATCTCGCGAAACTTCCTACACCTCGATATTGGTGCCTTGTACGATGGAATGCAGGGCCAGGCGCGTGGCGTTGAACCACCGACACTTTCCATCTCGAATACTCCATTTCCAAGTTATGGAGCGTCAATACGACTATTTTTCACCCTGCGGCTTTCTCGGCACCAAGTTTCGAGCTTCTTCTCGCGCCTCGAATATTTCCGAATATTTCGGAACCCACGCCAATAAAGCGTGGCAGCCGAAATCCCATTAAGGAAATTACTGGCTCCACCAATTTCTGTTCTGACAAAGTGAATTTCTTTGGGCGGCGAGAGAGGCATCTATTTTCGATCGAATACCGCCGCACCCATTGCATCGCATCCCAACGCAACGCAAGGAATCCAATGAGCAGCTAGAACATTCAGCCCGCACAGGGTGCATTCATCGAGGGCACGACGAAGAGTCGATGGAGACAAAGTGGTTCGATTCGCGTCGCACTATCGGCGTGGCATGGCGCATCCATTATTCGAGAGAAGGGCGACCGTATTATTTCTACGGCGAAATAAATGCGGGGCGTCCGTTCGATTATTCAGGAAGCAGAAGAGCTCCCGGTTGACTGGCTGGCAACCTAGGGGACTAGCTAGTAGTCTCGACTGTTCCGGGAATCTTCGAGTCGGCCGCTCGAGCCGCGAAAGACTCACCCTTTTATTCCGTTATTACCGGACTCCCGGACCTCGTCTTCCTTCTTGGCCGCTTCCTCGGCTCCCAGAAGCGCTTTAAGGTGGCCCGCGATGAATGCCGATGATCCGACCAAATATTTGGATCCCACGGCACGTACGACCAACCTCTAGTCTACGTCGAGCATTCCGCTCGAGGAGCATAGCCACGATAAGGAGGCGTAGTTCTCGGCTGCGTCGCGTTCAACGTTCTACGTTGCCCTGGGTGCGTCACGAACAGCCGTAACAACCCCCAAGACCATCGACACCATTGACACCCCCGATGGTCAGCCAAAAAGCTCGTTGCGTACTTCGACTGCGAAGTGGATTTCGCTGTTGGTCCCGATGGACATCTTGGGTCTGGTTGGTCTGGTTCTGGTTCCATTCGTGAAAGAATTACCACTGGCCGTTACTTCGAGACAAACTCTATTGGCAGTGTTTCTCTTGGAAATAATTCCTCGTTTGTAGGAGTTTTCGAAGGTGAGCTCCCTGTACTTTGCGCCAACGCGCCAATAAATAAAAGTTCAAGTGGCGTTAAAACTCATCAACATTACTACCCATTCGGCCCTCGTTAACCCTGGTCTCGTTCGCTTCTGGTTAACAGGCTCAATCGAAAACGAGCGGCGAACTATGGCCTCGAACCTACCCTTTGGCTCGCAGTACTCTTTTACCCATTTTACCCCTTCTAGCTCTCGTAACTCTTTCGATTCACTCTCGAGAACAAAGCAGGAAATGCGCAAGCCCGTCTACCAGTTGACCGCGGAAGTGACGTGGGCAAATTCGCGAATTCGCGTACACTCGTACACGCGTTGGAGAATCCGGATTAAAATGAAAGAATATGCAATGAGCAAAAGGAGCAGCGAAAGAATTATAAATATGGAAGTGCTACCGAAACAAAGCTCGGTGAAAAGTAAGATGACAGGATGGCACGACGCAGCGTGGTGTGTAGCAGGGTGGCGCCGCGCCACGCCGAGACTAGCAGATTATTCCGCGTTATAAATGTCGAGCGTTTAACGAGGCCGGGTGTGGTATGCTGCGAAAACCACGGATTTCAGAAGGCGAAGAAAAGCCGCAGAAACCGAGGGAAAGGGACTAAGAACACTGGCAGAGCGGTTTGTCAGCGGGTGACTTTATTCGCCTTAATGTCTCGCCGTGGCCCGTCTTGCTTAATGATCTAAATGAAACGATACGAGAAGAAATCCAGCACGATAATTCAGTTCTCGCTTCGTTGCATTTGCGATTTCTATTCTACTCGAGGAATACTGACAATGAAAAACCCCAATCGATGATCGATGCTACGGAAATCTTTTTGTTTTTAAATAACTAACAGCCACAACGACAGATTGCACTCCGCAAGAGAGTGCACTGAATTTCAATCTAGCGGGAATAAATTGTTGTTCGATGATACGAAAATTAGCCGATGCTGGTAGAGACAATATCAGAATTGTTTTTTCCAGGGAACGTAGTAAAATTTGCCAAACGAGATTTGGGTGTTCGTGCGATGCACGATTACAATTGGAACGGGATGAATTGCGACCAGTTGTAGTAAGTTAACCGCGAGCATGCGACAAAGAGGCCAATTACCGAACCAGGGAACTGCGTCATCAGGAGCTGCCGCAAAGTCTGCATTCATTTACGAAGACTCGACTGATACGATCCTTAATTACGCTTGCTAGCTTGTTTGCGCTTCCCCTGTAATTTTTTGTAATCATCCCCCTATCGTTACAAGAAATTTTTTTCCGCAATATCTCCCCCAATGCAAGCGTGCACAAATTGCAATTACAGTTGCAAACAAACAATGAATTAGTTATAGTCGCGCGAGACGGTTCGGATGATTAAAAGGAAAATTACCGCGTATCGGAGGGTGAACGTTAAGTGGATTTCTCAAATTGTCAACTCGGCGAGTCCAATTTTCTTTGCCTTCATCGCGACAACAAAGGAAAGAATATTTTCTGCGCTTTAAACAATTGCGACAGACGAGGGAACGCGATAGTCGCTAACTAACTGAGCGACTAACCGTGAACTGCCACGGAAACGCAGCGCGTTTACGATTGCGTTCTTTACGGTTTCGCCGGAACAATGCGTCCAAGGGAGGAAAGCTAGTCCGAGGTAAAACCGACTAAAAATTCCAACGCGTAATCCGCAATTACCCTCGAGGGTTCGTAATTGTCGCGTAGCATTTTGCAAGGCCTGTGTCTACCAAGAGATTATTTCCGTGACCCGGTGCGGTGGGTTGCAGAATGGGTTGCAGAATGGGTTACAGAATGGGCTGCAGAATCGACTCGAGAATGGGGTGGGATGTAGTGCGATGCAACGCTCCATTATGCGTGCGTGCCTCTTTCTGGAATGGCACACACGGAGAATGCGCGTTACCGGAGCATTGTCTACGCGCATCCATTCGTCTCTCTGGCAGCTCGGCAAACGCTGTCCCATTTTCCCCGATGAACAACCGCATCGAAACGTCTCCGCGAAAAATGAGCCATGGCCAAGAACCGAACACCGAACCGCTGACGGCCCTCTGATTATTATCCGGCAGCCGTCACTTTGCTCACAGTCATCGACTATAGAATGCATTTTCAGCACTTCTGCCCATCTGAATAATGCGTCAGTTTCTCGCGGCACAATGATGCGCGATCTCGACGATCGGACAAGCGTGATGGTGAATTCCTTCAAATCTGAGCGAAATTTTCAACGTTTTCGAAAAGGAATTTTTACACTCGCAACACCCGACATTAATTCGACTCGCAAAACCAAAGGCTCGTTTGTGCCAGAGGGTAGAAATTGAGGAAGAAACGTCGAGGAGGAAAGTAGTGATCGACTGTGCGCCAAGCTTCAAACTGTTCGCAAGTATGATCGTGGCGCGGCCGAGGCCATGGACCTCGAACTTTCGCAACTTCTACCCAAGTTATAATCGAAGTCGGCTTAATAGAGTTCCAAAGTGAAGCTGATAATTAGGACATAGACCCCCGACGGTTCGGCCCGGATGGCACATGGCTGGCCTAATATTCCGACGATGGCTTAATTTCGCGAGGCAACCTCCGACGGTCCGTCAACACGGTGCATTACTCGGCCACCTTGTTCGGTTCATTGACAAAAATCCAGCTAGGAAAGCCAATGAAAACAAATCGATTTTTAATGCAATTTCTCGCTGGAAAATTAACGCGGTGGTTGCTCCTGGCGCATTGCACGCGATGTTTCAAATCGATTCGGCACGCTTCGCTGAATAAAAATGGACTTGGTAACGCGGCTGAAAAGCGGGATGCGTAATCTATCCGGGAAATGCGAAATGTAAATGCAACTGATGCAAACGCTTGTCGGCCTAATGCACTCCGATAGTATAGATTATTACGGGAGCGGGCAATTTCCGCGACGCGACGCCCCCACTCGACGCCCCAGTATTTCGTTCGGCTTTTCCACCGTTTCCAGCTTTATCGAAGCTTTTACATCAAAAACCAGTCGGCCACCCAGCCAATACGATTCTTCGAGCATTTTCCAGACTGTGCTTTTTGAAGGAAATTTTGTCCATTTTGTGATCATCGAAATTCCTCGTCCACGAGCCTAACATAAGTGAGGTAGCGTGGCGCCAAAGGGGAACAGAGGAGACGTCGTGAATGAATGGATGCGAATGGGTGACGCTGAAGGGTACCACTTGAGAGTAGGTGCATATACGCGTATTATGCAAGCGACTTGGCTCGAAGGTAGGACGATCGCGTAATCCTCGGCACAGGTACGCAACGTCGTGCTGCGTCGGGGACAATGGTGCATTAAGCGAAATGCTTGCGCCGCGTCGCGCCGCGTCGCGCCGCACCAGTGTCAGAACGTGATGCAGCATAGCGCAGCGCTCCACGGCATGCACTACGTCAAGCTGGAGGTCCCAATGGGAGAGTGTACCTCTCCCTCCCTCTTGAATCACGCGCTCATTGTCAGTCAAGTGCCGTTGCTATTGTGCATCCAGTTCCTGGCCAGTCTCCCCGGTCTCTCCTCTGCCTCACCTCTGCTTCTCCTCTCTCCTAGCTCCGGACAATTTCAATATGCTCACGGTATATATCCTACCCGCGCGACTGGCTATGCCCGGCTATCCCCGGCTATTCCCGGCTATCCCAGCCTGTCACGCACCCGCTCCGCCACCCCCACTCGCGCCCACCCCTCTTCCGGTTTACACCTTCCGCCTGTTAGCGCTCTTCCGGCATTCTCGGCTAAATTGCCACCGGTGCGATATCATTCGTCCCGTTTACGCCATTATTTTCCTCAAATTATTC
Organism: Trypoxylon attenuatum; assembly: GCA_963989405.1. Classification (NCBI taxonomy): domain Eukaryota; kingdom Metazoa; phylum Arthropoda; class Insecta; order Hymenoptera; family Crabronidae; genus Trypoxylon; species Trypoxylon attenuatum. Next base: position 5,251,944 of record OZ022493.1, on the reverse strand, counting down.
GACGTTTCTGCCAGCCATTCTCGTTGATGGATCAACAATCGGTTCGGTTTGACTCGATCAAGTTAATCTGTTTTACTCGGATAAGCTACGCCGTTTGCTTCTCGAACGAATCGGAAAGTTCGCGAAGCTTAAGATAGCTTGGTCAGGTTGCACTTGGAGCTGAAAAGTGCGTCTCACTGGTTTATATTCCAACGGGCTTGTCCAACTAACTAAGCGAGTACACTCTTGGAAACCGACCGTGCAAACTTGCTCGCGCACAAAATCTACTAAATGTTTTACGCGTTCTTCCCTTTGGCAGCCGCGACGCTAATTTCTAATTACGCCCGGATGGTGCGAGTGTGGGTGCAGAGTGGGTGCGGGTCGAAGTGCGGATGCGGGTGCTCGCGGGCTTTGACTGGTTGAAAATGGAATCTGCGATTGGGTTAATTAACTTCCATGAGCACTTGCCAACCCCGCCACTCCCCGAACCCGGTACGGGCCGCAATATTAAAACAAGATCAACCACAAATTCGAGAAATTCGATGAAACACCCTCCGGTGAACGTGTCTCTCGCTCGAAAATGCAGTTCATCGTCCACCCATTACTAGGGCATAATTGTAATATTGGCAACGAGAATCGAGACTCCACCAACGATAATGATAGGAATCGTGATGATGATGATAATAACAAATCATAGGATAGGGATGAGAGAATCGCTTAGCCCCAGGGGATCGCGAGATTGACTCGCGAAATTGACTCATCGTCGACTCCTGGTGAAGCAAGGCTGTACGAGAATCGTGCGAGGGTCATGCGAGGACCGTACGAGGAGCGTGCGGCAACCGAGGGCCAACCGAGAGCCAACCCTCTTTATAATTCCATTAAAAGGAAACTTGAAAATTTCCCCAGAGACTCGTCACTCTGGCTAACTTTCCGTTTGCCAGGCGTCGTCCTCCTTTGCCCTATGGTATCCTGGTCTCCTGGTCTCCTGGTTTCCCGGTCTCCACTTTGGACACCACCCCCGACGATCCGCGGTCCGACTCGCTGAAACTTTCGAGACAACGCTATTCGCCACGTGAAATACTGCCACCCCACAATTCTATCCACCCACCGTCCACATTTGGCAAGCTCCCCTAATTAACGCGTTCGCAGCTTGCCGGTAATTCACGCCAGCTGAAATACAACCGCAGCGTCCTGTGTTGTATTATCAGTTGTTACGGCCCAACCCGACTCTGTCCTACCCAACCTGCCCCGCAGCGGGGGATACTAATTTTACGGCACAGACTCCACCCGGAGTCGTGGACAAAGCAAACACGGCACCATTCGAATGCCCTGCTCCTCACAATTAAGAACAACGCATTCTCACCATATCGATCCTATTCGCGAGAAATGGTCCCGAAGCATATCGATGAGACGTCAAGTCCCCACCCCTCGAGCTAGCTCGAGATCAAATACCCAATGCACCGCGTTCGACTGAGCTCACGAGTAAACTGGACAACCAGACAATCGAACACATCCACTCTCCGGTTTCCGAGCTGTCAAAGATCCAAAGTAGGATCGAAGCTATTTTCCAGAAAGGCTGGCAGAATCGCGTGCCAATTAATAGCCTATTACGCTCCCGTCAATATCAAGGGAGGATGAAAGCGAGCGCGAGGGAAAAAAGAACGGGTGGTGTGGAAAAAACAGAGCGGCTGCCAGAAAGCGTAAGGGTGCTGGTTCTTGCCTGGGCAAATGATTAAGCATCCCGACGCCTTCGAGCCCTCGGCTGGACATACCCCCGGGGCGGTTGAAGATCCGCAGAAAGTAATATTAATAGCGCGATATAATCCTGAGCGAGGATAATCCAAAGCGAGGCTCTCGATCGTAACCGACCCCTAGCTGGGTCCTATCCCAGCCCTTTCCCAGCCCTTTCCCACCCTAGCCAAACCCTAGCCAAGCCCTAGCCAAGCTATTTGTAACGATCAATACAGAACCGGCCGTACCGCGCCGCGCCACGCCATGCCACGCCGGCCGAGGGATCGTTTTTCACGTGGCGCCCGGCATTTTTCGCCCACCTAATAATCCGGCTATCACGCACTGGCGTATGCTCCACTGTCGGGCTCACGTACCACGAGAAGCAAACCCTTTTCTATCTTCTTCTCTTTCAAGAGAAATGCAGATCCTGCAATTCTTACAATTTTTCCAGCCAACAAAATATTGTCACCCTCGATCACCCGTACAATTGTGGACTTTGGTGCGATTTCGGTTAGCCACTGGATACGCTTAACAGCGAGACCCGATCCTACGCCACTGACGCGACGATCTTTCGACGTAAGGGTGAAAAACCATCCGGATATTCTCCTGGATTCATTCGAAAAGCTATTCGTATTGCGTCGATTTTTCTTCGAATCCTGTGAAAGGGTGGTGTTACGCGGCAGAATGTTTTCAGTAATATCCAGAGGCAATTGTACCTTGGTAGAGAGGATCCCTCGAATCGACGGGTTGGTCGAAAGGCGTTTCGCGGAGGAAGGTTTAGCTGTGGGATTATTGCAAAAATTACGAGCGTCTGGACAACGCGTTTCCGGCTGCCAAGGGATGACAGTAATCGCAATGGTACCACGGTATTTCTGCGCAATTACCGGATACGTGATAGGGGCCACGTGCCACGAACGACTAGACCATTCGAGGAGAAACCAGTCGATGGAAGCAGACAGGCAATCAGGCTCTCGTCTTTTTTCTTCCAACGATGACGGGCGTTTACGTCGATATTGCGCGATATCCACGAGACCCAGGATGCCCCCACGATACCCACGATATCCGCCCAAATCCCTGAAACGTCCGACAAACTTAACGGGCAATCGCGATTGAACCTGCCACGACGAACTTTGCGTGCAACTACCTCTCCCACGGACACTTTATCCCAAGTATCTTTCCTCTCTGTAATCTTTCGCGAAAATATCGCGAGTCAAAAGTCACATTTCGTGTTCCTCGAATAACTTTAGCTACCAATCGAATACTCAACAAATCCAATCAACAGGTATTTCGTATCGATGCGAATCTATTTTTGCAAACGAGATGAGAATGAGAGGGAGAAAGGGGGAGGGAATGCAGATCTCTTGATTGACCAGCGAAAACTCGATATTCCATATTGCGATTCGGCGTTGTCGAAAACCTTGGGGAATAGTCGATGTGCCACACCGAGTCAGATTTCCTCAAAGGACCGTCTCCCTCCCAGAGCACATCTATCATCTGAGAAACTTCCCCGAACAAATATTGACTGGTGGTGAATTGTTTGGCATAGACGTTCAATTCTACGGGATTGCGGTAATTTGCCTGTTCTGCCGCAACAGAGACGAGTGCGTAGCCCACCCCATTCGAGGTAGATGTTACCAGGATGGGCTGGGAGACTAGCGAGATAAGCGAGAAGCGGGTACCAGAGTGTTAATTCGTGCGTGCGCGTTAATGACGATCAACGATCAATTGAGCTTCTCCGTGCATAGAGGCAACGTGGTTCAACCGGAGATATTGACCTCTCATCTTGATTACCCTTAGGAGATCCCTAGTATTTGTGTACTCAAGGTACCGATTGAAACCAATTGCACTTACTATTAGCCTCCGCGAGTGCCAATTCACCGTCGCCGTATGCTTTTCCATCGTTGTCGGTGCTCGGAACGAGCGAAGAGGGACGACCGCTAAGATACGTATTTATAGACAGAGTAGCGAGAATTTTGCGATACATAGACGGTTGAGCGATGGGAGGTTGGAGAGGAGACGACAGCACCCCAGAGAGGCAAACGCGTTTTAGTCTGACGGTTGGTTGTGCGGATGCTGCGATAAATGGGGGAAGAGATGCCCTGGCTGCCTAAGAAGCACCGATCGAAGACTCTTTTCCAAGGCAGCTTGATCCGAGGTGGGAAGACGGAAGCTTACGATCGGAGACTCGCGCGTCGTGGCTTAATGGTCGAGGTGGGACTGCAGTAGAGGTGTAATGCTACGAAATAATCTATCGTCGGCTGCTTTAGATCATTTTGCGGAAAAGCATCGTCGTTGCTATGCGGCTCGTTTGGGTTGCGCATCGCCCGAAGCGGTGCGGCATCCTCGCCGAAAATCGAGGAACGTTTTAGGATCGCCGTGGAACACAAGCCAATAGGCCTTTATGCGAGGTGGTGCATCGAACTCTCGCTTCCTCTTCGTTTTCTCCTCGATTTCTTTGCTCTTCGATACTCCTTTATTCTGGCGCATTCTCTTCTCTTCGAGTTCAGCGAAAAATACGATTATCTCTGCTGATACGATTGACTCCCCGCGCTGCGTTGCTCCGCACTATACTGCACTATGCTGCGCAATGGCAAAGGCCCAGCTGAAATGGGCCGCGGCACGTCCTTTGCAGAGTGGTCTTCCGGCTGCGATAACGGCAACAAAATACTTTTTTACCTCGTTCACCCAAGCCCCGACGTGCCCAGGGTATCGTCACAAATTCAATATCGGTCGAGTACGCCTTGCGCGACGGAAAAGTAGAAACGGTATGGAAACTCGTTTTTCGATGCTTCGCAACGAGCATACCAGTCGTAAACTGACATCTTCTCTCGGTTTACGTTTGCAAATGGGAACGGAAATCAGAGAGAACGTTTTCTTTCCCGGAGGTAAAAGATCCAGGGATCTTCTATGTATACTCCCGAGCAACCACGAGTCTCTCCGTGGCACGCACTCATCCATGAATGAGCGACTACCGCTGCAGCCAGCAACACTTCCTTTGGCAGTCTCCGCGCGATGAATGAAGCGCGTGAGCGAGCCCACGTACGGGCCCACGATCGAGTCTAGAATCAAGCCCACGATCGAACCCACGATCGAACCCATGATCGAGGCCACAATACCCGTGTATGTGCCAAGTTGAGTAGGCGACTATGTACCAAGCAAGTCCGACGCCTCTAAATTGCAGCTGCCTTGCCGAAGCTAATTTTATCCAGTTCGCAACTTCTCGAACAACATCCATCGAAGTTAATAACTTGTCGAGTTTTCTACGAATTTTGGGGCATACGATGCAACGTTTTCCAAAGGTACCCGTGGCAGAGCGAGAGAGGGGAAGTAGAGACCGCACGGGTTTATGCATGTTATGTATGTATGTATGTATGAGATGCGCGAACGGTCTGGGAGCCAATCGACGTCTTATTGTTTAGGAGAATCCGCGCACGTACGGCATTAGACGAGAGAAGCTTGGCTACTTGGGTACTTGTCGATGGAGTCACGAGCCTCGCCAAGCCAAGTCAAGCCCGCCCGATGGAGAAGGCGCCCAGAGAACTACCGGATGCGGAAATGGAGGACGCGTGACTGCAGCTAATTTCCCCTTGATGCCCCGCGCAATGTCGCCAGGGCTTCTCGGCGAAAAGAGTTTAAAGAGATACATTGGAGCGTTCCCATTGGATTAGGGAATCTGCGATTGATCTCTTCCTCATGGTCGTAGAAACTAAAATCCAAATTCGAATTCGAAAGTTGGCTCGCGTCGAACGCTTCAAGTCCAAAGGATCAAAGGATATTTCAGGGTCGGGGTTGGAGTAATTTTCGAGAGGGCACGTTGCTAGCGAGCGCGTACTGCCCATTAATTTACGCGCTCTACTAATTTGCTTCGTGTTTTGATTTAGGAATATAACGAGGCATATCTAGTTTGCCGTTGCTTTGTAATATTAGGGGATAATTAACTGTGCTCTATTCATTAGCCACCGTGCGAAACTCCCAAGCGAAGCTAGACAGAGCGAAGCAAAGTGAGGCAAAGCGAACCAAGGCAAAATACGCCTCGGGATGATACGAGGCGACAATCCGTATACGCAGAAGCACATTCAGACACGGTATATTATTTGAACCAGCACGGCGATTCGTGACACGGGAAGTCACGAATTAGTGGGCCGCTTTAATGCGGATATCGCGGCGAGCGTTGTTTCTAGAAATGCCCGGCACCTACGCGCATCCGACACACACGTAGACACACACTTCTCTGGGATAGGGTACTTGCCTGTCTTGCTTTCGTTCCCAAGAACCTCGAACAATGCGAAGCATTTAAGTTACCGAGTAACCTGGCCCAAAAAACGCTATTTCGACCCGTACGAGTATACGCGACCCTTTGTCAATTAGCAATTCATTCAATTGAGCAATCAACCTCCACGCAAGAAATTGGGCCACACTGGGGCAACGTGAGGAGATAGCACAAAATGCTTTACCGAGGAAATCAGAATAAAAAGTAAGCTTTGGAAGAGGCTCGTGCACCTGCTACGGGCATTTGACCCAGCGAGAACGAAGGAAAAGAGAAAAGAGAGAAGAGAAAAGAGAGAAGAAAACGGAAAGAAGAGGATGAGAAGATTGACCCGCATGCCCTGGTAATAGCTTGTTTTATCTTAATAAGCGCAAGCGCATCCTGCACTGGCTCGAAGGAAGAGCGGCCTACATCGTCTAACGTCTAACGTCTAAGGTCTAATCCCGTTTAATTAAAGCACGCCCGAAGCCAGCTCAGATCCTTCGCTCGGTGGCTCGCGTTCGCGTGGCCTTCTCCGGCCTTCCCCAACCTTCCCCGGTCTTCCCTGGCCTTCCGGGCTACAGTATCCCATTATTAAGGCGTAAAGCGGAAGGATAATTTAGAATAATCTTCCGGCGCAATGCACAACAATGAGAATATTCCTCCGACGCAGCTGGAGCTTTGGCGAATACATACGTTCTTGCGAACTGTTTGACGCTTTTCAGGCTTGTGCAACATTCATTCGAGCCACTTATTCCACCCATCCCTGGTGCGAGGTCATCGAGTAATCTTTCGCGTGATAAATTGTTGGTGCAACCGAGGATAGGGCCATAACTCGTCCCGTTACCCACGCGACTTTGCCTGGAAGGAAGAACCTGGCCGGAAATCACTGGTGGCCATGCGCGCATACCTATTATGACCATTATCTATATGTACACGCGTGTGTGCACTGTCTCTTTCTCTTGGCACTCCAACTTCTCCGGTGGTTCGTTGCACTAAATGTGCAACAGAAATCTGACTTATTGTTAATGCGAATCAAGTGGGCTCGAGAGGGATATTTTATTGGCCAACGTTGTTATCGATCTTGGGCCACGTGGGATTTTTGCGAATGTCGATACGACGCGAGGGCCGATTGAACGTTCAGCCTGCGCTGACACCTATGCTACACCCACGTAACGTGGATTTTCACCTACCCAGTGTCCCGTAAGAAATCGATCGGCCATCGATATATTTCATTCTATTACGATTGAATTATCCAAAGGTTCGCGACTATTGACGATCCAGAATTGTCCGCGATAACAGTTTCATCGGTCAAAGTCACGTCAATATTACTTGGAACGCGACACGACCGGAGGGAATTGTTGCTGCGGTTTCCAACGATATGGGTGCTGCTGGGTTGGGCTCTTGTAACAGAGTTTCGAACTACATAGTTTGTAATAGCGATAGTTTACTATTACGGTACCCAAGCGCGCGCGGGGGCGAGCGCGTACGCTGCTAGGTAAACATTCTTGCCGTCTGAAACACAAATTACGCAAGTAACGTCTCGGTTAGAGCTCGACACGGTTGAAATTTTCCAGCCCGAAGCATTGGAAAATCGAGAGAATCGTCGCGTAAAGACCCGGAACAATTTTAGAAATTGCATAGAGAAAGATTGTTTTATCCGAAGAGAATGAAAAACTCGAAGAAATATTCCTGCGACACCCAGTGCCCAAAGCGGACGAACCACAGCGAGTCTCTCCTCTGAGTCATCTGGACTCGATGATCCACAGGTAAAATACCTCGTACGTATGCCAAACTCGCTTCTTCACCGCGGAATCCTATCGTCTCATCCATCTATCCGAATCGTCTCTTGGTATTTTGAGCCTTTCGATCCAGAAAAATCATCGGGGTCTCGAGAAAGCCGGTGGTACGTAGACAGTGCCGGTGGCACGAGGCACGAGACACGGGACACGAGGCACGAGTATCGTTCAGAGGGTAAAATTATTGTCCAACGTTCATTGACCGGTCATTCATGCGAGCGCCAGTCGTGCGGCTTCACTTTTTCCGGCAACCCACGTTCCCCCTGGTTCATGGTTCACGGTTTGTAGTTCGTGGTCTTCGACCACTGCAGGTGACCGAATTGCTTCATCGGGACAAACTGGGACTGGAATATCCATCATAAAATTGGACGATACACATTAATCGTATACGAGACTCGCTCGTAAGATTCTCCCCTTCGCAATCTGCTGGCGAAGCACCAGTGAGACATTTAGCGCTGAATTCCGATTCTCTGCTTAAGTCGAGCCGAATAAATCAGCGTGCTAAATCACGTTTTGTCATAAAATACAAGTACCGGGAGGATAATAAAGGCGGAATTACAATAATAAAAATGGCCAGGACGCGGTAGGACCGGGAGTAGGAACCGGAGTAGGGCCGAGAGTAGGGTACCGGCCAGAAAAGAAAGAGACTGGTACTCGAGAGAATTTGCATTTAAAGAGAACGCGAATCCTGCCGCTGAATTACGAGTGGACCTCACGAGCTGCGTTGCTAGAGCAGAGAAGAAAGGGATATTCGTAAGAGAAAAGAGACGGCAAAACAGGAAAAAACTAAGCTACCATGCAGAAGACAAAAAAGAAAAGTTAGGAAAAGAAAGACAAAAAACCGGTTAACTTTAGAATTAGCCGTTATTGCCGAGATTGAGAAAGATACGAAAATACATATAAAAGTGTATTTTAGGAATACGTTCGTATTCGATGCTCTCGATAAATAAGTAACTCGTACAGGAGCCTAATTGTAAGCGGAACCCGCTGATCCAATGCCCCTCTCGGGGGCCATGAATATTTTCAATTATAGAAAATTAACAGTCGGTCGTTTCGGAGTTACGGACTACAATAACCAATTAAGCGATTAACGGGGCCGATAATGAATTAGCGTTAAATGGAGCGGGAGAATCGACGCGGGTGGATTCGGCTAATTAAAATCGAGCAAAGACAAATTCGGGAGTGGAATCAAACTGACGGAGGGTGAGAAAGATCGATGAAGATATAGAAGGAGGAAAAGAGGGAGAGAGCCGAATGCCGCCCCGCCCAACATCGAATCTGACAGAGACAGACAAACTTCCAGCTAACCCTGATCTAATCCAGATGAATGTTACGCCGGACCAGAGCCGACAAGCACGCGAAGATTTAACAAAAAAGACCAATCGAGAATGGGAGATGGTAGACTTGAGTCGATTGAAAACACGCGAGGCACGTACACGTGTATGCAGGAGTATCCGTCGCGTGGAAAATACTACCGACAATAAAAAGAAAAAAAAAAAAGTGTATTGTAATCCGAGTGGAGACGTACGAAATTCTTGGCGACGAGATCGTCGTCGATTAGTATCGGCCATGAGGATCGAGGAGGAAATGATTCGAGTTGCGCGGATTCGACGGGTTAAGAAGGGTACGTGGTAGGTGCACTGAGCACTGAGCATCGAGGATCGAGCACCAAATCCGTACACGTCGAAGCCCCTCGGAAATTCCGGGCTAAATCCTCGTGGCTGCCTCGTAAATATTTACGGGGTCCCGACGCCGACGCCAACGTTCCGACGCTCCGACGCCCTCCAACTGATCGCATTTGCATGTTGGACTCGCCGCGATTTCTAAACGGGAACGTCGCAATCGAGACCGCCCATTTCGTTCTGCTTCGACCCGATCGGACCAGGCTCCCGAGCCTCCAAAGCGATATCGAATACTCGCTATCGGTTTCTAGCCCATCTCTCAATCCCGTGTGCAGCACAGATCCACATATGTATTCTCTTTCTACCCCCACCAATCTCTGAAGGAAGCGCGGATTTTTTCCCAAAACTCTCATTTCGAGCCTTTGTATCAATTAATTCCTCTCTCATCCGACGACCAGCATTTTGACGTACGTTCCCGCTCAGCTCGTTAACGAGCGGTACTTTTGGATTTGATCGAACATTCGGGCGGAACAGTAACCACTGAATATTTTGCGAAAGGGCACGACCCAATTTCGGGTCATAATGAACGCGCGAGTTTAATTTAGCATTTGGTACATGCAGATAGTTTGACGAAGCGGCCATTCGAACTCCATTGGCGATGCATCTTCAAACAGTGCGCCGGGTGCCGGCTTTGCGCGTCAATTATGAAAGCGGGAGCTCCGAAGAACAGAGCCGGGACTCTGCCATTAGACTATCGATTTAATTAACAATGTCCAGAACGCAGGGCCGCGAGCGAGCACTCCCCAACCTCGTGAACTCGCCTCTCCATGGCACTTGGTTACTTAAAGCTTCGAGGGTCCGACCGTTAATTGGAAATGTTAATGCGAACACCGTTGTCGTTGGCATTGTTCCTTCGCGGCCCAAGACTAGAAACAGTTTTCACTTGGTAACACGAAATCGCGACCGGTTCGGTGGAGATGGAATTATTAATAGCCAGGAATGGATCCGGCGCGTGTAATTGCATTGCGCGTTGCGCATCACCCGGAGAATAGTAAGAGAGACCGAGAGGGGTATCTATTGTCATCGGTGCTGCGGGTTGAATCGCTTTGTCCGACGACCACAATTACGAGCAGCGGTCATGTCACGCGTGTCACCCGACGAAACGTATGGCTCCCGCGTGGGGAGAAAGTAGCTTTTGCAAGACTCGTCGAAGTCCTCGACTGGTTTTAATTTACGCCCCTTGGCAAGCACCGAAAAAAAGGTGTAATTATGCAAAGGGTATGTGTACGGTGCGAAACGGGGGCATGCAAGTGGCAGCACAGGCGTGGCCAGAAATCGCCAAGGGACCCACATGCAAATCGGATCCAGCCGACTCAACGTAAATATTTACGAGACCGAAGCGAAACGATAGCTGACAGAGAGACGGATAGTCGAATAAATGGGTGAATCGACACCATCGAAACGTCGAATGGAACCCCACAGTTCCACAGAGTTCTTCCCCAAAGTGTTCCAAGAATTTTCTACCGCGAAATTTGGAGAGTTTAAGGAAGCCCTAGTCCTCACCCGTATCAGCTAATGCGACAGGCAATGTGACGGGTGACGCGACAGAAGTAAATTCGCAGTCGAGAAATCCTGTACTCACGTCTGGCACGCGAAACTCCACTGGGGCGGATGTTCCTTCCTGCGGAAGAAAGAGTGGCTTTGACGACACCTCGACACTCACCTGAAACAATAAAAACGAGAGCAATTAGTGGGAATTGCTGCAACAGCTTCGTACTGAGAACAGAAAAACCTTCCTCGCTCTACATATTTACACGGGAATAATTGCCTCGATCGAATGGCAAAACACAAGGGTATTCGGTGCTCGCAATTCCAATTTACTTCTCGGCAAACATCAGAGGCTTCGGGGCTGGCCATATTTCGCAGAATGAGCCAGCGAGATCGAGGGAGATCGGCACGATGCGAGCTACATCGTCTTCATTTTCACCGATGAAAAACAAGCCCAAGCAAAAACCACCGAGATAGATACGCGCTGGTGGAATTCACTCTCTTCTCCTCTCCCGGCGTCGAAATTCAAACGGTAAATTGTGTGCTGCGCTTCGGCTCGCAAATAAGGGGGAAAAACTGACTATTGAGTATTATTTTCACGGTAACGAACGAGCAGCATTTCACTTCCGCCGACATTCGTGCCCTCTGGTTCTAGCACCAGCCTTTTCTTCCCTTCCCGCCATCAGTTTTTCTCTCTTTTTCTTTGGAGCAGGAAAAAGAGAAGCCGGGAAAAACTGATGCGTGTGCGCGTGGAGCATCGGGAGACGCAACTAACTAGAGCGGCGCCAACTGCAATGGTTCAAACAGATATAAACGCGATATGCAGCCAACGACGATGAGTTTTCGAGTCCAGAGACTCGTCTACCATTTTCAGATGAAAGCATCGACTGCGCAAAATTTCTGACCAGTTGTGGGCGGGACAAGACGAAATCGGTTGTTCGGTGTACCGGAAAGTCCTAAACGTGCGAAGCAAAGCGCAGCAAGGTGTTTCCCAAGACTATCGATCCTAGCTGAATTAACGGCAGAACTTCGCAACCGAGGGAATTGCGATCGCCGTTGAACCATCCAAGTTTGTTGACTACTGACTACTCATTAAGCGAACACTCAAATAAACGGAGGCAACTCTAACCCCTCCCCTTTTCTCGTGAGAGCTCACACAGCTCTAAAAGCGTCCGCGTTTTATCGGGTTCGCTTTACTAACAACCGGCTAACACTAGCCACCCCGAGAAAAGGTAGCGCTATTCGTTGCTCTTACATTAGAATAAGAGAACGCGTTCGGTACGAGGAAAGTACGAAAAGTACGGAAAGTACGGAAAGTACGGAAAGTCTGATAAAATACATTCTGCTTTGGCTGTGGGACGCAGTCTTTCTCCCCGCGTAGTCTCGAGAATTATCAAACTCCCTCTGGTCGACGGACCCTCTCTCGAGATCTACGAGTCTGGTTTACGAGGAGTCGGCAGTTCGCTTTACTATCAAAGCGAAAGTGTGATGAAAGTAGAACTCGCGGATTAGAGACCCCGCAGAGTTTGCCTTTCCTCCCCCCGAGGTAATTGTCTGTCTATTCCAAGAGTTTTGTCCGTGTAGCAATGGGGAGTAATGGGGAGTAGCGGGAGCAGTGGGAGACGTGGGAGGAGTGCGAGTCCAGGCGCGGCGTAGCTTACGGCCAAATCCGTTATAAATCCTCGGAAACTTGCAAACGATAGTGTGTACCTTGCTTAAGTAAGTAGGATGCCTACGCTGTCACCAGGAGTGAAAACGGGCCGCGAGCCAAATATTTGCGCTCGCTGTAATTCCCTCGCGTAATCTGTCCAGCCGATTTAATCTTTTCCAGCCGATCCCCCTGTAATCCAGTCGCGAGCAGCCATCCAGCGAGCCAGAGACCAAACTCGAGCCCCAGCAGGAGAACGAAACGAAGAGCGAGCCAGGAAGCGAGATACGAACTCGCTTTTGCAAAGTGTTTTTAATAAGGTAAACATTGCCGAGAATGGAATGGCATTGCCATGGGATGGTATAGCACGATTTTAACACCCTTCATGGGAGCCCGATTTATCGCTCTCGGTCAATCCTCCCTTGCCACCTCACCACCCACCACCTCCTCTCACGGCGCTTATTACAGCTCGTATTTCATATCGCTGCTGAAATCGCAGTTGTACTGCGATGTTTGCTTATAAATATTTATAAGTACCAGGGAAGCTGGTGCTGGTGCTGGTGCTGCTGCCGTCACTGCTACTCCACTGGATTAAACAAATTTAATTGGAACGCGCTGGAACATCCGGCACGAAGGTTGCGTTGGACGATGCGATTATTCTCGAGTATTTCACTTGCGCATCAATATCGATGCGCTCGTCGGCGAGAAAAAGGTTCGCGTACCCGCCACTACTGGCTTTTCGCAGTAATGCGATTTGTACGAAGCGAAAAGGGGTGTATCGACTTGTGCCTTACATGGGAACCCGTAAGAAACTACTCGCTGGAAGCTTCCTCTGCCTCTTCCCGCGAATCTTCTTCAGTCGAGTCGAGGGATGAAAAAAGTTGCGACAACAGTTTTATAATGGCACGAGCAGTTGGATCCTGTTGCATTGGTCCTCTATCGCTGGGGAAACGAGTTACACGCGCTTGTTTAGCCCCGTTATTGTTTCTCGAATCGGTCGACTCGCTACGGCAGGTGTCATCGTTGACACTGATAAGCTCCTGCACCTCCGTGACAAGGAAAATAAAGTAAAACGGCGATACGCACGGTACCCGCATGTAAAACCTGGCTCTGCCTTCGCGAGATAAACGGTCGGACAAAGAAAATGCGGGTTACCAGCTCGTTTGCGCATTTGACATGCTCTTCTTTCTATCTCTGCCCTATTATGCGTTGCTTCCGAGCGAAGCGTCCATCAGCTGACAGGGAATGTAACGCGTTGCTACGATCCGAAAGAATCGTAAAAACTGTAAAATCCGTAAAACCCATAAAACCCGTAAGATCACGCAAAGCTTCTAGGTTTGCGGAATCGAAGAGCGAATAGAAAAGCGTAAAAAAGATGAAGAAGAAGAAAGAGAGAAATGGAAGAAACGAAGGCGACGGTGCAGAGAGTGGAGGTTTGCCAAAGAGAGGTGCGGAAAGACGACGCGAAACCAGGCTAATTCCGAGAGGCCGTAATCGGATTCTCGCGCAGGAAATTGAAAGTACGAACGGCAAGGGACAAAAGGACGAAAGCGAGTATCAAAGTACTACCCCGACAGACGGGGGTCGTAGAAGGAAAACCAGAGAGGAATAAAGTCGAAGGAAGTCGAGAGAAGTCGAGGAAAGTCGAAGACGAGTCTACTGCTTGTCGTTAGTCCGCCAACCATCAAGTTCTTGGCAGCGACCCTAGCCAAAGCGTACTTTCTGTTCCAGCTTCGTTCCTTTCCTTTCCATTCCATTCCTTTCGTTTCCTTTCTTCGCTGGAGCAACCAAGGCATGCGTCATATTTACGCGTCGCGTCGTGTTTGCCTCCGCTGATTAGTGTGCTCGAGCTGTTTGACGTGCTCGACTGTCCTCCGCTTCGCGTCGCGGATTGTGGGATGCGAGTTGCGGGTTGCGGGTCTTACCCCCTCCCCACCCAGTCTCACCCCTCTTCTTGCTTATGTATTCGATCTTCTTTCTCGGATCTAGGAGTCGTATCCCCGGAGAGTCTGCATGCATTTTGCTTCTTTCCAAAGGGTAGTAGCAGCGACGAGTTGCGACGACTCTTGGAACGAGCTTTATCATTCAGAAAGTCTCCTGGTACGTTGGAAAGTACTCGTTAATATGGCTTGTTTGGTAGATACCTCTGCTCGAGCGATAGTGCGCACCTCCAATGTCAAAGCAGAAAGGGGCCTTTCAATAGAAACGACCCTCCGGCAGGACGTCAACCTAAAAATGCGGCGAACCGCGAACGAACGGATGCGGAAGTAGATATTCTCATTAGGCTACCACGCGCGTTGTTAGCTTGTCCATTCGTCGATCGTTCTCCGATCGCACGCTGAAAACTCACTTCGATTCTCGGGAATAAAAATTCTACTGCTAGTAAAAAGAAAAGCGGGGAATTTACTTTGGCGTTGACGCGTCGCGGTTCGGTTTTACGCGACAACACGAGCTTTTCATTGACGGAAAAAACGCCGTGGAAAATGGACTAGTACGAGCAATTAAAAGGCGCGCGCTAAAAGAATATTACTGGTCGAGATGGGTCAGTGAACGACATACGACATAGCATTAAGCTGCTCGATTCCCAAGCGGTTTTACCGCTTGTAATTATGAGCGACGGTACTCTAGCGACAATTTTTTACGGCAACATTTCCCCCGACCAGATGTAGCTGCTTTAATTAAGGACGTGGAAGGTACCACTCGCTATCTCCGCAAACTATAAAATAATTGCTCGCAATCCACAAGGGAAGTTGCTTGTCTAGCCTGATATTTTTTTTTTTTTTCTAGATATTGCTAGATAACCATTGAGTGCGCATTATGCCAAGTCACGGTGAGTCGATCTGCTTGATTATAAATTCTTTGCTGTTAGAAACCAGGCTGAGGGCAAGTAGGGCAAGTTTTCTTCGAAACCGCGAATCCGCGGTTCGCGGTTCGCGCCGGCCGGCTCCTTATAATTCCAAACTACGTAGAAAAATATTCTTGTTATACCCAACTTTGATACCGATGTTTCGTGCGCTTTGCTTTCGCCGAGCAGCTTTTAACGAGATTCCGCAATAACCGGTGCGTAAAGTCCGGAGAAGCCAGAAGGAAAGAAGCCAGAGTGGTGGATGAGCGAGTGGTATCCAGCTAGAAGGTTCGCGTAGAGACCGTAGCCGCCACCAGCTCGTTGCGAATCAAGTAAAGATGGTGTAATGGCTCTGGAAAAACTCACGAATGGCGAGAGTCGAGCCTTTAAGCGAAACGTCTGAGATTAATGAGGCAGCCGACTCCCGGTGTCTCCACCGGAAGAGTCATTCAAATTATAACCTAACGCCACTTGGCGAAACTATAAGCTTTTTTACCACCTGTTTCCCAAGTGACTGTTCCTTGGAATGCAGTCTCGCGGTAGTCTCGCGGTAGTCTCGCGGCAGCTTGAAAAACCGCTTCACCACTAGAACTTATCTACCTACTTTATACCCCTGTACCAGTATATAATCAACAACTACGGATGATTTGTGTGGCGTACAACATTGTTTCGGCGCGAAAAAAAGGAATCACCTTGCTGGGTGAACAAGTGGAATGAATATGTTATGCTTGCTGCGCAGGAAGCGAGCAAGGATTGGTAGGAAGGGGCGAGAATTCCATATTGCGGTATGCTCACGGCTCTTGCCTCTCGGCTCTCGGCTTTCGGTTCTCAGCTCGGAACTCCCATGCTCGACAACTGGTGCATCCGAGGTTTTTCACCAAAAGAGCAGAACTAGCCAGCAAGTAGAAATAATCCTGTCGCAAGCATGAACCGGAGCTGGAACCGTAGTTGAGGCTACGACCCTTTGTTACCCAAGCTAGCCTCCGGTTTTCCGTCCCGGTGTCCCGAGCTATCTCAATTATCCTACACCCCATTAAAAGACCATCGCGTCGAGATCCGCGGGAATTAAAAAGCTCGCGGCTCTCTTTCCGCGTTTCCTTCGTGAACCTCTCTTTGCTGGGACGAGCGATTAATTATTCAGGGTCGCGAACGTGCTCAAGACCCTTTCCGAAACGTGTGCCTTCTTTCTTTCTCTCGTTTTTCCTTTCTTCCTTGCTCTCTTTCGAGAGCTTTATGAGTCTCGACCAACGTCACTGGCTGTTTACACACACGGGAACTTCTTCCTGACAGTTTGCAACTGAACCGACCGAAAGGTTTCTCTCCTTCCGTGAGCGAGGAATTTTTTTCTCTACACAGAGTAAAATATCTGCAACATCTGACTCCAGAGTAATCAGTAGGTAGTAATTGTAGTAGCAATGCGGCTGTAGAAGTGTTGCGTGCGACTGGGTGCTCGCCGCAATCCGTGTAAAATTTCAGATTACCGTGGGTATAAGTAGCATATAATAATCCTACAAGGGTGGTTCGCCATCTCTCGAGGCTGACCCTTTTGCGGCAACGGCACCGGTGGAAAATGAAAACGCTTTTAAGCTGGAAAACTCTGCGTGGATGTAAACTCCTTCATTTTCTTAATTTTCCGGAATGGAGTAATTTCCGGGGACACTCCGGCGAACTTGCGTGTTCCGCAGACCGGCTAATATCATCGCACTTTCATTAATCAGAGTACGTTGAAAAAAATACATTCGAAATTATAAAGAAAAATACTTAGAGAAAATCTAATCGAAGCAAAAGGGGTGAAAATAATACGGAACCCCATGACCATAACGAAGCGAAAGTGCCGGCTCTCATGATTATTTCTGTTTATCGCAAAGTCTATCTGCGATCGATATCGTAGAATAAAACCACTCGAGGGTGTTCGAGCTTACTCGCTCGCTGGCTTCTGGAACGAGAAGTTCCACTACGAAAAAAGCACAGTGTCTTAATTTCTTCTGGCTCGTCACTCGCGCTCTGTGGCTTCGCAACGAACAGAAATAAGCTTGTTTCCGGTCGCTTTGCACGTCTGGAACCGTCTCCCCTTATGCTCTGTCGGGAAGTCTACCGATCCGATCCCAGCCGACCCGCGTCGACGTGATGTGACGTGCCGAAAGCTTCGCATTTTAAATAGACACTTCCCGATACGAAGCAGAGCCGAGGTTTGATATCCCCTCGAACCAATGGCTCAATGGTGACACTCTAATCGCTAGAGTGCTATTATTATTCTCTTGTCTTCCTTGATTTCGCCACTTGCTTCTTCGAAGTAGAGGAGGAAGAGGAAAAAACATACTTCGAGAATTACTGAAGCAAACGATAGGATAGGATGGGATGGGATGGGATAGGATGGGATAGGATAGGATAGGAGTCATTGCGTAAGGATGGTACCTTATCGTGACCATAAAAGCCTGCTATTAATTCCTCCAAGTGACTCAAGGGAGAAGAAACTAGTAACAGTATCATCCTAAACGACTCGGTGCACCAATAAACCCACCCTCACCGAGGGTCTTGAAACCGCGCGTTAACCAGTGTTAGTCCGGCATTCGTATTGGCGCACGTTACTTCCCGTTAGTCCCCGTTAACCCCCTTTACCGGTTCCCCATATTTTCACCCAGTGGACCCCGTTCAATGCCAGAAGTGCCAACAAACGAGAACTTGTGTGTGAGCGAGCGAAGGAGCAAGAGGCTTTACGCAAACCAGCGAAAAAAACCTGGAAACGACCACGGCAAATGAGCCTCGAAAATTGTGCTGGCTCTCTTTGACGGCTCGATTAAGAAAGGACCTTTTCCATTTCCCGGGGTTTCACGCGCCTTTTCGAGGCACAGGGAAACCGTAGGTTACGGGGACTTGGGTTTTGGCTCTTGACTATTCACTTTCAACCGGTGCAGTAGGGTAAAGGGTTAAGCAGTCGACTACCCTTTGAGCGACTCGCTAATTAGTCGTTCCCGTCGCACTACGTCACCTCATTTTCATACAACAGCACAGTCCGGCCGAATTATTCCGTAATTATTTTTCCCGTTTAAAGAGAACCTCGTTATTCAGTGCGCTCTCGCTTTAGTACTCTGCCAAAGGAGAAGTGGAAGTTAGGTGAAACGAGGAACGACGGTGGAAGAACGAAATTCACTTCATTGATCGATCCGCTCGAAGATCCGCCCGCGGTTGGACGCAGACGGACGCGATGGAAACGCACCGCACCACGCCGGTTCTGGTCGGCTTCATCCTTTGAAATCCTGTCGGTTCTCTCTCGTTCTCTCCCCGCTCTCTCCTTTTGGCCGAGTCAGCCGTAAATATTCGCCAGTGGGTTCTTGCATATTCATTTCTGCCGGACGCGGACGTACACGCGCTCTGGGCCGAAATAATGGCCATGGATTTCGCCGCGACACGCACTCCAATCTCCCTTGGAGCCAGTCTTCTCTCTTGACTTGTCCAGCTTTTTCTCAGGGCTCCATTCTCTCTCTTTCTCTCTCGCTCGATATATACTTCTTTTTCGCTGTAGCCGATGCGCTCTGGTACCGCGATGCGCGAGGTGCCGAAGAATTATGCGGAGCAACGCGCGGAAACCCAGTCACGCTCGCTGAATCGGCCCGCTCTACATTAGCCAGACGGAAACTGAACTGGTCTGCGGGTCTGCGAGTCTCTAACGCTAGCCTTCGACGAATCTCGCTTTTCAGAGCGGCAAAGCCTCGCCCTTTCCGGTCGAGGGTGACGTTTAGACGCGCAACGCAGCTTTTAGATTAAACTTGACAGCCTGCGATCAATCTATATGTATTTTTCCCGGGAAAGGTTCGCTTGGCACGAAAGCATTTTGTTGGGATGAGCACCCAAGATATACCGCGTTTTCCATGCAAATTCCTGACGACTGGTCCTTCCAAAGGAATACATTATGGCACTAGTCACTAGGTACGTACCAGTGACATACATGTCTAGATATATTCGGAAGGTTCGAGTGGTAACGCACGGACTCACCACTGCCTATTGCCAAACCGTCGCTAAGAGTCTTCTTCCAGACCAGTTAATCTTCGAACGAGAACCTTCTTTCCTTTGGAATTTTCAGGTTGCGTCTTGTTCGAACGAAAGAGACTGAAAGAAGTGAATGCAACCTCGTTTCCTATTTTTGCACTCGACGGTGGCAGACTCGCGCGGATGGACGTAAAGGCCAACGCGGAATGAAAGGAAAGTATGAAATATGTAGTGTTCATAGATAATCAGCTTAGAGGCGGCGTGCACTGGCTGAAGTAACGTTCGAGCATTCATAAAAATAGCCTGGCGTCAGGCAGAGAGAAGCAAAGGGAGGCAAAGGGAAGCAAAAGGAGGCAAAGGTAGGTAGAGGGAGGAGAGAGTGACTTCCCTGCCTAGACTCGTACACTTATGTACTGGTCTTTGGTAGCTTCGCGAAAGAAGCGATCATAGTGGCATAACGCGAGTTCATAACATACACTTTGCGATGAAAAACTCGCGACACACTGGGTCGCCACGCCCCGACGCCAATACCATGTATTTCCGTCACTGACAGAATCCGTTTCTTTCTCTGTTCGTCATTCTCTTTGCGAAAGCAGAAGTTAATCGCATCGGAAATGGTCGCGACGACGATCCTCCCGTTTCCGTATTTTTTTTCTCAACATGATTTAGGGAGAAGGGTACATTATCCCTTGTGTTTGCACGCTTCGAATTGGCCGCTGTTAATTAAAGCTAAGACGACCTGTACCGCCCTCGAGAAGTGGACGAGGCGAGAAGAGCGAGGTCCTCGACGAGTCGAAGACGAGAAGACGAGAAGAAAGGACCCGGTTAATGTTAATTAAATTGAAACTACCATTCGCGATTCAATTAAGAGAGTCCGGACTAACTCTTGAGAAAATGAAAAAAATAAAATAAGAAATCCGGGGACGGAAAAGAGAGAGAGAGAGGGGGGGGGGGTGGGGGGAGGAAATCTCCTCGTCTCTTGAAGAACGGGACGAGTATCCGATATTTAATAATCCCTTCGAGGCAAATGCACCCGAGGACTTTGCGAGGTTCTTTCGTACCTTTCGGACTCTTTATTCCCCGGTGGTTATTTCCCGTACACGTCGACCACATTCACGAATTATTGCTCGACTCTCCTCCTCCTCCTCCTCGCCGCAGAGAGAAAGAGTCGTAAAAAGAGTTTCTAAATTATAGTTTGGTAACGCAATTTTAATTTTAAGGAAATTTTGAATCCGTCCAAGTTTGCAGACGTGGCCCGTCTCCCGAAACTTTCATCGAAAAGTTCCGAGCAAACGGCGAGAGACGAAATAAGAGTGGCATGAGATGGAATTATTCAAATTGCGCTATGCAAAATAAAGTGGCGCCACTCGCTGTCTCGGATATACCGCCCGCAGTCCGCGGTACATTTCGAACGCGACAGATTGGATTTTGATTTGGAAGGCAAACCCGCGGAAAAAAATATTTCAAGGAGTTGTGGCGAAGGCATAAAAAAAAATCACTTGAAATTTATGAGGCGGAAAGAGCGCGATTCCAGGATAAATTTTCGAGCAGGCCGAGTGGCGCGTCTGAGGGATGCGAAGCTCCGCGAAATGGATGTTGAGATTTGTATTCTAATGTAGCGAAAATATTTATCCTTAATGGATTCGGATCTAGGTGGAAATCAAGCCGAATACGAAATCATGCCAAGAGAAAACCCGGCATTTTTCTTTGCTTTGCTAGCCGGAAATCCGCGAATGCGACCATTCTTTCCTGGAGCCTTCCCAATCAAGGGAACGATAAGACGCATCTCGACGCATCTCGACGCATCTCGATGCATCTCGTTCCAATGCATTTTAATTGGACCGATAAAGGGAACCGACGGTATAATCGCGAGCAAATTACGACGAGTGCTGGATTTGTGGATTCGAGGGTTGCAAGTGCTATACGTACCTAAGTACCTGGAGTCCCGATAGCGACTTAACGGAGAGTCTTACGGTAGAGCGACCACGTTTTCTATGGAGGCATACGCGAGAACTAGAACGCGTAACATTTTAATAAACGCAATTACCCGAGCGAGCGTCATTTAGGTGCGCAGCGCAGCGCAGTGCGGAGGTGGAGGCAGAGAGGAGGAGGAAGAGTGAACGGTGCGGCGTGGTGCGGCGTGGTGCGGCGTGGTGCGGCGTCTTAAGAATAATCCACGGCTCTCCATTAAGCGGTATATTCAGCGGGATATTCAGCGGCATATTCAGCGGCATATTCAGCGGTACATGCAGCCAACTAAGCTCCTGCCTGGTTGCCCGCGAGATTCTCCGACTCTACTTGCTCGTACATACGAGTATACCCTACGAACGAGTAGACGCGGCTACCGAGACGTTCTGCCATCCGCGTTTCTACTCTACCTCTATGGTTCACCGTCTCAGCGGTTCTTCGTTATTCCCCGAACGAGCCATCCCTCGTGGAGCCGTCTTCCTATTTTTTTCCTGCGGGGAAAATCATTTCTGTTGCCTTCCGCCTGCCCGATCCTAGAAACACTACGTTCCCGTCCGCAATAGAGCGAAATTCCGGGAGAAATGAAATTTCTGAGAAAAATCAAGCTCAACGTACGCTGCGGATTTTGTACAAGTTGTTGGAAGGATATCACGAGTCATTTGCATAAGAATCAAATTGAAATTCTATGACGCGTTCGCGGGAGAAATTTTATTTTACCTGGTTTCCATTGAAATTTGGGAGAAAGGGGCGTCTTAATTAAAACGAAATGGTAAGAAAGGGGGTAAATTGGCGGAATTGCCACCGACACAGGATCCAAGAGGTCGATAAGGGAAAAAGAGAGCAAGAACCACTGGTTCTTTCACGCCTACTTCTTCCACTCGTTCTCGTTCTCGTTCTCGTTCTTGGCTCCTTCTCGCTACTTGGCTGCGTAGCCACGCGTACTTGCGCCTACGTCGCTTATAAATAACGCAATTAGTCTTCCTGCCTCCAGCTCACTGTTGCTCTCTCCCAATCCTTCCACGCGGGACTCCGCGGCTCTTTTTCCTTGCTTCTCGTTTCCTGCAAGCTTCTTCGCCTTCTTCCCACCTTCTTTTCATTCTCTTTGCCCTCCCGGAATCACGCACAATTCGAGTAACTCGACACTTTTTCCACGAACGTGAATCTTTCAACGTTCGCTCGGTTCGACGATGAAAGTAAAAATAGTGAACTGGAAAGTGGATCGATCGGGGCCGAACCAGCAACCTAGACCTGGTCGGGGTTGGGGCAGCGATGCAGGAGCTTATCGGACTGCTTTGCGAATTTTCATCGTACCCATGCGTTACATTAGCAACAAACATCCTGCCAGTAGTAATTGCGGTAACGATAATTGCAATCGCGATAATGGCAACAATGCTAATGGCGCTCGATGTAATAATAACCCCTGGCACCCACAGCAATGATCATTATTAAATTCAGCGATATCTAAACTGTTTGCCCCGGCAAAAGAATTATTGGTCAACACGCGAGATCGATAGACGTGCACGTATCCATCATTACTGACTATATTTCATCCGTATTGGACTCAAGTTTTGTCCGAGATCGAACCAACTTCCAAGTCGAAGACTCTGACCAAAACCTAAGACGCGTATGTATCTCGGATTAATTGACCGAGAAGCCCATCGGCATACCGCGGATGAACGAGGTGTATGTACCACCGATCCGGTAACAAGAAGAAAGGTGCACGCTGTCAAAGACGGGGGATGGTGGCCAGATAAAACTGCGGCACAGTCCAGTCTCGAGCTGGTTTGCGGTAGGGGCGGCGGCCAGTGACCACAAATTAACGAGCGCGACGCTCGAGATAAAATAACAAGCCGCACGAAGGAGCACCGTGCCGCACCATGCCGCACCATGCCGCACCGTGCCGCACCGCGCGAGGACGCACCGATTACCTCGACCTACCTCCACGATTCGACTGCTTTCGGAAGAGCCGACAATCCCTCTCCTTGCTTCTGCTCGGTCCTCTTATGATTGCTCAACAAAGCAGGGCAACGAGAACCCGTCGATCAGTTTAGAGATCCTTTACGATTCTCTAATTGTCGGCAGGGAGAGAATTGCCGGTGAAACTGAAATTGAGATGTCTTGTGCAACAACGAGCCACGCCACCGCGTCGCTTCTCGTCGCGTTCTATTCTTTGATCTCCGACTGCCCACGTTGTTCGTTCTACCCACTGCCACCCACAGCCCCTCAATTTATCAATATTTGTCCGCTTCACGAGAATCGATCGGTCCCAAAGTCGGAAGAATACCGAGTTATTAAGGCGCTGGGTCCCATCGGGTCCCATTTCAATCTAATCGATGGATCTATCGCGGACACCAAGATCGAACGGGGAAGGAGGAGGAAACTCGCGGCGATAGAAAAATGGGGAGACTGCGCGGCGTGGAGGGGCCAAGTTGTGTTCTCGGCTTTGGTCCCTTGTCCGAGTTTCTCCTCTCGCACATGGTTCCCCGAATTCGGGGGAAGATGATTCAAGCCGCGAGAAGATCGTAGCCACGAAAACCAAAGGACCTCCCAGCTAGGAGTCGATTCCGGCTCCACGATCGTATCCGACTCGCTTTTCGCTCGGGCCGGCTTAATAGTTCGCCTTTTTTTGTAGCATACGTTCGCCGCGCGGGTGGCAAGACTTTCGTCTCTTTCTTTCCTCCTCCCTCTCGCTTTCGAGTCCCTTTTCGAGTTTGCTTTCCCTCCTCGTCCCTCTTTCGCCCACCTCAAAACACTGTATGCTTTTTGCTTCCCCCCTCTCTCTCACTCTCGGTTTTGTTGTCGCTCACACTTTCAGGGGCATGGTTGCCCTTCGCTCGATTCTCCTTTTGCCTCGGACTACTACCTCCTTGTTGCTCGTCGCTCGTTGTTTCACTCCACGTTCCTGGGATACACGGTCTTTATAAGTCTCTCGCTAATGACAAAGTGAGCCACACTAATTCGAGAAGAATGGTCGGCAGGCTCCGTCCCTCCCCCTCCCTACTTTTTTCGATCTCTTTTTATCTCTCGGTCAATATTACGAGAAATTTATTGGTCCTGACGATGATTCCTTTCCTCTTGGATTAGTTTGTCCGAGGAACTCGGTGCCCGCGGTCAGATCAATTAATTGGTTGGTCAATAAGGGAGGATGGAGCACCAGTAAGATACTCCGTGTGATTGTCGAAAAATCAGAGTGCTCGGGAATTTAAGCCCCGACTCTCAACGACTGGGGATCGAGGAAGAATTCGTCGGTCGAACGGCTCGTTCCAACGAGATAGAGTTCGACCAACGCTGCCACCGAAAAGTGGTTACCCCCAGAAGTGGCGGGTACGACACGACAGAAGTGATACGGGTTACCGAGCGGCGTCAAACGAAAAAAACACATCGACAACCCGGCCACCGTCGATGAAGATGTCGATAGATTGCGACGGATCGCAACGGATAAGATCAGAGGTAATCTCATTCGCGCTGGCCGAGCCTTTCGGGGGACCGGGAATTTGTGGAGACGAGCTTCGAAGCGAAAAGGAGAACGGAGAGTGGAGAACGGCAAAAGGGTAAGGGTAAACGGTGACCGGGAATGCGTCCAATCCAATTCCTCCCTCGCGTGCACGTCCCTCGAAACGTTCATCGGTAAATATTACTCCGATCTCCGGTCGTGGCTCCCCAGTCCCAGCTTATTCAAATCACACACCCGCCCACTTGGAATTACTTCGCGTCACCCAATCGTGCGAAACGATCATTCGGCGGAATCAATATTTGTTACTTAATTAGCACGTGTATCCACATACGCGTGGATGCATTGCCATAGTATATCGCGTCGTCCGAACGGATTCAGGATGCGGTTCGAAGTTGTAGTTGTTGTTGTTGAATCGGTGATCGTAGAAATTTCAACGGGGGAACGAAGCAAATCGAAGTCCCGTAGCCGTATCGCGCTCGTTCCGTCACACATTGTCAGTGCCGGGGCACGATCATTACCGGAGACGTCTGTGCGAGGATATCAAGATCCTTCGAGCGTTGCTTCCGCTGGCAGGACTTTTCCGCCTCGGCGCGATAAGAGGAACCCATCGCGAAACTGCCGGCGAGTCGCGATTACCACCATGGAGATGTAGATGGAGACGGCTTGGATCCTCCGATTACGGGATAAGTTAGCGAACCCTTGTCGTTCTCAGTCGCACGGCAGTGACGTTAACTTAAACGACTTGACGGAAAAGAAGAGGAGACTTTAACGAAGAAGAGCAGGGGGGTAACTGTAAAATTGCGAAATTGCCTTGGGCCAATTCGCTCGAGTTAGTTTCGAGCGAAGATGATGGAAGCCTAGGCTCCGAAGGGAATTGGCGAGAGCTGGTTCCGCAAATGAGGGGGTTGACCAGTTGCATTTCGGGGTGCGTTGGAAGCCGATAAGTAACTCTCGACCGGTCGACAGACGCGTGCGTGATCCTGAATTAAGCCGAACCGAGCCAAGCCGAGCCGAGGGAGCAGGCTCTGACTGCGATCGAGCGAGAGATCAAGCGGTGAGATATCCGCCGAGCCGGTGGCTTCAGCGGAAAGGCATTCGAGCGTGGAGAATGAGAGCGGGCCGAGAGAGCCAAACCCCGGAAAGGTGGATGGCCAATAAACGCTCGATAGCGCGTTACCCGGCTCCTCCTGTGCGCTACCGCATGGAACTAATTAAAAAACGCATCCGCAATCGCGCCAGTGAGATATAATTGCCGGCTCCTTGCGAAACTTTGGTCAATTTATCCTGCCCTGGCTAATGCCGCTCAGCCGCTGCGCAGCTCGCTCGTTCTACTTCACGGCTCGCGCTTCCTGCCCCAATTGCGTCCGTGCTGATTAACCGCGCGAATCACTCTATTCCTCGCATCCTTCGTGAACCATTTAAAACAGTATCCCCTCCCTCTTCCTTCTCAAGGAGGATCCACGTTACTTCACGTTCGTGCGTTTATCGTCTTATCCCAACATCGTGACTCAACTTTACATCGATCGGCGATCCCGAATAACTGTAATTCGCGCTCTTCGCGAGTTTCGCAGGAACATTAAGCGTGAGAAGGGTCGATAAAATATTTTCTCCGCTCTCCTTCCGTAAATCGAGCCAAACCAGCGGCGCTTCCGCGCGCTTTAATTACTTATATGTATTGCTCGAGCGAGGTGGAGCCTGGCGTTTTTCGTCGACGCGGTGGGAGAGGCTCGTGAGGTGTCGTGAGGTTTACTTTGGGTGATCACTTGACTCGTTGAGTGGAGGGAGCAAGGACGATACGGTTTAATCGTTCGCCTGAGAACGTCCGCCGAGGCATCGGTTCCTGGCACCTGCCACCTGCCACCTGCCACCTCCATCTCCCACAACTTTCTTATGCACATCCCCTACTGCCTCCCAAGAAAGCTCCTTCTCGCGTGTGGCCACACGTAGGTGTTTGGAAAGAGCGAAATGAAGCCGAAACGAAGCACAAACGAAGCACAAATGAAGCCCAAATGAAGCCCAAATGAAGCCAAATGACGTCGAATGAAGCCAAGGGTAGGTTTGATTGGCCGAGGTTTGCGTTGTGGCCAAAGTGCTACTTGTCTACTTCCATGTAATGAAATTGGAGAGTGACCCACGTACGGAATTGGATTTCGACGTACGAAGCACACGTGACAGGTTGGGTCCCCCTCTGAGTGTACTGTTTCTAGCGCGTGCGGGAGAAGATACTTTGACACAATTAATTCGATTTCCCCACCCCCTAGCCGAGTGGCTTCATTAACGCAGTAGATATGCTCAAAGACGCCGACTAAATGATAAAGTACAATTAGTATTTGCGCACAAACACTATCGGATCCTCAAAGGGGGCTTTAGGAAGTAACGTTGGGAAAGCGCTAAGATGAGCACTCCGCCACAAACAAGTTTATTCGTAGCGGCATTTCGGTGATTCGCTTAAAGTTTAAGGGATCCTTGCGCGGTTCTACGAGTACAGATTTTGTTAGCTCCTAGTCTCAACTATTGGCAACGAAGTTTACTTAAAGCTCGTCCCCGCGTCTAACGGAATTAAATCTGAGCGGGAAAACCTGTCGATCTGAAAGTGCTCGTAAGGAAATGAATTATTCGAAGGGAACTAACGATGTAAGGGCAAAAGTCGTCGGTACGGTACAAGGAGATTCCTCGCCTCCCTCGTCCTAGCTGAGATCAAGGGGGTAGAAGAAGAACAATCGAGAGTGCCATAAGATTTTTACTGGGTAATCAGGGGCTGGGACAGCTTCTTCCTCCGAGTGATTCGAAGCGAAGGAAGCAAACGACAAACTTTTTAATTAAGGTCGTTACCTCGCGGGTCGAATCGAGTCAAGTTGGGTCGGGGTTGGGTCGGGGTTGGGTCGGGGTTGGCTCAGGGTTGGGGCGCATTTAGATTTAATAGGACCACCACCGGTCGAAGAGGAACGAAAGGTCGATGGTGCATTGCCGAAGCAGCAAAAGCAGTGGAAGACGTCGCGTCTCGTCGCATCGGGTCCAGAGCAAAGTCTTGATTGAACGACCAAGGGTAAAAAGGAGCGAGCTCGTCTCTCGCTTTTTGCTCGACCTGCTACACCTCGTTACGAAACAATGCCGGGTAATAATAGGATGCCGAGAGTAGGGCAAGACAGTGACCAGATGTCGTATTCCTCGTTGCTGGCCCCTGGATCAGTTAAAATTAACCCGATGCTTAAGGATCCCGCGTCGCTTCTCGAACTCCTCCCAATTGCCTTTTCCCGTCAAGGGAAATCGAGTCGAGTCGAGCTCGAGACGGGAAAAGTAGAAGACTCGTAAGGGAAATAAGAAGAAAAAATGAACAAGGGTGGAAGAGGAGGAAAGTAAGCAGATGTCGAAACTCTTCTGGACAGCGAGGATAAGTAGGCAGCCGCGAATTAATATTTTCCTCAACTTCCCAACGAGCCTCATATTTTCTTCGCATAAAAGGGGCGAAAGCTGTGGGAAGCCGTTGCCACCAAGGTGGATAGGTAATAACCTTCTTGCGCCGCCGAGGAATGATTGCCAATCAAAGTTGGTATTGCACGCGGAGACTGCATCTGGTCTTCTTTCCTGCGGCAGACTCGTTAACTGAGCTTCCCCGCTCCTGCTCCGTCCTTTTCCTTTTTTCATCGCATTTTTCTCTTCGAGAAGATTCTTCTCCGCTTTAGTCGAGCTTTCGTTCGAGTCGAGTCGGGTCGAGTCGAGTCGGGTCTCCGTAATTCGGCCGTCGGAGGACTGCGGCACTTCGAGTAGAAAATCGGCTCACGACTCCTCGACCTCTTCTCAGGCGCAATTTCTCTTTAAGGATAAAAATATTGATTGAGGCGCCATCGCGAGGAGCATATTTCTCGGTCTCTCCGAATGTGATACCGAGTCCTTCTCAATGAAGGCTTTCGCGATCCGGATAAATCTTGTTTCTTGCGTTTGTCGTACGGAAAGTTGCTCGTTTAGAAGAGTCCTCGTGGCCAAACATAGCCCTAATTAGGGCAATCTGAGTGCATTCAAGGATGAAGCTGCAGGTGTCACGACTGACACGAGACTCTGTGGGCATCCTCGTCCTCATTAGGGTTTCATTGTAGGAAATGCGTCATTGCTTCGGCAATGATTCGAGTAAATCACTGGCTAGGAGTAATCGGAAAGCGAGGCAAGACGAGCTGATCCACGTACGTGCCGCCAGAACGTTGTCGATCGTAGATCACTCTTTCGGCCAGTCTCCGTCGATGCTTCGGATGATTTGTTTTTCCACTGGCACGTTCCTGTTCGGCTCGCGTGATTAATGGACGATTTTCGAGAGACGCGACAGCCGACCATCCTGCCGGTGCAGCCTCTAATAAATACCTTTCGGCGCCGTTTTATCTGGAATCTCGCGCTGGGACTGGAAGTTGAGGTCGCGCGAAAAGAACGCGCGTCACCAAGTGACCCGAAGAAGGTAGAAGAGATTTTTGAGCACGGGAGGCCAAGTAATTGTAGTAGTCAAAGTTGAAAAAGTTAACGAGAGTGCAGGAAGAATATCGGAGATGAAACGAAGAGGCCGCAGAGTGAAGAGGATCCCTCCAGTCAACGTCCATCCAAGGAACAACTCCTAATTATACAGGTGGAACCAGTCACGGAACCCATAGAATCGAAGACAGGCTGCCTCCGTGTTCGTTTCGTCAATAAGGTCGTGCAGCAGCTGAGCGTGAAAACACGATTAGGAATCCAGGGGGCCAAGCTAGGCGCGGTGAAGTGCAACACAGTGCAACGTAGTGGAGCGGCGCCACACCACAACACTCTGGAGACCGCAAAGAAGAAGACCTGTCGAGTCAGGCTGCGTCGTCGTCAGCTAGCCTAAGGGCGAGCTCATAAATATCCGGTGATGTCGTCATGCCCGCGACACAATGATCACGGCAATAAAGCACCGGGTTCCAACAGGAGTACCAGTGCCAGTGTGTACCAGAGTACCAGCACCAGCACTAGCAGTAAATCGAGTGGCCGGCTGTGATTCTGGCGTCCAATTATCGCAATAAATCCTGTGGGATGCCGGTGTGCTCCAATAAAGCGCGAAGGAAAGGGAAGAGAAGAGATAGGGAGAACGTGTCAGTGAAGAAGGAGCAAGAGAATTCGCGACCTTGCCGGAGCACCGACGAGGCCGTGGATTCCAGACGACTCGCCCTTCTCTCGCACCTTTCTTATGCCTCTCTCGCACCTCTTCGTTGACTCGGTCCCGGCTACTCACCGGCAGACTTTATCTTCCATCCTCTTCTCTCGCGATCTTCCTATCTATCTATCTATCTTCTTCGTTCTCTTCGACGGTAGACCGTTGGTGCCGATACTGTTGCTTCTGCTTCTGGTACCTCCTTGCCGGAGATGGTCTTGGTCTCGGTCTCGGTCTTGGATCTGTTGTTCTGCCTGCCTTCTTGCCTGCTCGCCTCGCTATCCACCTTGTCCCTTCGTCCCGCACTTTCTCGCTCGACGCTCCCGATCATTTTTCTTTTGCTTTCGTTGCCCTCGATCTTTTTCTCCTACCGACCATCACAGTTCGCCTTCCTTTGCTCTTGGCTTCGAAAACTGCCCTCGGACGAGCCACTTTGCGACCAATCAGGGTACATCGGAGGTGTTTGCCGGACAAAGTATAGACTTAAATTAACGTATCGTAAGTCTGACACTGACGCATACAAGCGAAAACGGCGATTCTTAATCCGCAGAAAATTCCGGGAGGTACGTAATGCATGTAATTATCTAAAAGTTCGAAGGAAGGTAGAACGTAACCATTCCCGCACTGGCATCCTATCCTCTCGAGAGCCACATACGCATGCACATCTCATTATCCCATGCGAATGGAGCGCGTAGCAAGAGCTTCGATTCGCTGAAACCGCGACTTCAATTAATCAAAGACTGGACTCCCGTGGGCCCTTTGAGGGGTCTCTGTCGCGCTGCGCGCCTTATTACTACTTAATTTATCAGTAAGCTTATTAGCTTATTAGGCCATACAATTCGCTCGGGGTATCCTGGTCGGTAGGGAGCTTAAGCCGCAGGTGATTACGGGAAGCCCCGTAGACCCACAGGTTTCAAGGCTCCAAGGCCCGTAGTCACGGGGTGGAAGAGGCAAGACGTGTGCGCGTGTTGGCGCTTACGCTTACGCTTACGCACACGCACGTAGTAGATCGGTCGGTCGGTCGACCAGATCAGAGGGTGCCGCCTTCTGCGATGACGGAGCGATCTTTGCGAAATAATCACCCGTCTCCTCGAGGCTGGTCCTGTTTTCTTCACACCGCCACTACACGGTACATCGGACTACATAGAGAGTTTGCGTAGCCGTGTGCGAGGCCGATTAATCACCCGGCAGCTATGGAAACGCACCCCCGGACACCAAAGACTCGCCCGCCCGTTCACTCCTTTTTTCGCTTCTGCCGGTGTACTGTTGTCGCTGCTACGCCGCTAATGCCCTGCCACTACACTGCCCTTCCACCAGTCGAGTTTGGATCATTTCGACTGGTTGGATGGGTCGGTGGAATCGAGTGAGTAATGCGACGGTGCTCGCCTTTGTGGTATACCACGCGGGTGGTGCATACTACTACATACTTGCAAGTCGACCACGGATCCGAAATTTATCTTGTGGAAAGAATTCGGGAACACCGATCGAAGCTCGACACTTCTACTGACCGAGATGGCACTGGGTCAGTAGCCGGTGCTCGTTGAATTTTGTGAGCTCAATAATGATGGAATCAGGTGAAACACGAGATTCGCATTAAAGTGAAAAATCGATGAGTGATCCCGGGGAACACGCTCCGAAACAAGGGGTAGCCTCTGCGTCCATGCACTCGAACGGCTCATCGATAGCCCGGTCAAACGAAAGGATCAAACGAACCGTAAAACTTGGCCCGGTCTAAATTATTGGATGTAACGAGCGGCTGAACAAAGAACGCGGATAAGGCGTCGACGGAACGCGACGTTCGAGCCCTCTCCGGTATGCGCAAACAGTCTTATCGCTCGTCATAACGGCCTACCAATGGTGGAAGAAGGTCGTAGTCAAGATCGAGAATATCCCAAACTGACTGGGGCCGTTGGGATCGGAATCCTATGTTTCATAACTAAAGGTACAGATGCGTGCAGTTCGCAAAGCACGTAATCGCAGTTGGATAACGTTTCCGAAATGTAGCTAATATGAAATCTCTTGCAAAGCAGCCCCGCGTATAAATAGCACGGTGTCGTGTTCGAAAGAGAGTAGGTAGACACATAAATATATATCCCCCTGGTGGATGCGGTTGGCTAAGGGCGAAGCTGAACTCGGAAGCTTGGAGGCTAGGAAACTAGAAAGCTGGGAAGCTAGGAAGAGCTACGGGGGCAGAGGACTGGCCTCGCCTTGCTTCGCCTTGCTTCGCCTTGCTTCGCCTCGTCTCGTCTCGCCTCACCGCGCCACGCCTCACGACGACTCGCGTGAGCCTTCCTGAGATATTTGACACTAGAAGCCATGTTACGCTGTCGGCGTCGCTGTCTCCTGTCGGTATCGCCCCCTGTCCACCCCGGTATCTGCCCCGACCACCCCGTCCACCCTTCGTCATCGTCAGCTTTAACTGCTCGCTGGAAGTATCGATCGCGGTATCGCGTTTCATGCTACGCTGCCCACGCGACTGCTTCTTCTCTCAAACTTCGCCTCGAACTTCCTACTCGCCGCAGCTTCGGCTTCCCCTCATCCTCCAATTTTTACCATTTCCGCTGTTACGCCGACGGAGAGATTCAATAAAAGATTCGCGAAACAAGAAGAAAAATATTAAGGGAACCAAAGCATTATGTGCATAAAGAATGCAAGGATAGTATACTATACGTATGTAGTAAATGTCGAAAAGGATACAATAGCCACTTCCCAAATGTTCTTCCCATTATCCTGTCCCATGAGAACTCGAGGCTCGAGAGATAACTAGACTCTCATTGTAGAAGCGGTAATCCTTAAAACCGACAAAAAAATAGCCGCTCTCACCGTAAGAATGGCGAAGCGTTCCCGCGAAGTAACGGTTAGCCGGAGGTTGGAACCAGGCGGAATAGTTGTCGGCGCGCGCGAGCATTAACGAATAACGAGGAATCGGGCGAATCTCCTCGATCTTGGAGCTGGCTAGTGGCCTCGCTCGCGGCCTGTCGGCCTAGCGAACTGGCTGCCTTCTACACCGCACTGCGCTCTTGGGAAGCCCGGCGAAATTAGTCGGATTATCGCGGACGTGGGACGGCCTCGAACTCCCCTGATATACTGGATATGTACTGGAATAGACACCGAGAGGAGGAAGAGCCCGAGAAGTAACGCGCACCGAGCGTGACGCGAGCGGTCGAGGGTGCACTCGCGCGCGCGCACGCGGCCCTGCGCACGCGGCACGGCACAACCGGAAGAAACCGCCTTCGAAACAGGTGTAGGACACGTTCCATAAGGTCGATTCCTGGCGAGACTCCTTTCCTGCCAGTTAAACAGTGCGAGTGCAAGTGCAAGCAAGTTCATAAAAGTCGCAGACACAAATGTCCATTTCCAAAGGTTCCACGTGTCCGAACCGATTCGAATCACCTGGTGGGAAGGTCGTGAGAGGAACTGCCAATAACTGACGGCGTAAGAGGAACAGGTGTACCGATTTCTCGGCGACGTGGTTAATGATTCGGATTTTACGAGCAACAGCCACAGTGGCTACGCCGTTCGATTCGACGGCAATCACTGGAGCAACAAGTTCGTCGGAGCCCGAAATGAGGTTTCGTGGCGCGAAGGGATTAATTGAATTCCTCGAGAGACTCAAAGAGAGCCACGGTACAATTGCGAGTCGTTTTGCTTGGCATTCTAGATGGGCTTTCGCTTCGAAAGAATCTCGACCACCTTGTTAGAAGTACTTTCCCAGCCTGTGAGATCGGCATGCATCGATTGCAAAAACAAGTGCAGCGGCGATACACGAATAATACGCGAATGATGTAATCGATCGCGAGCTAAAGGATTCCGCAAGAAGGATTCTGAGATCTTGGGGATCCCGTAGCGGGCTTACGCGTTCCGGTGGATGAAGTCGTTCGACAAGGCTGACCGGGCGTTAAAATTACCCACCGCGGCATCTCGGGCGAAAGGAGGCCCGACTGGGCCTTATAGACCCGATTCTGAGTGGATTCCGAGTGGATTGCGAGTGGGGCCAAGGTGGGGCCGGGAGAAGAAGGAGAGAAATAGCGCCTGCATCGCAGCGAAGAAACGACAACCTGCCGAAGAAGGCAGCCGCCACGCGACGGAGAACACAAGCGGCAACTCGATCGCCGTTCGAACGCGATTCAGAAAGAGGATAACGCCGAAACGTTTTCGCGATATTCCGATCTTTCGATCTGGTGATTTCGTCCTGGAAAAGGGAGATCACAAGTGGATCAGCAGCAACCTGGTGGGACGAGCCGAGAGAGGCCAGGCAAGCGGTGAGCTCTGAGCGCGGAACGGTTCTCTCAAAGAGGCAATTTCGTAATTACGAGGAAGAACGAAAGAAAGAGAGAGCGGCCGCTGTCTGGAACGAGATCCTATCGCATTTTTCTTCTTCGGCTGCGGGGGCATAACCCTTCCTCGATAAGAATCGAGCCTGACCCCCATCCCCTCTCCTAATGGTTCCTCCCATATACATACCGTGTCCTGCTTCTTTTTTTTCTTTTTCTTTTTCTCTTTCTTTTTCTTCTACTTTACCCTTTTTCTTTATTTTCTGCTTCTTCTTCTTCTTCTTCCTCTTCATCTTTCCGCGGTCTCCTTATTCGGACTAACAGTAAGTGATTTAACCCCCGGCTGCACCGAAGGTCTTCATTTTCGACTCGCCGCGCGATCGAACCAGTCTCCGCGCCCATTATTTCGCGCAACGGCCACCGACGATTCATCCGGTCGAACGCATTAAGCAAACACATCTCTCAACAGGGTATTTGTAAGAATATAAGAATTTTACGGAAAAAAAACACTAACACTGCACTGTTTCGTTTTACCCCTTGGGCAAATTATCCTTGCTTGCAAACACTCACGTCGGTAGGTATTCTTTAACGAAACTCTCTTAGCCGGAGGTAAAAAATTTTTTCGAGGTAAAACTGCCTCGTTTGAGAGAAGGGCGAGCTCATGCTGGAAGATGCAAAATGACACGAGAGGCATTTAATGGATACCGTGGAACCGTGATGTCATGCCGCAATGCCATGCCAGGCCATACCGTGGCGTAATGCCACTACTTACCACGAACACAGGCCGCGACATACGAAACGACGTACGAAACGACA
Source organism: Trypoxylon attenuatum (assembly GCA_963989405.1). Taxonomy (NCBI): domain Eukaryota; kingdom Metazoa; phylum Arthropoda; class Insecta; order Hymenoptera; family Crabronidae; genus Trypoxylon; species Trypoxylon attenuatum. The sequence continues at coordinate 5,216,878 of OZ022493.1, read as the reverse complement.
CACGAGGTGAGGCCGAAAATACAACTGCAGAGTCCAGCGGATTTAAATGCAGCCCATTCTCGGGGGTAGTGTGACATCTCGAAAAAGGGTTGGCTCTTGCCCATTTCGAGCAGCGTTGTGTTACGCGCGACTCGCAAGGGACTTTGCCGCGTCGTGAAATTAGAAGGACGAAAAAATTGGCTGGATGCTCGCATGGAAATTCGCCGAAATTCGCCGAAAATTCCTGGAAATTCGGTAGAATCCTGGATTATCGTGGGATTATGGACATCTGGCGGTGGCTCTATCTAAAATTGTCGAATCCAAGCAAAACTAGGGTTCTCAAGGAAATTGAAGGAAAGCTTGGCGATTTGTTTCAAGTGCATCCGTAGTGAAAGCGCATTTTCAAAGCGAACGTTTACCGTGGCGAAAGGGCTAATAAGCTAATGCTCGGTATGGAGCGGTACGGCCTCCAGCAGCACGATCCTACTTTCCTCTCGAGGGTGGCGAGAAAAGAGCCGATACATCGAGTCCGGTGCATCCTGGAAACGTGTTCCTGTGCTCGGCTGCTGCGGTCTATGCTTCGGGCCGAAACTTGGTTGGCAAACGACTCTGTGGCTTGGCCGGAGATCTCCCGATCTGCCGACAGCGATACCTTGCTACCACCGTTTCCCACCGCTTCCCAACGCTTCCCAACGCTTCCCACCGCGCCGATCGTTACCCTTTATCCTCCGCTACCGCTCCTCACCAGGAAACTTTACTTAATGGTCCTACGCCGCGAGGATCCTCGTCGAGTGTTTGCGCCTAGCATCGGTCACTCTGATTAGTCAAAACCTCGGAAACCCAACCAAAGGAACGAGAACTTGCCGCATTGGAGCCTGACTGCAAAACTTTCTTCTGCGATCTTTTTGCACTCTTCCTTGGGATCGGAGGAGCGACACTGTGTACCGTGTCAGGACAGTCGACGCGTAACATCTCAAGGGACTTGTGCGCCACATAAAAACTCCGAAATTAAAGGGGTCTTTTTAGCAACGAGATTATCCAGCCAATTTCAGAAGAAGAGCGGAGACAGGGAGGAGGGTAAGTGCGAACGCTTGGTTCCCAAGAGCAGAGGGGAAAGGAGCGACGAACGAAGCCTTGCTTCGGTAAGAGGCAAGAAACAGAAGGGACTGCTCGTAAAGTTCGGCCCCGAGAAATTTCATCGTCTGGAGCGGAACGAGTCAGGAGCAATAGACTGTTCCAACAAAGCGGAGCAGGCCCCAGCACACCGGTGAGAACGTTAAGGAGTCGCCAAACGAAAGGTGGGATTAGCTCGAAAGTGAAAACGAGCCAAGTGAATCTCTGATAAGGTGGATTAAAGCAGAGCGCCAGTTGCTTCTCCTTCCTCACTCCTCACCGAGGCATAAGCTTTTTCCTCGCCCCTTGGAATGACCAGTCTCGGAGAAACACCTTTTGAAAAATATTCACGAAAACGCTAGTCCGAGTTTTTCACTTGGTTACCGACGCGAATGGCTCGTTAAGCTGAAACTCGGCTGTTTGCTAGTGGAGTCGGAAAGTAAAGGATTTGATTCGTCCCGAAATACGGTGGAAATAAGCAGATTCTCATCAGATTCGTTTAGCGAATTATTCTTCTGGCCCACGTAGTACGTACTTGCATAAATGACTCGCTTTGCCTCACGCAAACTATCGCCGCAAATTTCACCGACTGAATTCGAAGAGGATGCTTTTACGATCCTCCTGGGCCGATAGCATCTTGTCTTCTAGCGTATCGGGTTCCTCGTTGCATTAAACCTTACGCTCCTCTTATCGAACGCGGCTGAGTACCGACAAGATTAACCGGCAATAGGCAAGACTCGTCCGTCTATCCTCCATGGAACACAATACTCAGGATCGACGAATTTTCGTGAAAGATCGGGCAATCTATCGCGCGTGACATCAGTCGTTGGTCGTCTCTGTCATCGGGAGGTTCGAGCCGACCTTCGAGGGACCTCCCAGCGCGACCGGTTTTTGCGACAGACCGCATCGACGACTTCATTTGTCTCGCGCGGGAGTATTTTGCTTGCGGCATTGTTTGCGGGGAGAGTCGTGATCATTTTTCCGGTCCCTTCTAATGATGGGCGCGAGAGACTGAGAAGGTGGTAGCGTGGGAACGAGGGAACGCGGGAACGTGGCAAGCGCCGAGTGAAGATGAACTTTCGTCAAATTTGGGAGGCTTAACCGAATTCATATTCGTTCTAATTTCCTGAAAATATGTTAATGAGAGACCAGGACGAGAGTGAGAACCCGGAGGGCTGGGAGGGACGGATCGTCATCCACCGTGGACGGTGATGAAACCAAGCGAAAGAGGGGTTGAAAGCGCGAGGGGTAGCTGCCATATAAAAGAGACGAAGGATAGGCCAGAAGGCACAATCGCGAGAGACTTTACTCTCCCGTAACAAAGGCTAGTCACCGCGGAAACTCTCTCCAGCCACCCTTTACTCCCTGCACTGCCTGCACACCGACCCACGCTCTCTAATGTCCATCGTAAAATTCTATTATACTCTCGCGATTTAGTAGCAAGACTTTTTCCAATCTTTGTAAATCTCGGTCCAGCTGCATAGGGGGCTGCATTTTACTACCGAAGCGGTCCTCGCTTTTACGATACTTTAACCAGCAACACGCACGCCACACAGTCGACGGGTACCACGTCGAAGGATTATCGGATGCGAAAATAAAGCAGCAGACCTCGAGGGCAACTCTCTAACGAACGAGCAATCCCGATGGCCGAGCTCGCGTATTGATAATATGCAATCTGAAACGCGATGCGACGCGAGAGCAAGATGGACCGAGGGCAGGAAAAGAGACATGTTTTCAAATCGATTTTCGATACAGCGAGGAGTAGCGAATATACTAGTCAACGAGAGCAATAAATCTAGGCTTGTAAAAGTGTACGACGGTGAGGACGACGATGGCGACGAAGGCAAAGATCGGCTGGAGATGGTGAAGAGGAAGGCGGCAGAGAAGGATGAGAGTACCGTAGCAATAATGCGCGAATTGCCGTCGAGATCGGCAGCGATCGACGGCTTAATTACGAGAACCATCGATCACTCAATTAACGCTATCGTGTCTCTCCGACCAGCGCTCTACCCTGAAACGAGCGCCGATTCCTTCGTCTCTCTCGTCCTCGCTTCCTCTCATCCTTTTCCACCCCCACTTCTTTTGCCCTTCGGCCTTTGGTGACTTTTCGCATTCCTCGGGTGAATTTTTCGACCCTATTTTTCCAAATCCTGGATTCGAGCTGGCAGGCTATATCCCGCCGCTTTAATTCCACGAAGCCGCGCGATTTTAATAAACGCTATTCTCCGCGCCCGCCCCCCCCGGCTGCTATTCACGTAATCAAAATTCCGAGCATGCTCCGTATTTTTGCGAGAGGGAGAGGCTTGTTAATGCTGGCAAAGCGGGAGAAAATAGAGCAATAAGAGGAACAATCGGAAAATTCACCGGCCGCACCCGAGATTTCTCTGCAGGGTCTAACAATGCGCGCGTCTACCGACTTTAGCTCCTGGTTCGCAAAAGAATTTTATTCGGCTAGTTCTCGCAGTATGATCTCGGCATCTCGGTTTCTCGCCATCTCGCCATCTCGCCATCTCGCCGTTCCGCAATCTCACGATTGTGGGACACGCTTACCAGCACGCATTCTTTCGGATGACCTGTACGCTCGGGGTGGCTTAATAACAGCCGTAATTTTTTACCTCGCGCTCGAGCACGGTTCACTTTCCACGGAAACCTCTCCTGTCTCTCGTTTTACTATGTTATTTTCGCTCAGGCTCACGGCTAGAACGGACCGTCGGCCGTTTCTCCTGCGAGTAATCAGCGCCCTGGTGAATCCTACTGTAAAAGCTGCATTTGAGTTACGAGACCACTTCGTTACAGTCATTTCTTGGCTCTTTTAAAGCTTTCGCGACAAGGAAGCTTAGGTCGATCGTACCACCCTCAACACTGTCCGCGGTTATTCCTTGCAATATTTTTCGACGACTCGGTGTGGAATAAGGTCGAGATTGATGGGAGCGCGAATCGCGAGTCGTGAATCCCGAGGCATCGTCGGAGACCATGGTCTCAAAGTATGCTGGCACGAGTAAAGCAGGCAGGCGCACCCGTAATTGCGAAAGGGTCAGAGGAGAGGAAATGGGAGGACAGGAGCAAAGAGGAAAGAAGAGGAGAGATTTCCTGTCGCGTCATCCTGCCAACCGTGGTGCGATTACGTCGCGCGTAATTAGTTCGGTAAAAATAAAAGGAGGAAGAAAGGTGTCCCGTGGGCGCGACAAACGAGCCGCAATTAACGCACCCAGCACAGCGACGCAACGCAACGCAATGCGACGCACTCCTCCTTCTCCTCGAGGATCCCCCCTGTTTGATCGCGGATGCGCGATTACCGGCCGCTCGGCCTAAGAAACGAAGGAAGAATCCGCACGCGGCGAAGCGGCGAGGCGACGAGACACCCCAGTATGTAATTGCACCTGCCACTGGCTCGGCGAAAAACCATCCGAGGATGTTTCATTAGTGCTTAAATCCTATGCCACCTGCCGCCTCTTTTATTTCCTATCCCCCTCTTTTCTTCCTATTCTCTTTTCGTGTCTGCGACCAATACTCTTATTCGATGCACAATCCAGGATGGCCGATGGCGAATCGATAAGAACCACTGCTCTCCCAGAGGTTGATTGTATTTTTCCGATACTTCGAAGCAGAGAAGAGTTTTTAATGCACTACCACTTCTCCTCCCTACTGTATTCCACATTAGCGATCCTTCTCCGGAAGAAAAAAGCTGCATGGTACTCGGCTCGTCTCTTTTCGAGCCGTAAATCAATCCAAACCAGCACTCTCGTCCCGTCCACATCGATACGGTGCAAGCTCTAATCACGAGTGCGGCTAACAATACCCTGAGCCCTTCACCGATGACGAATGCGTGCATGGGTTTCTCCACGCACCACGTATCACGGAGCACACGTGCAGGAAGGAACCGAGGGAAAGAGGCGCGCGCGCGCGCCAGTATTCACAGGCTGTAATTACCGATATCGGGAGCGCGATCGACGCGAGGGAATATAGGAATAACGGAAGGGGCCAAGACCGCGAGAGACACAAGGAGAGCCTGGACTCTCGACTCTGCAAGTCAAAGGTCAGGCCGTCCACGCGTCTCGCTTTATTAGAGCTTGTTTCGGAACGCCTTCTTCGTCTGCCGTTCATGAGATTTCTCTGTGGTTTCTCTCGAATGAACTGCGAAGGGGCAGGTATGGATCGCGGCTATGTAGGTAGATACGACCGTAAACCACGAGGATCTCGTGCACGGGGCAGCGTGGCGAATCGCCCATTGACCACCCACGTGGCTCTACCGGCTCCTCTAGTCCTCTAACGCTAAAGGCCAGGGGATAACCTTCCTCCTTTGTCCGTTGGTCGCGCGAACGCTTCTCCACCGTTTTTTAACCGGACGATCCTTACTCCTGGGGAACGCGATATGTAATGCACCGCCAGATGCAGGAGCCGAGGATCGACGCGTACGATCAGCGACAAAGCTCTCTCATTCGGAAGTTCGAGGTAGGGAGAGATTAATCATCGAGGGTCGAATGAAGTAGCCGTCGATTTGCGACGGTGCGATGGTGGTATGGTATAGCGCGACGCGCCATGGCGCCACGATAATTCATCCTTCCTCTGCTCGTGATTATGCTAAGTGGGGAGTTTGCGGTCGGAAGTACACTTAATTCTCATCGACTTTGCGCCACTGCAGGAGCGGCCGCTTAATTACCCGACGCTGATCGATACCTTGTCACCCCGTGCTTCCAATTCTACGAATCGTGCTCAGGGTAAGATCCTTTAACCGAGATGAGCCAGGACTATTCGACGATCGAACCTTTCGAAGATTTGGGAAATTTGGAAAATTTGCTGGCGTTCGTAAGTGCACCGCAGAGTCCGGGAATCCTCGTATTTCAGACTGTCGAACAATCTTGGCTCGTGGGGCAACGGTAAGGTACCGTTTCCGATTTCATTTGCACGATCGTAATTTTTCCGAATTCCATTCGAGGACCTTCTCGTTTCTTCGCGAACGCGTTATCGACCACCTGGTAAGTCATACCAACCCGAGACCTCGTGAGGCGAATGAGTCCTTTCGATTGTCTGGCGTCACCCTCACGACCAACTTTCCTTCTTCTCCCAATTTTATTTTACATCCACCTCTCTGCACTTTGCTCCGGAATTGGACTCGAGAGAAAGCATCAACATCGTTTGATGCGTCGGATCGGGGAAATTTGTGGTTAGCGGGTAATGTCGCTCCCTAGCTTCCCTTTCATAAGAGCAGAGAGTAATGAACGTCGCTGGGGATAACTCGGCTTCCCATCCCCTTTTAGCGAGCGTTCTCTTCGTTTGCAACCCAAAGTGCTCGTCGTTGCTCGGGCAACCACACAACCGGTTGCGGCCCGAACACGGCCGAATCCTAGGACACGGAACAGCACAAGGCACTGGGTAGGACCGACCGACCGAAAGTTTGACGAGGAGAAAATCATTAGCCAAAATGATCCGCCACGCGGACGGATAGTAATTGTGGAGACTATTAACGCGGAGTAACGTTAACCAATGCGAACCAAAACGCGCCGAAGAGATTGGTTAAGCGGCCACTCGAAGGGCCCCATTCGATTCGGCATCGACAAACATTAACCCCTCGGCCAGAAGCGCATTAGCCCGCGCGTTTGGATAAAGTAATTAGCCTCGACCTCTCCAAAAGCAGCCTCCGAGTCTAATTCTTTCGACACTACCTCCACCAATTTGCCAATTAGCTTCGCGCCACCATCGCTACCGTCTCGTCCCAATACCTAATCGACCGTACCGCTCTCTACGCTTTCTATGTGTATGTATACGTATAAAACGTATACGTATCGACCGACAGGGTTTCACTCTCGAAAATTCGTGTGGTTATCTCTATTCGTTTCTTTCCCTTATCTTCTCGCTCTTCTGCTTTTACCGATACGCCGACTCTTTTTCCTCGATTTGATCTTCGTAGAGGTTCGCGTTTAGATTCAGGTTGCGGTTTACGTTCACGGGGTTGTGGATTTAGCTTTGGTTTTGTTCTCGCTTACGAGAGTTCCCCCCCTGCTCTCGTCGAGGGAAATGTGATTAAGCAGGACCGGAACGGCAAAGCTGAGGATCCGATAAAAAAGCGCTGATCCGCGCCCGGAAGGAATGCAAACGGAGATTAGGTTTCGGAACTCGCAGGCTCGGCGGATCTTCCGTAGGAAAACACTCACGTGAAATTGTTTTCTCTCGGTAGGATCCGCGTGCCGGGTGTTCCGGGTGTTCGGGAAAGCTGTGCTTCGATTCGAGAAAAATTTCAAACACTTTCTCAGCCGTAATACTTTATTCCGAGTACCCTACCTAAACGCGCGATCGACAATTCGATCGTAAACCTACGAAACATTAAAGGCGATGATCTCTGGGACCCAACAACAGGACAGAGAATCAAATTCTCGGAGAAGATCTTTTCCAGAAATGGTTGATCAAGATGATAATTTTACGGATAATAATTATCATAATGAGCTGCGCGAAATTTTCGTGCGAAGGTATGCGAAGCGAAGAAGGATAGAAGGATTCTCCCTCTCCGAAGGAACGAAACGTGAGGTACGAGAGGTATGAGAAGCACGAGAGGCCGAAGGCGACCCGTGGGAGCCACGCGCCTGCCGTGCGCCGACTCTCCCTCCAGCATCCTTATTTCCCTCCTCCGCCTTCGGCACCTTCTTCGCCTCTTCCAGACCTTCTCCGGACCCTCTCCAGATCCTCTCGCTCGCGCCAGACGCCAGACTGACCGAATGCCCCTTCCTCGTTGCTCCGTCGACTCCACCGTTGCACCGTTCACACGACTAGGGAGCACGGCGGATCGAGAGTCTCTCAGCCATTCGACGAAAAAGTCACATTCCCCATTGCCACTAAAAGTAGATCCGATCGTTAACGCGAATCCCAAGGAAATGCGAAACAGATATTGTGAAAAATGGGTGGCCGGACCAATAGAGCAGTAGCCCATGGGACAGTGATGCGCGAAAAAACGTAGAGTGAGAAAAAAGAAAACGTATTCGGCATTGAGGTGACAGAAAGTCCAGTGGTGGAGCAGCCCCCCGGAACAAGTCCCCCGAGCACGTTCCATTGGACGCGATTTCAAGGCTGGCTGCTCGTGTAAAGTGAAAAACTTTTCTCACTACGAATAGGTGCCTGCAGGCGATGTCCAGTCCGAGATTACTACTCGACCTTTTTTTTTCAATGTTGCCAATTAATCCCCGCGAACCTAACAGATGCAGTTGCACCATCCGAACCCTCGCCGGACGCTGACCAGGCACACCAACTGCATTTCCAATTGCCGAACTTCGCTGCGGGGCTCGTTTGAAAAAGTTGCGAGCTTTTTTGCACGACAGATCCCACCAAAAAGAGACGAGGACGAGGACCAAGTCCAATCTGGAGAACGAGGCGGAAAAAGAGGGAGATAAGTGGAGAAATAGGAAAAGCAAGGGGGTCAACTGGAGGATGGTGGGACACCGGAGGTAAAAGAGACACTTAAAAGTTTAATTTCGCAAATTCAATTTGGAATAAGTTGTAATAAATTTTTAAGGAAGACCCTTGCTGCCAAGTTTTGACCCTCGTTATAAGTTTCGCGAGATTTCTCGCCCAGAATTGGCAGGACATCGCTACGATCTAACGAGGAAACCGGCCGAAGGAGAAGCGACGCAAGGGAAAAAAGTAGCAACGAATTTCGAAGGATGAAAGAAGGATAAAAGGAGACTAGAACGAAAGAAAGGCCAGAGGTACGACGGGCAAGCTGCTAATTAAACCTACCTTCACGGAGAATTCGCTCTGAGTAAACTGCGCAGCTCCGTCGATATTGTTTCAGCGATTACAAAAACATTTACCTATCTGGCTCGAGCCACGAGATACCCCAATACCAGCTGGGAAACTTACCTGAAACAAAAAGAAAGAGAAGGAAAATTGAAAACTGAAAATTGAGAAAAATGGTTGGATCAACATTTTTATTCGTGTTTCTACCTCGCGAAGCCAGCGTAGTAACGTTCCATAGAAGAACGCAAGGACGGCGCGGCAGCGTTCGGAGTTGCGCGATCCGAATAACAGGCGTTATTCGATTAGAATAATGGTATCATAGTCGACGCGATCATTAGCGGTAATGCACTTATAATCTTGGCAGCCGCCATGCCTCCGGCAATGCGCCATAATCGCGAGGATGATCGATTAAAATCGAGCTAATGGCCGTAAGCATATTGATCGGCATTCGCCGACACTCGCCGACACTCACCGAGCCACCCAACCCGGAATTATGTCAATCGCAATGCGTTATTGAATAGAGTAATTGCGATTTAATAATGACGTCGGCGTTGTTAGTCATAACCGAGGATTATGAATCACTTTACTTACATCGCATTTGCATAATGTTCCCACGATATTCGAGGCGATCGATCGCTTTGGCAAGTGGTGAGATGACGCGAGATTATGTGGGAGGGATGCGAGATGACCATGTTTCCTTATCTCGACTTTGTCAAATTAGTTGAAAAACGACGAATTGTGTATACGGCAAATGTTTATAGCCGCCTCTTATATTGGGATTTTTCGCTTTAATTTTCCGGGAACACGGCTTCACGATATTTTTACGGTGGTTTAATTGAATTTTATGGAAGCGTCGCGCGTCGCTCGTGGACGCACAATTAGTCAAGATCGTCGGAACTAGACGAGTAATTTGCAGGGATTAACCACATAAGCCACACAAAGAACTGGCACCCTTGCGAACAGATGGAACACGTTGGAAAATGAGGGAAAATGAGGGAAAATGAGGGAAAACGAGGGATCCAAAGGGAGCCGGAGAGGAAAAGCCGAGGGAAAAGAAGGAACATTACTCTCGGCGCGATGCGAATGAGCTCCTAAATTAAATTTAGTCGCACCGCGGGGAAGTAAAAGAAGGACGAGCTGTGAGAGAAGAGGACTCGTCCCATGAGACGTTGGGCCCGCGGGATTACAGAGGAAAGTTCTTCCCTCGAAGACATCGCGTCGCGTCGCGTCACGACGTGAAACTTTCGTTCGTTCCGTTCCCTCACCTCGATGCCGCCCTTTGCAACGCGCGAACGATCTCAATCGGTGACTCGATGGATCGAGGAATCCACCGAGGTGGTTCGCCTCTGCCAACTCTACGCAACAAACTTCCTCGCGAAGAAGCAATTAATTACTCTCTGCCCGAATTGGGAGCTTCGTCTCTCTCCTCTCGTCTCCCGCTCGACGAAACTTTGCTCTACTGGGGGATGACCGGGTCCCCTGGACTCGATGGTTGCAGCGGGAGCTCCGAGTGTCGATATTCGAAGCAGTGAGAGACAGAGAGAGTTTCTGCCCTGACGCAGGGAGCACCAAGAGCGCAGGCGATCGACAGAAAAATCCAATCTTGCGCGAGAGGATTTCGCGTGGGCGGCTTTCCCAGGCTCGCGCCAGGCGACGATTCCATGCCGGCGCGGCGATCTGGCGCTGCACGACGCGATGGTTGGCGACTGGCTTGCCCGTTCTCCGAGATATTTCGTCGAGATGAAGGTGTTACGCCGATCAGCCTGGGCCAAACACGACCCTGCCAGTGGGCAAAAGCAAAAGAAGGAAGAAAGAAACGATGACCGTTCCAAAAGGAGGAAGCCCCAATTTGGGAATCAATGAGCGAGATCCAGATAAATATGCGGGACTGATGTTCAACCCTTCCTTCCACCGGAATGCCCACTGTTTATTTTCGGCGTTTTGTGGGCGGACACTATTTATGTGGAGGGACCGAGTGCGAGCGGTTCGAGTGACGTTATGGTATGCGGTTCCGGTGGGAATTCCGATCGCAGCTGCAGGTAGGCGAAAAATTGAAATATTCTGGAATTGCAATTAATTGGTGGCAATTTAGCCGTAAACTTTGCCCAATTGATCCTTTCTACATAATTGTGGCTCGACCCGGTAAATTAAAATGTGCCGGGTTCGAGTCCTGAGCGAGGAACGCGAGCGAGCGTGTAAAAGGAGCGAGCGCCGTCGGAAATCAAGATAAGAAAGAGGCCCCAACCCGTTAGCGTGAGCCAGCCAACCCAAACAGAGTCCCGAAACCCGTGACAAGCTCAAAAATCAAGCACGCAAACATCCGAGCGAGAGCAAGCAAACGCCTCGCTCGGAAGACGACGCATCGCATCGCGTCGCGTCGAACCGAAGGGGAGTAAACCAAGTAGAATAAGACCGAACGGGAGCAGACGAGCTCTGCCCGCCAGAAGAAAAAGGTCGCTCGCGCCGTGGAATAGGACGATCGAAAGGAAGATCGAAAGGGAGATCGAGATGGAAGGCAAAGGAGAAGAAGAAAAAGAAGAGAACAACGACGAGAAGGAGAGGAGAAAGAGGGAGAGAGAAGGGGGAAAAAAATAAGAGGAGAAGAGTTAAAGGGCCGTTGGTATGCGGGAGCGTGGGCGGAGGTCCAGACTGGGCGCGTGTCTCTACGTTTCCTCGTGGGCAGGAGGGACATCCGAGCGAGGAAGACTACCAGGAGCGAGAACGAAGCGAGGCGGCAAAGGCGAGTATAAGGCGGCTATAAGGCGACTAAGGCGAGTATAAGGCGGCTAAGACGGCTAAGGCGAGCGCTCGTCCCGGGTGGGCAGGATCGCGTCGAACTCTCAAAAATTTATGGCCGGCGCTTCGACCTACGAGCGAGAGGTGTTACTCTCCCCGGGCCCTCCTGAGACCGGGGCACGGCGGGGCACCGACTCTCTCAAGATTTACGCAATGCCGCCAGGAAAGTGAGAACCACGGTCTAACGAAAGAGAGATCGCGCTCGTTAACGTCCGCGAGAATAATCGATTGTACGAGCGGCTTTTACCTACGATCCCGAAGATACTCGCCCAGTTCTCGGATAAGTCGGGAGATCCTGCCTCTCTTCCTTCCTCTTCGTTCAGGACTCTTCCAGATAAGATTTTAAGTCTTTGCAGTTCTCTCCCGACCATTCGATAAATATTCGACGAGAGTAATGGAATTGCCGAACTGCGGCAGATTGTCGAATTGCGGTAAAAGTTCCTCTAGCCGCGGTGCGCTGAGCCTAATGATTTTATCATTTTGAAAAATCTCGGAATCCCGAAGATCTACATTTCGAGAAAGATCCCGTCAGGAGGAAGGCGTCTGACTGAGTCACGTCCCTATTCGGGGGAAGCCAAGGAGAAACGTGTCATCGGGCACCTTGTCACTGGCCAAGAAAGGCGGATCGTTAAGCGATAGAGGTGTCGCGAACGCGACATCGTTGGCATTCTCGATAGTCGCTTGGCAACTGTCAACCGCCAACTGGCGACTTTAGGACCAATTACTTGGAAATTTTCGCATTTCTGGAGGACGAGATCTCGAGAATGAGACAAGAAACTAATTGCAGGACTCGAAAAAGGTTTGGCAGGGTCCCTCTGCATTGAGTCATTAAGGGTAACGCGAGAAGTCACTTATCGGGCCTCCGGAACCCTGGGGTCCAAGGATCGGAAAGGGACCAAGGGACCAGGGTCCATAAAGTTCTCGTGATAATTTTTCAAACGACCCAAGTACCTCGACCAAAGAACAGAAGCTAAAAGGATCACCCGAGGTGTTTTTCGAAGCACCTCGAAAACACTTTGACCGACTGTCGAAATATCAATTGCGCGGAACTCGTTGAAGCAAACGGGGTCGACGAGCGGTGAAGCCCACCGATAGCGAGTGCCTTAACCAGAGACCGTCGTATTAATCGTGGACTAGAACTTCCTAAGGAGCCGAGCGGTGGGTCGTGGCAGACGTGGCTCATAAAGCCATCAAACAGCCATCGATAGGACCAGTTAACAAGGTAACCCTTGCAGCCATTCGGCATTCGGCACTCGGCATTCGGCATTCGTAGGGTATTGGGAAGGAAGGTATTGGATCGACATTGGCGCAATATTGGCGCGGTATTAGGCTGCCGACAATAGCGTTCGATCTCATAAATTGAACGGAGAGGCATCCGGAAAGGAGTCGGCACAGGGTGCATCGCGGCGCATCGGCGCATCAGTGCATCGAATTGGAGGGCAGTGCAATATAGAGCGGGTAGGGCAGAATGAATTTTGAGCACGCTATTACCCGACGTATTAGGAGCCGCGCTCCGCCACGCTTCGCCGCGTTGCAGAGCGTATTATTGGAAAACGGTAAATATTTCTGGGCATATACGGTACAGCCAAGGTAAATGCTGCAGTAGGGAGTCGTGTAGCCCGGTGGAATCTCGTGCGCCTCGCTGCGATTACCGATCCCGAGGAGGGAAGACAACGAGCGGCGCGAGCGAAAGCAGACGGAGAGGTAGACGAGCCGGAAGAAAGAGTCGGCGTCGGCGATTCTCCCTTTTCTCACAGCTGGAATTAAAATAGAAACTGGCGCGTTCCATCGCGTCTCGAGGACGCGAATGGCGGAGAGAGAGAAAGAGAGAGAAGGAGGGCGGGGGCAATCCTCTCGATGCAATGAGCCTTCATGACTCTCATGCGACGCGTTCGGTTCGATCGCCGATTTCCGGGATGCCAGACTTTCTCGATCGTGCGAAATCCGATCGCGATTCTCTCCGGTGGTTTTTTCATCTTCTAGAATCTGCACGGCTTATTTTCTACGGAGATTTCGACGAAGGTTTCTACGGAGATTCCCGTTGATCCTCGGTTATCCGCTTGGAATATCGAGCAGTGATTTACGGACGGAGAAGATCTCGCGTAAGACGCCTTGTAAATGGCGAGTATTTCATTCACCGTAGACACAGTATTCCCGCCGTTAACGGGTGCCACTGCATTGGAACCACCACACAATATACATACTGCGTTCGGATCCAACGAGGATTCGGAAACGTCACTCGCTGCAACGCGCCACTGATGAAAGATGCGTCTATCTAGCTGAGAAAATATTTTTCCACCGGAGACATTTGCATCGGGATAATAAACGGGAAACAATGGGAGGGCGAAACGAAAGAAAATAAATTCTCGTCACTCGGCTGTTCGATGGAAACGGGCTCGGAAACGGGATGTGGGGGAGAAAAACGATTGCGGCAGAGGTGGAGCGAGAGAGAAAGAAATTTTCGGAGCAAGATCCACGCTGACGAGTTACAACCCTCGCAGAGTGCGGCAAGATAACGAATTCGGAGGAAAGCGTAGGATTTATCGTGTGATCAAAAGATCCTTAAAACTTCCGCTCAACCGAGATCGCGTTGCGTAGCGTAGAAACGCGTTTTTCGAGGAAAAACAGTTTGCCTGTTCCATTGGAAGTAGAAGAGCGAGGGGCCAAGAGGGGGGTAACAGTTAAAGCGAATGCGTGCACGAGGGTAAACTCGAAAGCGCTTTGTCCAACTCTCCGGCGCAGCGCGACGCGACGCAATGGGACGGTAGTGTAGGTCCGTCCGTCTGTCTGGCAGGCGCCGTTTTAACGCCACACCAGCTTCAATCCGCTTTTCGTACGAGGCTTAGGCCGCTCGAGCAATTTTCGGAGGGTACGCTCGCAAAACCAATTAGTATTCGGACGATAAAGAGAAAAAGTGGACACCGTTCGCTCGTTCGTTCGCTCGGTTGGAAATGGACGCAGCTTGGCAAGGCTTGGCAAGGCTTGCCACGGCTTGCCACGGCTTGGCACGCTGGACCGAACGACTGGAACGCTAATTTTATTTAAAAGGGGATTACTGCCACGATCCGGACTCCGAGTAAAAGCAGAATTTATCCGAATGCTCCTAGAAACGAGGAATAGTCCTTTTTATAGTTGAAAGGAAATGCGAGTGGCGCTATGGGTAGCACGGTGCGAGTAGGGAGTCGAGAATCACTTGGAAGCTCTTCTCGAGACTTTCGTGGAGCCTCGTCATCGGCGCACTCGCAATAACCGCTCGACAAATATTTAACCACCCGGAGTCCCGCGTGGGAAACCTGGCCGTAGCGCGTAATGCGGTTTTGGTGTCGCAACGTCATCCGCTAGGAATACCGCCCGTAAAGCCGTCCGCTCGCGTCTCGTCGCGTCTCGTCGCGCCGACTTTTTTTTTCTCCGACTCGATAACTCGCTCCTGCTCTCACGCTCGTCCTTGCTCTTGCTCTGGCCCTGGCTCTCGGTCGCGGTCGCGCGCGAATGCTGATTACCCTGAATGCCACGGTCAAGTGACGCTGATTAGCCTGCTCCCTCCCAAAATTGTCTCACGTCCCAATTCCCAATTGAGCCGTTCCCTTGACAACTGGAACAAGCCCGTTTCCGACTCTCGATCCGAGAATACATACTCTGTGGCCCTACGTTTTCATCGGCACACGTACACATAAGTGTTCGCTTACGGCCAACTGTGTCTAACAAGCAAACGCAAAGTTGGCCGCGATAAAAAGTCATTTCCCGAGTGAAAACTACTACTGTAGTCGGAACCCAGGAGTAATTGCGTTTGGATCTCAAAGAGCCGCCGAGCAGCTCTCGCGCTATCGTTCCATCAGAGGGATCAGCCGCAACGGTAAGAGGAATTTCGGAAGACCGATCGAGCAGTGCGATTCGACTCTCGGAATTTGGAGTGTGCCGCAAACACGAGGAAATCGCGAGGAAAGTACCGCGCGATTCTCGTTATCGGCGCCCCGATAAGCGTGGCAAACGAGGGCCATTCCTCTTCCGGTGATTGTTCTTCCTCTTTCTCTTTCTATCTTTCGCCCGCTAGAACCCGTGCTCGCGACCGAACGCGGCCGATCGCGCGTGTAATTTGCGAGAACAGAGAAATCTGCTCAGAGTTCCTTCGATCGATAGAGGAAACTTTTTCGCCGGCAGCGATCAAAACTGAATCCTTGGAAATCAATAGCCAATAACGATTTCCTCGCAATCTTCGCGGCCAATTAGAAAGTTCGCGAACGAGCCGCGGACAGAACTGCGAAAGTACAAAAGGCTAAGTGACGAGAGAATTAATTGCTCCTTAACCCAAAACAAGCAAGTCTGGGTAAATTGAGAGGTAACGCGCGGAAAGTCGCTAGGAAGGATCCCGCGAGTGAGTGAAAACAGGAGAGGAAGGTGGTTCGGGGAGATTGCATTGTCGCCAAGTCAAGTCACCGAGTCGCGAGCGGCACTCATTGTCAGAAGTTTCGACAGTGACGCTCGTCGCGTCGGGACCCCGTGCAATTCGTTCATCTAATATTGCGCTACCTGACAAGCTTGTCAAGGGAGCACGCGAAAATAAGTCGAACCCTCAGTTTCACCTGGCGAGAGAACGTACCAGGGCAAGAGTACGGCTACCGACGAGAACACTGCTGTGAGACGGCGAACAGAGTTACCCTTTCGAGAAAGAGGGGGAGAACGTACTTCGCCGAATGCCGGGTTAGCTGCAATTTCATTTCGCGAGCAATTTAGCCGGATACGAATTTGTTCCGGGATGCAGCTTAAGAGGCTCGCGATGGCATTTCTTTAATGGACTCTCTGCAACTGATGTTGCACTCACCCGAGCGCCTTGCTCCGACTGTGTTTTACTCCGAGAACGAAAGCCTCATTTTGGAAAAACGACTCTGCGCCTCGCAGCTGCGCACTTTTTCAACAACGTCAAGTCGGATCTGGACGCGAATAAAGAAACATTGGAAGGTGCGTACCGATCGTGAAATTGGCTCATTCGAGCCTCGACTTTGGCCCTTGGCTACAATTCTTGGGAGAGTCCCTCGAGATTCCACGACTTTGGCCAATTTCCCCGAGGAGCACTGTCGCGGTGCGGCGTAGCGGTTATGCACTTTTCCTACGCGCCCACTCCTCCGCATTTGCATAACTGTCTGCTTTAGTTTTGGCTCGTCTCCGCTCGCCAGTCGGCCTCCTCAATTTAAGTTTACGCAGCCCCTTCATCCGGAGACTTTCCCTCTACTCCGCAAATTTGCACCAATTTGCGTCCCAAACCCCACTAACTCCGTTATGAAAATTTCAAGGATTGGTGTACCGGTACGAAGAGGCCGGAACTGAATTGAATTCGACAACCAACGATTAGCGAATCCCTGATTTTCTTCGTCGCAAAATTCTTGGTACCACTCGTCGAGTTGGATTCTATGTTTTTTATCTAGGATCGTTTCGTAAAACGAAGAGAAACGTACGATAGGTGGGTGTGAAAGTCGATCGGGGCTCGGCTCAACGCGACGCGGCAACGTTTGCGCTTGAAATTCCTATTCCCATATACATGTATATGTACCTCTGCCACCTACATGACATTCCTCGGTCGACTCTGAACGTTGGCGTTCACGGATCTATTAACTCTGACGTCCAGCTTGTCCAAGAGCAAAAATTTCAAAACGATTCTCGGCGGAATTTCGATTCTTTTCCGCTTTCCCCGTTCCCGACCAAAATTTACCGAGATGCCTCACAGAGTTTCATTAAACTACTCGACGTCGACATTACCGGGACTCTCTTCCGAACTGCATAATTCAGTCGAATCTCTACAATCATGAAACATTCATATTATTATGCGGGGTCTGGATTTCCATTCGGGAATTTCCATGGATAAGAAGATGGACGTCCCCAGGCTATATCTCCAGGAATCTCTAATGGTCTGAGGGTTCGAAGGACTCCGGGGGGGTCCTTCAGACCCCCTCCCCCGATACGTGCCTCGATTCCTGGCTCGAGTCATACCGATATCGGGTCGTGCAAAGGACGTTGGTCCGTTGCTCGACTCCAACTCGGCAAAGTCTGGCGAATTGCGAGAAAAAATGCCAAATTCCAACCAGATTAATCCCCGGCTTGGAATTAAAAGGAGAGAGAAAGAGAGAGAGAGAGTGGTAGTGGTTTGGCAGAGGGCTGATTGAGTACGCGTTGAACCAATTTGGCGCGTTCCTTCGAGGGAAACGCAATTATCCAGGAAAAGGCAGACAGCAGCACAGTAAAGATGTGAGCGGAGAGTCGAGAAAAGAGAAAGAGATCGGATAGGTAAGAAGAGCGCGCGCGGGAGGTATGCGCTGCCGCGAATCCCAGGAATTCCCACGGGCACTGGGTGCCGGGTGCCGAGCACCGGGTGCGGTGAGCAGGGTTTAAGTGTAATTTATGCGCTACATTGTACTTAAGGCTGGCCTTTATCGAGTAATTTCAGCGTGGGCCCTCGGCTTCTTCTTTTGGACTCTGGACGGTTTCGCCGCTCATTACAGCTGGACCAGCTTTTTTCCTTCCCAATTATAGACCGCTGCTTCTTCCGAAAATGCTTCTGCTCAAGGCCGGGCCGTGCCCGACGCTTTTTCCAACGATGGAATTTCGCGAGTTATCCGACTGCTAACCGATTTCCGACTACTTTTCCCGAGTTTCTTCGGACAAAGAAACGACTCGCCCGGAGAAAATCAAAGGTACTGGAACTTGCAGCTAGAGATTGAAGATTCGTTCAGAATATTCGAACGACTTCAGTGAAATAAAACGAGAGAGTACGTCCGTGGGAATCGGTATAGTCTAATAATTGCTCGTCGGTATCGGTTTGATACGAAAAGAGCAGAGTCAGAGTCACGGGCGGAGGCAGATTCGAAATTGAGGCTACCAGGGAAAAAGGGGTGCAACGAGGTCGAGAGTATGGCCTTCAGGCTCGCGTGCATTTTAATAAAGATTCGGAAGGGAAGGATGAGGCGTCGCGTTGCCATGCCGCGGATCGTCGTCCCGGACAAGAACGAGAATCCACCCCCATTCGCGAGCGCCTCACGGCAAAGAGCGACAAAAAGGAATCGGGACAAAGAGCTGTGGTTTGGTGGCGCGTTATGAGACTCGAGTAATTGAGAGATGCTGGTGCGAAAAGAGCCGCAGCTCGGCGGCAAGTCCGATAGTTTCGAGCCGGATTGGATTCGCCGACTATCCTTCAAATCTCGCTTCTCTTTCGCACTCGTTTCCTCTCGTTTGCGTCACTGGAAAAAAAATTGCATATTCGCACCCCTTGCCTAGGAACCTCCAGTAGACTTGCGCGCGTGAAAAAAAAAAATCGCCAAAGAAGAGTCTCGTTTGCTAGGCAGACCCAATTCCCGGGAATATTTCGATCGGGACAACGATGAAAGGGGGACAAATTACGACGTTATTGTTCCGCAAATTCTCCCGATCGGAAAGTAACGCCCGCAGAGTGGTCGGTTGGGCGCGAGTGTCTGCCTACGTGTAACCCCAAAAGTGTGAGAGAGAGAGAAAGGAAAGCTGAATTCGATGATAGCTCGGATACGTGCCGGTCCGACAGAATCGCGGTGCTATGCTAGCCAGTTTAAGCGGTCACGTAGCGTGTGCATTCGCGGGAGAGAGAGAGTGATAAACGCATTCATATGACCAGTCTGCGGTTTTGGGGTTCTGAATGCGACGCGCAAGACAGAAATAATGGGGTGGAAGTGGTCCCGCAATTACGGGGTTAAATACACCGAAGAAGCCTCGTTGTACGCGACTACCGCTCTCTCCGGTTATTCTCCCTCGCTCTTCGTTCATCTCGCTGTTGCTCCCTCTACCTTTCATTCTTTCTCTCGACAAATGCTTTGTACGATTAACTCGTGGGATTTACCTTTCGCACGAGTCTGCAAATTCGTGGGGTATCTTTTGCACGTACCGCGAGTGACCGTGCCCTGAGTTGGTTTACGCGCGTAAAGCAGCTTTAAAAAATGCTCCGAAACATTAATCGCGGAATAATACGTGGCTGGACGCATAGCGCGGTAATTGGAGACGAGGCGAGCCGTGGCGTGGCGGAAAAGTAAGCGGCACAAAAGGTAGTGAGAGCTGGAGAGAAGTGGAGGGGCTGCCGAAGACGGATGATCAAAGCGAAGCGCACACTTACCACTTCCGTGGGCGAGAATACGGGAAGAACGGTGGCGATTCCCGAGAGAGAAATCGTTAGGGGTTCGAAGATAGAGTGAGATTGAGGAGGGGCAGGAATCAACGGTAAGAAGAGCCACGAAGAAATTAACCGAGAACAAGAACTCCTTCGGTCCAAGGAACACAGGAAAATGCGCCAATTTCCGTCTTGACTGCCCCCCCAGTATAATCCAAAATTTCTGAGCTTCCCACTATGAGTCCGGCAAACGATAAGGCGTCGACGCGGATCGCACGTCACTCCGAGCCGGAAATCCGGAAAAGGAGTTCTCACCGCTGATAAGCAACTGACACACAAGACGCCGGACCCCGGGAAGAGTAGTAAATCCGAGGACCATCCTAGGACCATTTGATTCTGATGAAAGTCAACGGAAAAGAGACGAGAGAAAAGGGAAAATTGTCCCAATCTTCTGAAAGGGACGATGGCAGCCAGGATCAATGCAACCGGCGAAGACAAGGCAACCGCCAAAGATGGAGCCAGAGATGGAAAAGTCCGTGGAAATTGGGGCGACAAAAGTAAAGGCTGTCTCCGCGGTGGGTTGGACGAGAGAAAGGGTAGATTACTAGATTGCGAATCGACGAGGAGCCAAAGGAATGTGGTCGGAATGCTCCTGCTGCTGCTGCTGTTCACCCAGCGTAATACCATTACCATTTCGCAATGGTTACACGCGTATACCATAACGGATACATCGAGAAACCCCTCGCAAACACTTGTGCTCGCTTACGAACGCTTGCAAACACTTGCAAACCCTCGCGAACCCTTTGAAACGCTTCCAAGCTCATCGCTCCTTTCCTCGCACCACTTGCTCTGACAGCACGACTTATCCACCTCGTAGCATTTACCACCGATCTCCCTCGCATTCCGACATTTCCAACTGTTTAGAGCCGGGGCAATGATTAGTCGAAGTAGTCCAGAATAGTTGGGGGAAACCCGCCAAAGAGAATTCGACTCGGCGAAACGCCGGAAAATCCTCCCTCCATCCTCGGATATTGCTGGATCCTGCTGGTAATTAATTCGTTAATTAGCTCCAGAATCAGCAAAGCGCAGTTGAGCTGATGCGAGAATTCATTGCTAATTCTGGTCTCGACCTCGACTCCAGTCGGTTTGATTGGCGAAAATAGTGGCCTCTGCCAGAATAAGGACAGAATAAGGACTGGAGCGTCGACAGGTAAATCTTGGGGATTTAACTCTGCAGCTTGGCAAGGGAGGGAAGGAAAGCGGCGGATGGATCGAAAGGGTCGGTTGAATTAGTTGGAGCGTTATGCGACAAGCAGATCGGTGGAAAAGCAGATATTGGCACGCGTTAAGAGCGCGAGCGCGAGCACGGGCGAAACCTTGGGCCTCGAAATAGTATACGGAGAATGAGCAAGACGGACCACGAGGCCACGGGGCGATGAGGCGGACCAGGATGTTGGTGGATTGCTCGTAAGCACGTATACGGGAGGGCATGTTGGCGCTAGAACCCACGATGCGATCCGATGCGATGCGATGCGATGCGATGCGATGTATTTCTTCCACCTCCATCTCCACCTCCACAAACAGCGGAAGTAATCGTTTTAACGTGCAATGGCAGCGATCGTTAAGTACCACGGGCCTCGTCTTACGTCACGCCGGGGATCGCACTGTCTCTAGCGATGGGAACAACACGAGTTTGGTCTTTGTCTTCGTTGGCTCCGTTCCCTCGATTCTCTCCGCTGTCTCAGTTGGTTGTCCAGGTTGTCCAGGTTGTCTCCGTTCAAATGGATTTGTAATGGGCGACCGATAATACGATTGCGGTCTCTTGGCGAAGGTGCTGGTTGATCCCGATCCATTAATGACAGGAAAGGAGAAGCCACAAACTGATCACCGAACAATTAATTGCATCCCCGACACGCGAAGTTTAGGATAACGCGGCGCAAACACGATTCATAGTTAGACTACTAGCTATTCGTAGCTGAAGGAGAAAAAGGAATTGAGAAGAGAAGTTTTGATCGGGAATTTGAGGAAGCACGCATCGAGAGGCCATCGCTAGTTATACGAGTCCCGAAGACTACCTACGTAATACACTCGACTACGCCTCGGCCCTCGACACATTGGCCGCGCGACCCACGCACCATTGTCTTCGGGACTCGGACTCGGGCTTTCGGAGGGCGCACTGCCTGACGAGGCGAGCGGCAACGAGATACGTACTCGTACTGAAATTATAGGCAGATAGGCAGAGATACACGTAGGACGAGGCTGGATATATCCGAGTCCGTGCACACACCATGGATATCGTGGTGCTAGTGGCAATGCCGATATCGATGCCGATACCGAAGCCGAGGCTGGGCCAGGGCTGGGTCTCTCAGACCAAGATGTGCACATAGATAAATAATTAATAGGAAGTGCGTACCATCTCCCGAGTGGCTCCTTGAATTATTACTCCTGCCTTTCGTCTGCTTTTCTGCTTTTCGCGATCGATCGGCGAAGCTGCAACTCCTTTAAATGAGCTTCGTTTCTTGCCAACGGGCTAACTTATTGTGAGAATATCGGGGAAAGTATAGCAAAGTATGGCAAACCGGTACTTCTTTCGCGACTCATTAGTCAGGGATTTTCTTCGGTTATAAGTCTCGCGATCGGGATTTAGCGCTGGAGAAAGTTGGCCGAGTCGCGTAATTAGCGGATGTAACTAGCGTTATTGTTCCGCTCGGAAACGAACCGAGTTCCGGGCTTCATCGAGCGGATCGAAGCGATCGATTCGAAGAACTTGCCAGAAGTTAAGTAACGACACACCGGTAAAACGAGGTCACGAGAGTACAGAGGATGTTAAAGTTGGAAGAGAGAAAGAAAGCGGGAGAGTCGATGGAGACAAATTCGCACCGACCCAGTCGCCGCGCGATTCCGCGAGTCTCACGGCTTGCTCGCAACGTGAATCATGCCAGTTCCGGTCCAGCCCACGCGTACGTGTCCCTGAAACACCCGCGCATCGGTCTCATCCTCGTCTCCGTCTCGTCTCGACTCGTCTTGTCGCGTCTCTCGGTTTTCGACCCTCCTCGATTACGCTCGCGACAGTGCATGGCCTTTGCGTTCAAGTTTCACACGGAACTTTGAGCAGTTTTTTCGAGCGATACTTAACTAAATTAGCTCGATAAAAAGTGAGTAGTAAATTCGACCGGTCAAACCGTACCAACCGCTACTTTTTAGACGCATCGCAGTGCGAACGCATAAAGTTAGCTCTTGGAAGCTTCTGCCGGTAATAAATTAAAAATGATCCTTTGTGGCGAGTGATGCGAACGGGTGAGAGATAAGCGGTGGCATTAAGATTTCAGCAGCGGTAGAGCCAAGAGATAATTGCGAGGAACACTTTGTGCCAAGAGCAAAGCTGCCGAGGCTCTACCGTGGCTCTATCCTGCCTCTTGGCGAGCAATTTGAGATATAGAGAGTTAATGAAAAGCGCCCTTCCCTTTATTGGAGCACGAAGAGGAAAACCGAGTGATTCTCCCGGCGAGTATCCTATCCAGCCGCGGAGACGGTAGCTAGTATGCAGGTCCTAAGTAGGTAGTACCTACTAGCTACCATCCAATTACGAGCGGCAGTCGCATGCTTGGCACATGAACGTCGCTTAATCCTGGGCCACACGTGACTACCAAGAATCAAGACGTTTACCTCGATATGCGAGCCGTAAAATTCTCGACTCAGACAATAGTGGTCGGGAGCATTGTTCCCTGACTCCTCTTGGCACGGGTAGTCGACCGATAATAGGAATAATAAAATTTCCACGAATACAGCACCCGGTCATGGTTCGATCTATCGGTCGTTTCAGTCCGAGGATACCTTAACAATTGAACCGAACTGTACCAGTCGTGAAAAATCGATCCAATTTGAAGGCGGAGGTTTGCCGGGAAGAGAACGAACGACTGGAACGTAGGTGCAGGTTCGGGGTATCGTGTGATGCATGCGAGGAAATAATGTCGCAAGAATTTGAGGGTTGCCAGTTGCCTGTGACGATTCATCGTTCATCGTAGTGTGACGATACGGAAACCGAGGGGCAGAATTGGCGAAACGTTCTTCGCATTTGCATCCTAACGGCGCAGTGCGTCAATCTGACGAGCGACGATCGAAGAATATTTCGGAGCAGCGACGTCACTTTGTTGTGACGCGACACTGACAACATCCGGGGGCTGAATCAGAATTTCCCTTAATATTCGTTTATCGCGTTGCGTTGGTCGATACTGTCAACGATGCTCTTGTGTCTCGCGATATGGCGATATCGCGATATCGCGATACAATGCAACGGCCAAATGCAACAGGGACCGTTCAGTGTTTTGCTTTCAATATTCATTTCTGCTCATTCGTCTCTTCTTCCGCTGACAAGCGCAAATAAAATTGCTCCAGTGGAACAATGGAATTATCGATTATGCGATTAAGCAACCGTGGGGGAAAAAGTGGTCGAAGCAGCAAAATGTGGGAGATTGTAAAAGTCATCGTGGACGAGGGGGTGGTCGGTGCCCATTGGCCCCGCCTTTCCCACTGTGTTCGCCAGAGTTACCGCGAAAAGGTAGAAAAAGGGCAAAGAAAAAGCAAAAGAAAGAAAAAAGGCAAGAGGAAGAAAGAACGAATTCGCAGTGCAAAAGCAATTTCCGGTAGCCGGTCCTGTCGCGATGCGAGTGCCAGCCAGACGAGGGTCAGCAGAAAATTATCATAGATACAATCGAGTGGTGGAAAGCGCGACTTCCGGATACACGCGGTACGCGACAAGTACCCCTCTTTCCATCCCTCTCTTCTAACCCTCTCTTCAACCCTCTCTTCAACCCTCTCTGCGGACGATGGGAATGAAAACGATTTCAGATAAAGGAATAATGAAACTCACCGCGAACGTTGCAATATAGTTCCCGCGGTGGCGCGAGCAGAACCAGACCGATTAACGGATCCGATAAAAACGACTACCGAGAGTTGAACCATGGACCGCAGCGAGCACTGGTCAACGTTAAATGAAAATCTTTATAATTCTGCAATTACGCCCAAAGGCTTGGAGGTTTGAGGTTTGAGGCGAATGCGGTGCGAGGGAGCCACAGATAACCCAGAGCAAACCAGGGTGGTTCAAGGTGGTTCAGGGTGGTTCAGGGTGGCTCAGATTGGCTCAAGCTGGACTAGGCTGGCTCGCTTGAGCCACAAGGGAGACAATGCATCGTAGAGCACGCGTGCTCCGTTATAACAGGGTCCTCCAGACGTCCCTCACGCCCCAAACGCCCCACAGGATCTTGTAATATGAGAAGAGGACTTTGTGCCACGTAATGCTGGCGTGGCGTGCAACTCGCAAACGATCCCACTGGAACGTCAGCTTCCGGGCCCCACGAAACGCATTGGATCCTGACCCGATCGCGACTCACTTCTAACTACCCCGATCGTGCCCAAGGGACGCTTTCGCGTTTAGGAAAGGTCGGGGGCCCGCCGTATCTCTTCCGTGTCTCCTCCGTATTTCGTTTCATTTTGACGCTTTGCCAGCGGCACTAGTACTCGCCGGTGGATCAATGACGCGCGAACAAAAATTTTCACCTAAATAATGCAAAATGGTACATGTATTATGCAATGCACGCTTGCGCAGTACACTGGCGTAGCTGTCCGAACGCACCGGGAAATTCTCTTGAATAATTGAAAACGTATATTGTTGGGTGGTGAGAGCCATTATGAAATCCAATCTCGCGAGGCGGAATCAGCAGCGGGTCAGAGCAAATGGAGCACAGAGGGGAAAATGATGCCGAACACGGACCGGAAGGGACCGGGTTCCGCCTCGGATTCTATTAATTCGAGCGCTTGGCAAGCTATCGGCACGGTGGATCGCGCGCGCGGATCTTTATTGAATCGCCCTCCTCGGAAGGAGCAGGGAGGCCCTAACGAGCCTTTTGTACGCCGCAGTATACCCTACACATCCCGTGTGGCGTGTACCATGTGGATAAGGAGATCGGAGAACCAGATCGCACCGCAGCTGTTTTCCCGAGTTATTGATTTGTCAGTGAGCCGCGACGGACCGAGGGCCAAACAGAATCGAGGATCCATTTGATAAATAAGCGCAACAGCTGCGCAACACCGAGTACCGATGGTTTACCGTCGAAAATGGCATGTTTCTAATTTCCTGAGAAGCTCTGGAAGGATCAGGACCTTTTTCCTCCCGAAAAACCACTGACGAAAACGAGTAGCTGGTTCGCTCGGACGCGCGTGACTGAGCGTGGACTCGCGTGGATTCGCGTGGACTCGCGTGGACTCGCGTGGATCCGCGTGGACCCGTGCGGAGCTGCGCGACAATGCGATAGACCGTGAAAACCCGATAACGCTGTGCCGGACCGTTGCCCCTGTCGGCCGTGGTGCGGTTAGCACCCACCGATTATGATTAAGAACGGCCGATAGACGAGCTACATACCCCGTTAGGTATCCCTGTTATCGGCATGTTAATATATCGCGTCAACTATCACCCCACTGGGCGGCAAGCTGATTTAAGCGCTTTTTAGTTGTCGGCCAGTTGGATCCGAATTCATCAGCGATTTCGAATCCTGTAATTAGGGAGTGAAAAAAGTCGCGGTGATGCACCAATTTCATTAATTCTCCATCACTTTCAATTCCTCGTCTGATTTTCCTCGTTTCTTTAAATATATCAGAGGCGATAATTTAGCGATTAATTCGCGCCCATTTGGAAAGGTCCCCGACAGCTCGAAGGACTAATCGCGCCGAACAATTTATCCCGGCAGCCAGCTAAATTATTTCCCGTTTTCCCGATTTGTCGAAAACAGAAGGCGCCACTCGAAATTCGCGCTAATTTCCCGAGGCCCAAAGGGGTGACATCCACCAGGGGTGGCGAACGCATTCACAGTGGTCAAAAGGGAATGCACGTACTCGCGGAATCGCGCTGTAAATTTATGTCCAATTTTCCGAGAGCGGAATTTTTGCACGGGAATTTCGACTGGTGCAGCCAATAAAGCTGCGAGCATGCGAAGGAAGTATCGGAGCGAGCGGTCCGGGGGAAAAAAACAGAAGGATCGAGAACCGTGGCGGGAGCCGATAAACACAATTGGGGTTGAATATCGAAAAGCGGACAAAAGGTTCGAGCGGCGGAACTGGTCTAACCCGAAATTCAAGAGCCGTTTCCACGATTTATGCAGAAAGGGAATTATTGGGGAGTATCCACGAGCGCGCTTGTGACCAGCTCTGCACCCCTCCGCATCGTAACGTACGAGCCAATCCACGAGAGAAGCCTGGTGTCCGGCTTGAATAATAAAATCCGGATATCCGGCTGAATTAGAAGGCTCTCGCGTGCATGGGACCGATCCTACTGTCACCGTATGCTGGACGGGAATCGAAGTGAATCGGGCCGACTCCGCCTTTGATACGCAAAATTGCTGGGCATCCTGCGCGTTTGATTTGATATTCGGTGTCCGTCGCCCGTCGTCCGTCGTACGTCGTGGCCAATCGATCGACCAGTCGGTCGCACCACCGTCAAACTACGCCGCGGTAAAGGAAACGCTTTTATTCTATAACGATTGCGGATCCCTTTGGCTCGGAAGCCTTCGCGCGTGATGAGAGCGGAATTTCGGTAATGATAGAAACTGTCTAGAGTCATTGGAACCACGGCGAATATAGCGATACCGCTCTAACGAGCTCTCTGAAAACAAGGCTAACGAGCTGCGGCCCTCACTTTTCCCTGGTAGCGCAGGAAGAATTGGCCGAGACTCGAAAAGGAGGGTGCGAATGGAAAGGAAGGAAGGAAGGAAGAAAGGAAAACCGAAGGCATTGTGGCCAGTCTTCTTTGGCTCGCTCGTATACAAGATAAAAGTTGTGGTTTTATCTACCCTTTATTATCCGTCGAGTAACCTGGAAAGAGACTGAGAGAGAGAGAGAGAGAGAGAGAGAGAGAGAGAGAGAGAAAGAAGGGTGGAGCCCAGGCCAACGACGCGACGTGACAAGACGCAGCGCCGTCAAACTTTGGCGTTGTGTTGTCTCGTTAGGCGGTGCGACGCCTTTCCGTTAATGAATCCTTCCCGTAATTAAATGGCAGCGGAACACAATCTCCGGTGACTCCTTTAATTAGCGACAATTACGGAAGCGGCGATTACGGGGCGCGGAAGATGACGGGAGGAAGCAAAGTCTGTGGTGGATCCTGGATGCTTGGCTGCCTAGCTGCCTCGCTGACTTGCTGACTCGCCCAAGGGAAGAGCTTCTTCGTCTACTTTATCGCTGCTTCAGCGGTTAATCACCGGCGCCTCGTTAATAAAATCCTCCACGAATCACTCGAAAACCCGTAGCCAGGGGAAACAACACTAGGATCCACCATCGCCTATTCCTTCGCTCGAATGAAATATCTCTCCCGATTAGCGATAAAATATTCTCGATACAAAGTTTCTTGTCTCGTGGATCTTGGCTACCTTTATAAGTAGCATATCGTGATCGAATGGAACGCATCCTTGCTCACCCTGTGAGATAGAGGAGGACGAGAACCAGGATCAGAATAAAGAAAGACACATCACTGACGAGGGAGTAAACTTGGCGCGACGCCAAATCCGTCTGGCGCCGGCGGAAAGGCGAGGGTGTCGCGAACCGCGCAGTAAACATAAAGTCGCTAGAATATCGAATTCCCTGGGCATAAGATCAGGATCGCGATCGCGATCGCGATCGATGCGGTAAATAGTTGGAGAGAGAGAAAGACGCCAAGCTACTTCATCCCATCCCAAAATCACGTCTGACAGAGCCTGAGAGAGAGACTGCGGTCCAATAGTGGCGGATTTACGCTGTAACGCAGATTTACAGCGATTTTATTCCTGTCATCCGCGGGTTCCCTTTACCTTTATGGTATTTCCGTTCGGTGAAAGGCGTCGAGCTGGTGAAAAGGATGCATTAGCGGTAACTTGGTTTTTTTTAACGTTAGATAGAAGAAGCTCGATAAATTGTCCCGCTAGTTAAAATAAGACTTTGCCAATTGGACCGAGCTTTCCGACTGTCCTAACTCACGATCCCCGAACCCTCCCAATTTTTTCGGCAAATATTGGTAAAAATGTGAAAAAATTGTGATTTGCCGAAAATTATGAGTGTCATCAATTGCTCGGGTTGGATATCTTCAGGGTGCATCCCCCGAAAGGGCGAGGCTCTGCACCGTCCGCGCCCTCCCATAAGAATCGTAAAAGGGACCGTGGGCAGGAAATATTGCAATCCGGATTTTTCGCAGAGACAAAGTGCTCGGAAGGATTTTTACACGGAACCCAGAGGTGAGAAAGGTATGGCCAGCGGAAATTGCGAATGGAATTCCTGAATAATACTGATCAGGCTCAAATTGAGTCTGAAAGGCGGCGAATTACGAATTTAAATCTCTCGTCACTTTTAAGAGCAAGGGTTGAAGTCCTATAACCCGCCCAAGTCGTACAGAAACTCGCGTTACTACCTCCGCGTTTACGACTTGATTTGCATGCTATTCGGTGCAACACTAAAGAGGCAACACAATAAAAAATGCAGGATAAGAAATTTCTCCGGTATCTGGTGCATATAGGAGATGCCCTTCCCTAGCGAAACTACCCGGAAATTTTGGCGTGAGAAAGTGGAGGACCTCAACCTGACCGAAGGAACTGACAAAGCAGTACGGGAAGATATGTATAGACAAGAGAGCATTTCGCGAGAGTATCAGTGCCATTTTCCTCTGGGCACCGGGCCGTTTGCAGGAAGAAAAGGACAGTTTTGTCGGGACAGGAAAGCGAGGTCCCTAGCGAGAAGGAAAGGGAACAAGGAACGCGAGCAAGGAGAAGCGCTTCATCGCGGACTATCAAACCGTCTGCATGATGCAGCTCTCGAACTCGAGGAAAAGTTTCTCGCGGGACGCGAACCGCAGGAGGTAAAAGAGGGCCCCGCACCCGAGATATCGCGCGCGAGTAACTTGGGTAAGTAACTCACTCCCAGAAGCCATAAAGTCCGTGCTGGCGCCGGCCACCCACACCCACATCCACGAAGGCTCCGCTGGTGCTCACCCTACCTCGGAGGGTCCTCCCTGACCATTTTCCAGGTGGACGGACTTTCCAAGTGCATCGTTACTTTCGCGAACTCGCCAGACAGTTCGACAGGTGTTTTTTTTAAATCCCATACTTTCTGCGATGCCCTCTGCGAAACGCAGCCAATCTCTCGGAACTCTGTTGGACTTGCGCCGCGCGTGCTAATATTTCACAATCAGTGGAAAAGTCCTGGTGAATCTGACAATTTATACCTTTCGGTCTTCGATCAGGGAGAAACTTTGTGTTTGTCCGTGTACAAATGGAAGAAAGAAAGGTACTGTCTAATGGGACGTAACTTTAAAAGGAAATACGTATAAGAAAGTGACTTGTTAGATCGCAGGGTTACATTCGGCAATTATGTACAATTTCTCCCGCGAAGTTATTCTTGCACTACTAGGGCCATTGAAATTTTTAACTCACCGCGCGCACTTGTCCTTTCGGTCCATAATACCGGAAATGTAGAAAACAAGACCCTCCCATCCTGGGGGAAAGAGAGTCCGTATAAAATAGAACAGCCTTTTAAGGACCCTCCAACTTTTACAAGCCCGCCTAGCTTAATGCATCCCCACGCTCTCGCGCAAAAATAATTGGAAAAATGTATGCTCCGATTCGTTCAATAAAAAAACAAGGAAACGAGAAAACAGGGGGTATAAAAGAAACGAATGGAAAATTGAGCAAAGCGAGGAAAAATGAGGAGAAAGCCGGCCGGAGTAACGAGAAAAGAAAAGGGTGACGGGTTCATGAGGGAGGGTGGTTTATGGTGCCTTTTTTTCGAGAGCGAACCAACCAATATGAAGCGGGTTTTGTCGGTGTCGGTGCTCACCCATGCGAACCCCCCGGTCCCTTCCCTGTCCTTCCTTCCGCTTCTCTCTTTCTTTCTTTTGCTCCCTCTGCTTATTCAGCTATTCTTCATACTTTAGAGGCTTAATCCGCTAAATTTATGAATTCCGCACTCGCGGAACTGCTCCTCGTCTCGTCCTCTTTTCCCCGCTTCCACGTCGCGTCGCGTCGCCACCCGTCGTTCCGCGTCCTGGCTCTTTATAGCGTTCGGTGCCGCGATATCCCAGGCCACGGCCTCGGTCTGCCCCCCCCCCCCCCCCCCGCCCTTGAAGCCGAGATTCGGGCCCCTTTTAAAACTCGCATGCCGCAACTCGAATCTCGAGCGAAGCAGAGTAGAGTGGAGTAGAGTAAAGTGGAATGGAGACTCCTTTCCATTTGAATCACAGACACATTTCGCAAAAGCAGCGCCCTTTACGGCTCGTTAAATTCTCCCCGAAAGTGAACTAATTAAAAATGTGGAAACGAAACTACCAGAACAAAACCGATGCAAAAATCCCCATCTTACGAGAACGATAAGAAAACGAGGAATGGGGCGGAGTAGATAGGTTAATCAAGCGGTTTCCTCTTCACCGTGGACCATCGAAATCTTCCTAGTTCGTCGCGTCGATTCTGCCGCTTCGAAACAATGTCCACGCGGAACATTATCGCTGGCAACTTTTCCAGGTGTGGGACCAAACATTCAAGAGTCGCAACAATAAATCGCGGCTATTCAACGGTATCGGGGCCAGGGCAGGTGGCAAACGCGAACAACAAAAGCCCCGCTCAGGAAAGAGGAGCGAGAGAAGCAGCGACGAAAAGAGAAAACTAAAAATAGCGATAGTGCATCTACTAGTGTTTCAACGCTATCTATGGCCGCTTTCAGCGCTATCTCGAAAGTGAATTCTCGCCGAGAGACCGAAAAAAGCGGTAACGGGGCGAAAAAAAACGAGGAGCTTTTTCATGAGCACCAGCCGATAAACAGAGATGAGTGGAACGGAGTCAAAGCTGGTTGAGGTGTACTGCGAAAGCCGTCCGGTAGGAAGGAGGTTATCGTAATCGCGATTACGACAGCGGTAGTGCGATATTTTATCGGCGATTCAACGAAATGGTCGATTTCGCACGGGCCACTCGCTAATTACGCCACGCTGCTCCACGATATCGCTCGGCTCCCATCGAAAGGCGGATGGGGGAAATGGATGGAATGGTAAAGCTACATCGTTGCCGGAGACTCTCCGTAAAGCGCAGGAAAAACCGATGGAAAACACATATGTATATGTTTATCGTTCGGAACGGAAAGTCGGAATAATTCGGGATATAAGGTTGAACCGATCGGTTTGGCGGTAAGCCAGGCTCGCCTGAGTTCGGCTGGTTTAACCCTCAAAACGAGGCTGTTCATGGGAAAACGAGGGATGGATTGCATCGGATGAATTGGATCGATGAGAGAGAAGAAAAAGTAAAGAGTAACGATGGCAGCTAATTGGAAATCTCGAGGTATGCGCTGATCACGTCTCTCGCAATCGCTTAATGAGAGGGACCGCAAGTGATAAATCTCGCGAGCGGCCCCGTAACTACTTTCACCATTGTACCGACAAACTAACTCCACATATGCAAATCGGAAAATAGAAATTTGCATCTCGTTCCACTGGAAACGTCCGTTCGAATTTACATTGCATTGCATAGCATAGCGAAGCATAGTACAGCGTAACACAGTGCATAGCACGGTATTGCAACGCAGTGCATCGCAGTGCATGGTACCTGGAATGTCTCGCATACCTCGAGGTTACAAACAATGCTCTTCGTACCTCATTGCGCTCGCAGGAAAATCAAATTGTTTTCCGGCGCGTCAGCGACATATCCGAGCGGAGGAAAAATTGAAGCGTGAATTTCGTTCGATCGGGAGACTAGAAAATTCCGGATGGAAGCCCACGTCGCGTTGTAACGCTCGCTAAAAGTTTCACGTGGGAACAAACAGAACTATCGATGCCAGTGGTGGCAGCGGTGGCAGTGGTGGCAGCAATGGCAGTGGATGCGTTGATCAATCTACGGCCATCGAGAACCGCGCGGACGAGAGCAAATAATAAATTCAATTGCGGATAGGCCGCAGGAATCGAGAACCGGCAGAAACCGAAGGCTAATCTCTTTTTCGATACGATTCGCCCCGGTTGATGCTCCCTTTTTTAAACTCCACCATCCTTGCGCTTCGATCACCACAATTTTACCGGTACGTATTACCGAGTACAATAAAAAGATATTAAGAACCCGCTCGGGAAATTCTCCGAGGCAATGCCGACTCTCGAAGCTAACGAAATTACTCGCAAACCCGCTGATCTTAGCCCGAGTGAAACGTCGCGATCAAGAATGACGGGCAATAATTCTAATTTTTAATTAAAAAATAAATAGTCAGTCCGAACCCGACATAAACCTCGGAACAGAAACGTAGCGTTGCAGTTATAAAGTACGGGCCGCGTAACTCGGCCAATTGCAGACTCTCAAGCATTTTCGAGACGTCCTCGCGGATATTGCGGATATACATTTTCCCCGAGTGCATGTGGTGATCTTGACGCAAAAATGGTAAGGACCCAACGAACTCCGGCTCCAGGGGTAGATTGTCGCCGACCTCTCTCCAGGCTTGAGACCGACGAAAAAACGCTGCCCGAGAAGAGGAAAAAACTTAATAAAGCTTCCCTCAAGTAGCTCATTGCGACAGCGAACGAATTGCCGCCGCAAATTAAGCAGAATGACGTCAACGTTGCCTCTGTGCCTCGGTCGCGTAGAAAATATACAACGACTCTGCGTAAGTTGTCGCGCAAATTATGCTTGACTCGAAAAATATTCTAATATCGCGAATTCTTGGTTTTCGATGAGAGAAAGCCTCAGCGGTCAAAGCAGCCGTACGGATAAAATTCTCTGTGTCGGGTGAAGGAAATTTAAGACAGTGCGAACGTGGAACGCATCGCGAAGAGTGCCATGGGGACCGGTTTATCGGTGCGAACTCGATAATTTGTAGAGCCGCATCGAAAAATAAATCGTAGGGCTATCGATAGGCGAGTCACGCGTAAACAGGGGTCGTGGTCATAAAACAATAATCTGAGTGCTCGAGGGTACCTTTATCCGGATTTTTTCGCCGTCGCGGCGAATTTCTTATGTTCGACCTCGGATTACGAGCGAGGAAACGCCAATGACTCTCGAGCGCGCTGGTTCTTCGCAAAATAACTGACACAAGAGCCCGCTGGAAAAATAATCCTCTCGTGGGAATCTACCGAAGAGGGAAAGAGAAATGAAGAGAGCGAACAATTCGAGGGTCAAGAACAAACACGTTCTTGCTGCTTCAGCAAACATTTCGCAATAATGAAATCGAGGAGAAAAGAGAAAACTGAAAAGAGATAAAAGTTATTCCACTGTTGTTCGATTCGAAATCAATAGTAATCTTTTTCCTTGTTGACTCTCAATAAATAGCATTAATGTTTTAAAAGTGTCGCTATCGGGAGAGATGAACTCGTACATTAGTAATAATTATAATAGCGATAAAGAAGCAACGGTAGAAGAAGAGTGGCCAAAGGTTACTATCTCTCCTGTGAGATATCCTGCGGCAAAGGGAAACTCGCACGTACACAAAGCGTATGCTGTGTACGGTACATTCCGCATCCGTCCATTTCATTCGAAACCCAATTTCCAGTGAGCCAACAGAGAGCTGGCGAGTACCCTCCTCCTCCCTCTCTGTGTACGATTGCGCTCTACGCTTTGCTCTCTACGCTTCGCGTCCGCGACCACCGCCGCCGCCGCGTCCGTTGGGCATCCTACGCATCTCGATCCTGAATTCTAATTATACTGACCAAGCCCGTTAATTAGCAGCGGGCCAGTAACCCCCCACAGTCCACGATCCTCACGAGCCTTACGATCCAAACTCCTTTCAAACTTCCGACAGGTTTCCTCCTCCCGATTTTCCTCCCGATTTACTTCGTCATTACCGGTTAGCATTAAAAGGGATTACGGGGATGAAAGTGGCTCTATGGAGTGTTGGGAAAAATTGTGCACTTCTCGATAAGAGGGAAAGGAACTATCTAGACATCTGGCCCGACCGTGAGATGAATAATGCCAAAAGTTCCACGAGGACATTAACCGTTAGCTAATGCTCTCCCGATAAGAAAAGCGTTCTTTCTCCTGCAGTTTGCATTAATTTCGCCTGTCGAGGTCGACTGGATATTGGTCGAATGTTGCACGTATCGTCGAATGTATTAATAGCAGGATTAAAAGAGGCAAGGAGCGCGAGCAAGTTTCTCAGGCCATCTTCATCGGGGTAATCTCTTCCGAGTAAGTACTTGGGGCTTCTCGGTCTCGCGACAGTACTCGCTATAACTACACGACACTTTGAAGCTCTCGTAATACCGGAGAATAATTACCATCCGGATAATTATGATGATCGGGCGAACTTTCTACGGTAAAACCGAGACTCTTGGGAGAATGAGCCTCCATCGGGGGTAGCAGGGAACAAGGGTAGTTTCGATTATAGTGGGTATATCAAAGTAGATTAGGCTTCTGGTCTTGCAAAGGAAAATCCCTCGATGCTGTTTCCGAACACATCGATCGATGAGAGAATACCAGTGCAATTATTGAATTAGTATTAAATCGGCGAATTAATCTTTGGGCGGAAAAGCACACGAATTTCGAAGCTACGTGTACACGGGACCGATAGACAGATAGATATAGGTCTAGGTATATACGTATCGTACGTATCGTACGTACGTATGTATGTATATCGTGACTGCGGAGCATGCTTGGGCTCGATTCGATTGCGATGTCCCGTTTCAGCCGTGGAGCCGATTAACATTTAACATGCTGCGCCCAAACGATCCAGTCCTTCCGCTCTCGAGCGAGGACTAATGATAACGTTTATCGCATTACTCCGGAGTGAATCGGAACGCTCGTATTTTCGCGATTCTCCGCTTGCGCGTGATTTTCCCCGCTAAATTGCGCGACCAACCAAAACTGATCGCGTGACTCTAGCTTTCTCAACTATCGTAGCGACACGTCGCGTCGATGGGCGAAGCTGTCTCTTACTTTTTCAACTTTTACGGGCTAAATTGGCGAGAAAAACCTTGCGACAGGTCGGCTACTCGAGGATTTCCTACCGGTGCAATATTAATGGCCTGGCGAGACTATCTCTCGCAGTGGAACTTTCGATCGCAAATAGTGTACGCTGTGCGGACGAATTCAAACTTATGGAGCTTTTATCCGGGCTTAGTCAGAATTATTGAGAGAAAGAAAACCGGGAGACGGGGAGTGTTCCAGCCACGAGAGTTCAATAAGGCCGGTTATGAAAATACTGGAAGGGAAATACTGCAGGGAGAGTACCATTGGCCACGCGAGAGGGCCGCTTAAGAGGCTTCGAGTCTCATAAATACGTTATGCCATTCGAACCACCCACTCTCCGCGGGATCTTCGAACCCTTTCTCCCTTTATTCCAACCTCTCGACTTCCGGAATTATCGGCGGAACTTTTCGAGCCGAGTTCGCGCGATCGTCCTGGGAAATCTCGCGGCCAGCCCATGAGAACTCGCGAGAGCCCGCAAGAGCCCCCAAGTCCAGACAATTAGACGCGGCTCCAGACGAATCGACTTTCCGCGGCACGCTAATTCTCGATATCATTTTTCGCCAACTCCTCTTGAGTCGAACGCCGGTGCAATTGGTTCTCGATTAAACTACCGCGCTTCGCCTTACGCTTCGACCATTCGTTCTCAATTATGCGGACCGCGCCATAATTATTATTTGACAAGAAATTTTGCAGTGAGCCGAATCTCTCTTAAATCTCGCTCGATAACAGGATCGGCCAACTTGTTTCGCGAGTAAATAATGAAAAATCCTTCAAATTATCGAACGCACTATTTATTTAAAATATCTCATCGCGATCCAGTTTCGTATTATTTTACTCGCGAAAACGGCAGAAAGAGACAGAGAGTTCGGTTCCGCTGCATTTGCGAATCCATTGGTTCATCTTTTCATAATGAACGGTGCTCATTAAACGGCGCAGCTTGGCCGCGGGGATTTTTCGATTTTATCAATATTGAAATTGAGCAGTGAGAGCAGCTGTGCCAGTGCACGGCCAGTTTGTCAAGCGAAAACACTGGGCAACAAATTGTTGATGGATTTGACGTCATCCTCGTACTACAGCAAATTGCGCCATGGTAGATGCAGTCCGATAAATGCAGTTGAATCCTTGAGTGGGAGTCATTATTAAGCGACCGACTCCATTTGCAGCCGATAAAAGCCAGTCGCTTTTAATAGAAGGAAGCGCCGGCGTCACCAGCGATCCACTACTCACTCCTCCGGCACCGCCACGCGGTGAGTGCTGGTGAAACTTTGAGCAAACAGGAGGTGAACGCGCCAGGCGCGCGCCAAGAGCTTCTCTGCTCGTTTCGCATTAATAATCGATCGCGTGTCGCTGTCGAAAGACCGAGAACCAGACCGCAACAAGATTGCCTTATCCCCCTTGACACACCAGTCGCAATTTCCCAATAAACGCGAGTATTCGCATCGAGGATTTTTTATACGCGTGCACTTGGACAAACGATAACGATCGAACAGAGTTGGCCAAGAGGACGCTGAGAGGACAATGTTCCCAATACGGCTGAGAGGAATTAAACAACGAAAGGGTTTAAACGGAGCAATAAGGGCCTGACGTTAAGCGTGCAAAACGAGGCGAATTAAAGCACTCGCCAAACAGCGTAATCCTCGCGCATTCGGATAATGCGCTCGCGTTAACGCGAATCGCTCGGGTACCGCGCTGCAGCAACAGACAAATTTCGGGCTCCTGTCCTCTGCGCCGCTCCACCAGGGCCACAGGCTAATTTGCAAATAATTTTCCTCATTTTAATTCGATCGGACTAATTCGCAGTTAGGGGCGCGGAAATAATTTAGAGTGGCATCCACGAAGGGATGAGTAGGTAGTTTATACTTTTGACGGTGGACAACGCGCGCGCTCGCGCGGCCCCACATGCTATTTGCACCCCGCGGAATAACATTACGAAGTGGCGTGTGAGTGTCGCATGCGTGCATGCGTGCGTGGTTAACTTTGCATAGGCACGCGTGCTGGGCGTAACGATTATGTGCCGGAAGTCCACGAAACGCGCCGCATAATTCTCCCGAAGCACCACGACAAAACATCACCGCTGACAGTCGAACACTCGCGCTCACCATTCAATCGTTTTATCCAGACAGAAACACGACTACGATTCGGAAATGATTTTTTTCTCCTGAAAACAAGTGCGGAAATTAAGACTACGCTTTCGGAGTAAAGTATTACAATGACACTGTAAAACAGTTCCGGTGCATTGAATTTGACCATTTGATTGGCGTTTCGACGATTTTTATGCCTGCCACCGATACAGTATCGCGAAATCCCCCTACGGGTTTGACGTATCGAGCAATATCGGGACGCAGGATATCTGTATCGAGCAGTTAGAAATGGATGCTCGGTCAGCGAGCGACTTTGCACGGGAATTCGCACTCCCTCTCGGTCGAGGTTGCGGATAAAGATCCATCGGTGAATGAGGAATTATTAGTCCCGGGGGCCTATAAAGCCGTGGCGTGGTATTTACCAGACCTATCGGCCAACGCATATAGTGTACCATACTCCATAGCCCATATCGAGCCGATAGCCCAAGTCCAATAAACGTTCGTATATCTCGTCAACGCTGCCACGAATAAAATGGATTAAAATGGAAACGTCGGTCGAAGCCAGTCAAGCCTCAAGCAACAAAATGGCACGATACTCTTGTAGAGTTTATTGAATTTTCCCTTTGCCACGGACCAGCGCAGGATTCGCAGAGAGGTCGCAATCTCGGCGGAAGTGGCCGGGCGAATCGAAGCCTTTTTTCCCGTAACAACGCGAAACAATGATATTTTGCACAATGTCGTCGGCTGAGCGGATCGGTTGCACTCGTTCACGGAAGCGCGGCTTCCGATCATCCGGTAGTTCTGGTGTAACTGCAACCCCTCGCTAACGGAAGCTCTCTCCTCTCCGTTATTAAACAATTTTACCGGGACCGAGGAGCGTGATCGCATAGCGTGCTGGCAAAGCGTACTGGTTCGATGGCTGGCTGGCTGGCTGGATGGCTGGATACCCCAGGCACATCGTCGCGCGTCAACGAGCTTTGACTCGATGTGCTCGACGTGTCAACCGATATCGATATCGCCTGACCCGCAAAACCAACCGCGAAAAATCCTCGTTTCTAACCGTACTTTAATTATCGGTGCTTGGACAAACGACTCTGTGCTTCCGGACCGAATCAAGTGTCGGTTATATCGCGAACTTCATTTACTTGGCGTTGAATTCCCGATTAAAATTGTACGTGTCACGTTTAGTTCGAACGCATTGCCCAGTAGCGCCCATTCGACTTTTCGATAAAGCAATTTACAAATTGACCTGGAAAATCGGATATATATATATGGAGTTTTGTGGTCAGTAAAAGTCTCGGACCATTATCGAATCCGATTGTGCCGGTCAAAAGCGATTCCCTCGCAAACCGTGAACGGAACGAACGCGAGGAAACACTTTTAGCAGTGGAGAGAGTTATCGGCGATTCTGGATTTCGAATTCCAGGAGGTAGTCGATATTCCAACGGCGGTGGGTTCGTGTCTCAGGGTAAAGAGATAATTAAACTCTCCTTTTGAATTGATTTAATCTTGGGAGCCAGCCGGGCCGCGCTTCAAAGTTCCGTAATTACGGAAACGCACGAAATTAGCCTCTCGAACCTGGAGAGTAGGCAAAGGGGTAGAACATGTAGTATAGAAGAGTAGCCGCGCTTTTCTGCCGTACGACGCCCCTGCTGACGACGCTAATTGGCTGCAACTGCCCTCGCGAAAGGACGCTCCGATAAAAAAACTGGCGAAACAGCAGTTTTTTCTCGACACGTTTAAGTTTCAACTTAGCTTCTAGCAGGGTCAAAGCTGCGTTTTCGAAGACACGAGCGAACCTCGCAATTCGTCAAACTCTTTCGCTCACCGCGAAACTCGAATTACAATAACGCAAATTGCCGCAAGAATGTAGAAGGCAAAGAAGAATCTTACTTGGTCAGCCTTTGAAGAATATTCAATTATTCAAGAGAAAATGAGTCCCCTTGGAATTTTACAACCCTTTCTTTCCGTTTCCCATCTCTCGACTTGTTCTCTTACTTCGTAATGGTGCTTCCAATTTCGCGTTAATTTCTCGAGTCTTTCTTCGGCAGCTCGAGGCTCTCGTTTTAATTATTCGTCGAGTTAGCTCGCGCAACGCGACGGTCCCATCGATTGCGGAGCAAGCCACAGGGACGGTGGCACATCAATGGAATTCCGTAGCGAGCGGAATTACTATTCCGGCGAACGCGCCGGATGTCCGGTGCGGTCTGGTACGGTATGGTATTGGTATAGGTAGAGGTGCGTCTCGACACGATCGGAAAAGGTAGAGAGAGAATGTAGAGACCAGTCGATGCGTGCGTTCACGGCACTCGAGGCGAGGGTCAGCCTCGCCCATTCACCAACTCCGATTCCATTGTGTTCCACCCACGACGACCACAATGCGCGTCAAACATTGTTCCAGAAAAACGAGCTTCGTTAGGATCCGATGTCCGACGTATCCGCGACAATTTCAACCATTCCTGTTCTTCCATTGGAAGCAAGTCCAAGTCTAATGAAACTTGGGATCGTTGCTGGAATAACGAGGGTTCTTTGGTAGCGATTCGACCGATTCGGTAGCATCGGAGACTCGTGCAATCGGAACGGCCTTGCCTCCACTCGTACCTGCATCGCGCCGCACGACGACGCGACGACGGTGCACG
Source organism: Trypoxylon attenuatum (assembly GCA_963989405.1). Classification (NCBI taxonomy): domain Eukaryota; kingdom Metazoa; phylum Arthropoda; class Insecta; order Hymenoptera; family Crabronidae; genus Trypoxylon; species Trypoxylon attenuatum. The sequence continues at coordinate 5,176,494 of OZ022493.1, read as the reverse complement.
CTCGCTTCCGGTTGGCGTTCATTCACGAGAGCCACGACCTTCGCCCACGCGGTAAGCGGTAAGCGGTAAGTGGCGAGCATGAGGCACGCGGCACGAGGCACGCGGCACGCGCTTCCTTCACGGGAAAGAGTGAATCATCCGTCGCCCACTGTCGTTTCGACCCACTCTATGCGCACTTTTCGATGCATCTACATCCCTCGGTGGAGTAAAATTCACTGTGCTTCTTTCTACCTTCTCAGAGGATATCCTGCCATCCACTTGGTTCATATTTTTAATTGTCGACGAGTGGGTAGAACCTAGCAGATACGTGTGCGTACGAGATTGTGGCAAACAAAGTAGATCTGCCGCATTGACCAGCCCATGTACCATTGGGAGTTGTGCGATTTCCTAAGTGTCACCTTGTCACCGAGAGTCCAACATTGAGCGTATATAGCGAAGCAAAAATTCCGGTCACGAACTCTCTCCCGTGCTGGACGAGTGACTAGCCCCGCTGCTTCGGTCGAAGCGAGGCTCTCCGTCGTGAGCCAGTTCTTTCCATCCTCCAAATGAAATTGCTCGATTACCTTTCCCTTCACGCCCACGAGACCACGGAGATCCACGGACTCGCCGATCGCAAAAGGCGAGAAAGCCCCCTCGTAAGGGCACCACCGAGACACGACCGCGGCGAAAATGCTCGTTACGAGCATTCACCGATTTTACATGTACATCCACCGGGCAGAATTTTTTGCACCCGGCGCAAACGTGATCCCATCGCATCGCTCGCGATCCATACAAGCGAATACCGACGTAAGCTTTTCCAGGGAATTTTTCCAGCTAGCATTATTCGCGCATTGTGTGCGCGGATCGAGCCGAGTCGAAGACGATTGTGACCGTCATTTTCCAGATACGTGACGTACGACACGGAACAGAGCTTGAACTTGACTTTCGCGAATTTGAAGCGGCATAGAAGATACGGCACGCAGAACCGTCTCTTCTGATTGCCATGTCTGCTGAAAGTCAGCGGATAGAATTTTAGTGGGTCCCATAAATTGGCAATTAACATCGAGCAAACGCCAAGCGTTTGGCGCTTGCCGTCCTTTGTCGGGTGAATTTCCCAGATTTCTTGGGAGCGCGTAATACGAGGGGGCTCCCGTCAGTTCCCATTTTCTTGAAAAAGGAGGATAATTTTAGGCCCGTCGCCTTAGAGGAGTTCCCACTTTCATCGTTCCCAGATAGCGGTCCGAGAGGAGGATCCCACGCGGGACGAATTCCCCGAGGAGTGACTAGGCGGAAATTAAGAATTACAAATTGGAGCGAACCTCTTAAGCTTCCAAAGATAACGGGCTGTGTGTGAGAGGGTCTTGGAATGACCGCGAACCGAGGAAAACCGAGCTGAACGCTCGATAAATCAAACGAGATGAGAAAAGCGTTTCAGCGTTTGCTCGAGATCATCGGGAGAAAGTGTCTGCGAGGCTGTTACCAATTTCGAGGGGAAAATGGCAAGGCAGAGCGTTTCAAGTCGAGAATTAACAAGACGCCATCCTGTCCGGTTAGAGGTAGTCGGCTAAAAAAAACCTCGTCGGCCACGAGTAAACAGAGAGAAAAAGCTGGAGCTTTCACGAATGAACAAGGTTATATCGTGCAGTTTACTCACGTGGCAGCCGGCGAAAGCATTTTTTAAATCGAATATCGGCCGACCGAGAGCGCTAAAAATAATGCGTGACACCCGCGATGCCAAGCCAGGCGCATTGCGCACTCTACATGGTTACTAGTCGAAAAATCCCGAAATTCAACGCGTCACGTACATGTACCTCTGTACGAACGCCGATACGAACGCCGATACGAACGCCGATACGAACGTGCCCCGACGATGCTCGCCACTAGCGCCACCCCCTCAGAAGAATGGTTCGACCCTTCTACGACTCTTTGAGAATTTACTTCGAGCTGAGAAAATTTTGAAGAGTGACGACTCCAACCTCGACCCCATTGTCCTCGATAGTCGCTGACCCATTCTGACCTATTGTTTCGGAACCCAGTGCCGTGGGAGTTGAGTAGCTTCTTTTGCAAGTAGACACCCCAGTAATTCCTCGACGACCCTTAACTACCTTCTAATTTTCCCGGAGATGTTTCTCGGTCGGGAAATCGGTCAATCCCACTTTATCGTCAATGCGACGAGGACATCGAATTGTAAGAGGAACCTTTTGACGGTTCTCTTTGAAATATTCCACGATGACTAATACATCCGGACGTTAGACGAACCGGTGAGAAGCAATTTCTCACGATTCGCTCAGTGAGTATACACGACTCGAGTAAAGAGCGTGCAGAGACCTCGCAAAGTCACCTAGCATCCCTAAACAGAGTTGAGTTCGCTATTGCGTCGAGAAGTAAGTGTAGCATCTGAGCCCTGGAGCTCGGGTAACCGAGTCGACAAAGATGAGATGAATTTCCGTGAAGCTAAGAAAAGGAAATGCCGAGAAGATTCGGCTGAGATGGAGGAGAGAGTTGTGCGAAGGAGTTGCCACGGTGATGCCACGGAGATGCTCATTAACCGAAGCAGAGTCGGATTACACGGTCTTCGTACTTTTTTCCCGGAGATACTTTCCTCGAAGGTTTCCTAGGTTTCCTAGGTTTCCTCCAACAAAGTCAGGATCATGCCTGGCGCAGCTCCCACACGGCTTGTCTCCCGGAAATCGAGTTCCCGCAGCGAGCGGCAGATAGAATTTTCCCGGAGAGAATGAGCGCGATAGCCGAAGGAAAAGGTGTATTAGCCGGTTCTCCGGTGGCAGGCTACCGTGCCGCTACTGTGCCGCTACTGTACCGTGCCAGATCAAGACGAAAAGGTAGAGAGGTAAAATGAGACACCGAAACCCCTTGGCTCGTTTCGGCTTCGAGGAGATCGTGACCCAAGAGCTACAGCCACGACTAATAGTGCTTGCCGCGAGAAACAATGGCCAAGAAGTAGTATAGCATTTCGAAAGCATCCAACTCTTCCAGGGTGATAAATTTAATAAGTTTGCCGAAGCGCCGGCGCTTGGCGTTGAATTCATAAGAAAACCGAGCATTGTACTTTAATATTGCTGTTACCTCGCGGCAGAAGGCGATGCCAGAGGTTAAACGATTCCTCGATTTTCCTGAAATTCGCGAGGGAAGATCGCAGGTGGTCGCGAGTGGCTTATCGTAATGGAATATAGGGCTCACTCGAGCGCGCGATAAATATTCGGCGTATTCGAAAGAATGATATGTAACTTTGACGGAGGATTCGATACGAGAGCGAGATAACGCTTATGCGCGGCACCGATGCTCTGGAATGCATAATCCTCTGGCCATTCGTCATACCGCGAACCGTGGCCCGCGTGCTCCAGCCTCCAACAGCACCGTTAATCGTCGCCCGTGCTTTTTCCACCACCAAACTACCCCAACCACCCAGACCAGTGGAATTCGAGGAATCCCGGGGAAAGCGCATACCGATTTTTGGCACTAGCACGGCTCGACAAGAAGCAGCTGGAATTCTGGATCGAACCGGTCGTGGCGAACGAATGACACTCGGGATAAATGTCGACGTAAATTACGCGACAAAGGCGACAACGGCGACAAAGGCAGATCCCGTGGTTTCGAACGCTCACTTTTTTCCCTCGACACTCGGAAAATACGCCACTCGTCTAATGGGATATTTTAATAATAATATGGAATCCTCGTGCGCTCATTGCTGACGGGGCGAAACTCGATTGTATAATATGTAGATATATCCATGGAGCAGCCGATACAGGTAGGTTCGTATTAACGAGAGGATATTGAATAAATTAATATGAATACGTTCGGAGAATGAAGACTTCTTCTGGGAACACGGGGAACAGGGAATATTGTCACGACGCGATGGCTAGAATGAATTTTAACCAAAGCAGTCGGACTGAGAGCGTTAAACCACCGCATAGTATGGTAATTAATTATTGGAAGCCGTCGAGCCGGATGAGAGCGACTGAATTTTAACAGTGACTAAGTGCAGAAAGATAATGCGCCGCGAAATCGCTCGTTTTCGAGGGACATAATGTGGCGCAGGTCGCGGAAGAACTTGAACAATATCAATTGCGGAAGAAAACTCAATTATTAACTCTATCGTTGAAGTGGTTCGAATAATTCAAATAACCGCATACACGCTCTCGACGTTCGTTCCCCGCGTTCCACACCGTTTCCATTCAATTATTATTCGAACGTTAAACCTTTCTACGCGAAGCTTCATTTTAATTCCAAGGTGGATATTTAATAATGTATTCATTGGGCGAAACAACGGTAGAATCTCCTCGTGTGCTCTGTTTGGAAGAGCTTGAGAAAACCTTTACGCTCACCAAAGGTTTTCCGCCATCGGGCTTGTAATATCGGACATCGCAGGAAAATCAACAGAACGCGATTCTTCGAAACGTGGTACCATGGCAAAATCAACCGAACCGAGAGCCGCCGGCTATTTTGCAAGATGTCCCACAACCTGCTCGAACGATACAAAAGATATCTGACCACGTCAATTGTATTCCGGGTCCACAGTTTCCCGCGTGGATTCGCTAATATCTCCCTGGTACCGCCGAAATCTGCCACGGAGAAAATTGTCGCGGACGCGATTGAATTTTCGCGAGAGAAATAAAAGTTTGTCGAGTGGCAAATGAGAAGAGAAAGAAGAGCGGATCAGTAGGAAAGGGTCGATGAGGTCGAGGAGGTCAAGGAGAGTGGAGAGCGGACCCGAATCGTTCGAGGGCAGAGCAATTTCATTTGGAGTGCATTCGAAGGAGTGAGAGCCGTGGTAGTAGTCATCTTAGACTTTAGACGTAGACGGCGTTCCGTCTCTTTTCCTCGTAGTTCTCTCTCTTGCGGTAGCAGTGCCGTGCCGCCAGTCTGCGGCAGATGTTTTCAACGAGGCCGCCGCGAGAGTCTCCCCTGCCAATGTCGACTACACACATCACATGGCATCACATGGCATCGTATTGCATCGCAGCGCATCGCATCGCGTCGGCCCTTGAACCTTCGTTTCGACTGGAGCGGCACGGTGCGTTTAAACCACACTGCTGGTAGGACGTTTGTGCCACCTGCCGAGACATCAATCCGGATTTTCGATCGGGCCTACTCTTGCTCGTTCCGGCTCATTCCCCTTGATTCTCGCTCGTTCTGGCCCATTCTTCTGAGGCCCACTCGGCGCCGCACCGCAATGCCACGAAACAAAGGAATCAAGGTCGATTCCCAACGACTTCTCTGACGCAGTGGAAGCGAACCATCAGCTTGTCAGAACTGGAATCATCGTGTCGACGAATTGATCACGTCAAATCAGTATGGTCGATTCTCGTACGGACTTGAGAAATCCGTAGTAATAACTCCATTTACACTTGCATTTGCATTTGCAATTTGCATTTCTTCGCACGAACTCTTTCACTGGGAATGGCGAGCACGGAATAAGCTCGTCGCGGCAAAACTCACAGGAAGAAGTTGCCCGTTTATTGCTTCGTTTATTGGCGATGCACCATAGCCCTTTTTCTGAGGATCGAACGATCCGCGACGGTAGTAGCTCCGATTCGATGGAACCGGAGCGATTTGAGAGACCGTGAGAACGCTAAGAAGCGCTAAATCGATGAGATTGGCAAGAAAGAATCGACTACGCCAATCGGTTGCAACTTCCTCAAGAAACCGAATGAGCCAACTTTGGAACACCTGATGCACATTCAACTCGTTTTTACATGGTTTCGGTGGAACCCGCTCGACACCGAACTTCCTGCAGAATGCGCGAGTGACGGGAAATTCCGAGAGGTATTAAGAGCGAACGATCCGATTAGTCGTTTGGCAACCGGGGGAATAACAGGGTCGCTTCATTTAGTTGAAAAAAAAAAAACACAAAAGATCGGTGAGAAGAAGCTGATGGAGCCATAGTGGTTCGATAAAATTTCGCGAGTGGGAGATGGCGGTCGAATCGACAGGCAATTAGGGAGGGAGAGAGATTAGATAAGGGGGGCAGCGTCGATTCGAGCTTGAGCCAAACCGAGGAAGCGAATCCTCCTTCTGCGAGACGGGTAGGAATTTGGATTCGTTCGCCACCTGTCGATGCCGGCGCACGTGCCACCACCTGGTATTCCTATCCCGGTGGGCCCAACGACCCAACGAACGAAACGATGCACCGGATCCGAGAAACTTTTGGGCTCGCAACGTTGAAATTCTTATGGGAGAACCTCTTCGCGTCCACGTCGCAGAATTGCTCCGGGTAGATTGGATTGGATAGATTGAGTGGCCGAGTTCTAAGCACAGTTTACCGGGACTTTCGCCGAAGTTCAATTACGGCAGTTATGAGCGTTACGGTCGAGTCAAGAGTGGACGATGTCATCGTCTCGGTGCCAGGGGGATTCCGATTATCATAATTATATTTTCTCCGGGCGAATGACTCAACGAGAGAGACGAGGGGGCAAGGGATGAGAAGGACCTGACGTAACGGAAGAGGATATCGCCGTAATCGAAGCAATCCGCAGAAGATTGGCCGGGATCACTGCTCGCATCCAACGACCCCGAGCCCAAGACCGAGACCGAACCCGAGCATAAGACAAAGTTTAACGCGTGGATGGCCAACCGAGCGAGCCGAGTGAACCGAGTGAACTGAGTGAGCGAACTGAGCGAGCCAACCGTGAAGTCGAGACTTTGCTTTTTACTTTGTATTCGGCCAACTTTATTCTATCAGGGCAATCCGCCACTCGGCAAACTTCCCTTGCGAAACTTCTTCGGTCTTTCTTTCTTTCTTTCTTTCTTTTTTTTCGCCAGCGGGGCAAAAAGGGTCGGAGAAAAAGTCTTGAAAAATCTCAGGACCTTCCAAATGAACGTATTAGTTTCGTTCATGGAGGTGCCACTAATCGTCCGATTCTTAATGGCCGGACTACGGGGAGGATAATAACAAGGATTGTTTCGTTGCCCGTGGAGTTTTTCTTATCTCGATGTTGCGCGCTTGTCAGTATATTCTCGGAGATCCTTCGGATTCTCCTGTGACCAGGACCCAATTCCTCGAGTTCTCGGAGCGCAGTCGGATCGACCAAAATTTCAAAGTCGATACCCCTGGTCGCGTGAATGGAAGTTTCGAGCAAGTTTCGATTATGCAAGGACTCGCGAATCTCGAGGCGAGCGGCATGTGTAAATTGCGAATAGACGATGATAGAGGAGCGACGAGGCGTGTAACGTGTAACGTGTAAGTAAGCGGGTCGGAGACTGGCGCCACGGCGACATTATCCAATGAAGCAGACAAATTATTCTACATAGGATAATCGTTTCTTCTTCGCTGAGTGAGTCTTCCTCCGCTCTTCGTCCGGTCGGAGCCGCTCCTCGACGGATCGTGGCATCGTGCGCGCTTCTGTGAACCGACCACTTCCCTCCTTTATCGAAATCAATTATCTTCTTATGGTATTACGTAACGACGCTTCTGAACGGTGCATCCCTTCCTCGATCGTGCTTTATTGGCCTTGTAATTCAATGTGGCTGCGACTATGATTGCAAATGCGAATGCAAATTCTTCTGCCGTCCGGGCCGCCGACTTCGCAACCATTGTCCATTGTGACGAGAGTGAATTTGGAGAATCGATCACCGCGAAATCGGTAGCCAGGTGACTCATAAAGGATGCCGAGATGCCAGTCGAACTGAATATCGGTAACGACAGCTATAAAACAAGCGGCGTTTGTTAAGCGAGATCGCTCGGTAATTTACGGTGAGTGGTTCGGTGGTTTTCCAACCCGAGTTCGATAGCCCGGTCAACTATGACAATAAAGTCCTAACTTCGCGGGTGGGCATTTTTCAGGCCGGTTTCGTTCGGGGGTATGAGAGAGCAGAGTCCTCCCTCGTTGACTGTTGTCCTGGTTGGGCAGTGGTGTTCCGCCAACCGATTTATCTGTCCGCTCGTTTTGGGACTGAGCCACCTGATATATTCGACCCGCGGAATTCCGCGATATTACCGTGGCCAGTAATTAATGCGCGTGCCGGGATACGGACATATTTTCCGGGAGTGGCCGGAAATCGGAGCAAAGCCCGATTCTCCCCCCGCTAAAGCGAACCGACGTGCCTCGACCCATACGACCCACGCGACCCCTACTCATCCTCTCTGGCCAACACTCTGGTTATAATTCACGCGCGAACAATCTGACAAGACTCCTCCTCTGCGTCCCGCCGCGTCCTCCAATCTTTTTCTCGGGCCACGAACGCAAAACGTGGGGAAAGGCGAGGGAAAAGCGAGGGAAAAGCGAGCGAAAAGCGAGCGCTCGTGCGAGTCATCGCTTCCCGATGAAAAAGCCTGGAAAACCGTGAAAAGGAGAACGAGAGGGTGGCACGAATCACCCGCGATTCTTTTGGAATCTGCTCCAGTTGAGTGGCATGCTCGTTGGATAGAATACTCCGCGCACCCGGGCAAATTTTTATCTCGTCCAGCCGAATTGCGAACGGCACACCGCGTGGAAAATGTGGGAAAACTTTCTGCAAAAGTATCCAACGCGCGACCAAAATCGCAAAGCACAAAAGAGTGTGGATGGAGAGGGGAATTTGGAAAATGCAGCTATCGGGGCGGCGTGGCGAGCTGTATCGGAGAATTCTCGAGCCGTAAACCGAGGGGTGCTCGCTCGTACAAGCGATTACCAGGGAGCGAGCGAACGACTGATGCATCGAGCACATCGAGCATATAGCGCGATTTTATCGGCGCGCAATCGAGCATAATGTGCCGCGCTCGTTCGCGGCTCGCATAATTCTTTCGCGGTGTAGAGACAGAGGATGAGGGCACAACGCGAGTGTCCCTCGCGCGATAGTGCCGCTAATGAAAGGTCGATTAGCGAGCGGTGCATGCGCGCACGGATATGATTATGCGGTGGCTCTCGGCTCTGCCTCTCGAAACCTACATTACGAATATTACGAATATTTAGTCCGCGCTGATGCCAGAAATCTCCGGTAATGCCAATAATTTAGTATAGTTTGATTCAATTCGTTTCGAGGCCGTGCGATAGTATCGCGTACCGCGAATTTGCGAGCACCGACCGCAGCTACAATTTATACTTTCGCGGTTTCAATTTTTATGTATCGATATTGCACTGCCCGTTACGTTGGCTATTGCTGCATTCCATTATGCGTTTCGGCCGAGGCCGAGGCCGAGGCCTTTCGGATTTGGAACCCGGCCATCCCTTCCGCTTTCACCGTCGTTTCGATTTTTCCTAAGAATACACACGGCTCTGTGCGATATAGGAAATACGTAATAATTTGATGATCTTGGAACCGCTTAAGGCTAATAAAACGACGCTGGGGTCGCGATGGAGTAGTCGGATAATAAACTCAAGGCCTGTGTTCCCATAACTCGCGCAACAAATCAACATTCGTGAAGCAACTGAGCCAGCATCCCTAAGGGGACTAAATAGCACTGTAGCTATATTCGAGACTGTTCGATATTCCAGCCACTCGCTGGAAAGTAAATATGCAGAGGGAGTGAATAGTAAGCAAAAAGGCGTCGGCTCTAAGTACTGTCTCTCGGCACGGTCCCTGAATGCGGATGGGATAGGTTAGGGGCTAGACTAGGGGCTAGGTTAGCGGATAGGGTAGGGATCGGATCGGATAGGATCCAGAGGTAGCGCGATTTGGGATCCAAGTTTTTGCCCTATCGGACCGAGATCAAAGATGGAGCCAAACCGGAGGAAACGATTTATGTAATTTCTATGGGGAAAATGAGCCACCCTCGCAAGAGTTATGGTGTTGCTTTGCATAAGAGCACGAGGGATCCATCTTAATCGAACTCTAGGGAGATGAGTCTCTCGCTTTCCATTCGACGATCTCACCATCGAAAACCATTCGGACTGCTACCGAAACGCTCGATAGACTCATGCATTGCTACCATCGGGTTCGTTCGTCCGAACAGTCGACTGCCAATGAGCTCGCGAGTTCTCGGATAATCTCGAGGCGAAGATAAATTGTGCGAATGGCTCGAAACAAGGATTTTTAATACAAAGGGGCTCTCCTCGGCATGGGATATTTATATCGTCGGGATCCTGCTGCCACTATTTATCTTGGGCGACCAGCTTTCGGGAAAAGCAAAAGTAAATCTCCATTCCCCTCTGTCGAGCCTTAATTTTCCAGGGCCGTGTAAGCCGAGCTGAATCGAGTTAGCCAAGGGAAGGGAATAGGAGGGAAAAGGGGAGGAATGGAAGCGTGGAAAAGGCGGCGAACCGACGCGACCCGGCTCGACACAGCGCGACGAGAGCGCAAATTTCCGGGAACGCAAGGGAGTTCACGTTTGATTGCGTTGCCGCCTAACTTCCGGATTTATATCCCATGCGTGAAACACTCCCCAACAGAGCGAGCTCGTGGAATAAGGCAAGTTGGTGGAACATCGTCCATCCTCCGAGACTTGGAATTGTCAAACCAACGCTTGTTCGGGAAATTTCCACCCGCGAAATGAACCCTACATTTTCCCCTTTGATCTTTTTGTTCATCGGCTTCGAGTTCTACGCCGGTCACGGCACCCAGAAGGATGTTAATTAAAATGCGCGGAGAGAGGAAAAATGGCCATGAGAAAAGGATGCGGTAGATGAGAAATGGAATAACGAGAAAAGAAGAGGCCGAGAAAAAAGGATATGGAGCCGCGAATCGTCGCGAGCTACCACGAGTTGCCCAGTGGGAGAGGCAAAGAGAGAGAGATGAAAAAGGTTAAAGCGCGAGAATGAAAGAAATCCCTTTGTGTTTCCCAGGTGAGCGTTATAAATGAGCTCTCCGAGGGGAAGAAGGTGGCCCAAGAGGACGACGCCCGACCACACCTATGCCACCGTCCAGACCACCGTCCAGACCACCATCCAGACCACCATCCAGACCACCGTCTCCGGATCACCATCCGGACCACCGTCGACTCCAGACCTGAATTTTGCCTCGCGAATACATCAACGGACCCCTTTTCACGATTCTCCGCGTTATATCGTTCTCCCGAAATATCCCCTTCATTAACTAGAAACCCTCGAACGAGCCAGGATAATCCTACGCAGGATCACCGAATCAGCGGAGGCAACTACCAGCCTGCATGGAAAAGTGCGTGTGAGAAAAGCCTCCGGGATTTCGAACGAATATAGTCGAAGCAAAATCGAGAAAAACTGCTGATCGAGTGCCAATTTGCCGAACGAACGGTTCGGAATGACAGAAATGAAATTAGCCCGTTCGTACGGCTACTCGGTAGCTAAATATGTATCGGCTAGGGTTCACTGAACAGAGAAGTACCCTTTACGAGAATAATTCTCGACATGGTGGTCCAACCAACCAGCAGTGGTAGCAGCGACGGTAGCAGCAGCCTGCGCTGGACAGAGTAGTCCGCGAGCCTCCAAATTACCAACGCGGCTCATCATATTCGCGTCAGCGTCGACCGGTTGCACCACTATTTTCGCGCACTCCTATCCGACTGGTGCAGCGCACCATTCGTGGATAGCGCCTTCCCCTCCCCCGGACTGCGCTCCCATTTGGTCCCCGGCTACGCCCTGGTTTTGCGACCGGTTCTCCCTGTTGCAGAATGCCATAGACTGCTACAGAATGGATTTATGTCTAGGGCAACTCTGTTTCTTCCCACTGCAAGCCTCAACTAATTATGGAACGGATTCCGACTGCAGGAGAGCGAGTTCCACGGCACGCAACGGTATCTACGTATTGGCTGCCGATCGAGTGAGCGTCGAAAAAATCTTGAGGTGTCGTTGGCCAGGAGAGATAGAGAAGAATCGAGCGAGGGTCGCGTGGTCGGTGGTCATGGAGAGGAATCGGAGTCGGGCGCATTCTAATCCAGGGGCACGGCAGATAAGACATATTGTATGGGCATGCGGGGAGCCACTTAGCTCGGACAATGAGCCAAATAAAGAGGAGCCTACACCCACGCGGAGGCTCCTTAATACTGGCGAGTCCCATCACCGCGAGGATTTCGAAAAAGGTCGCACGAGCGGGCGAATAAGCAATCGCGCGATAACTTCACGGCGACCTGGACGATTTTCGTGCACTGCGGGGTGCGGCATGGTCCTCTCGAAATAAGAGAGTCCATGGAGAGATCAGTATCGTCGGTCACGTGAACCTTACCACAATATCGCGATAGCCCATCGAAATCGGTCTAGCCAATTCGATCTTTACCCTAAGAAATTGCAACGCTATTGCGGAAGAAAATCGGAATACATTAATCCGAGAGCTAACACACGATTCGGTGCCCGTGGCGAGCTAACTGAAAATTCCATTTGATCGCGGTACTATCGTACACGGTTAATCGACCATTCTTGGAAAAACCTGGCAACGATAAAATGGCTGGGGAACGTCGGAAACGGAGCGATACTCGATGGCATCTGCAGTTGCACTGGGCTTTCCGAGATATTAAAGTCGGTGGAATGCTCGCACGCGCCCTTAGTTGGGATAGAGGTGCAACCGAGGTGCAACGGAGCCATAAGCGGGTCGCAAGGAACGTTACCCCAAAGCATGCTCGCTCGAGAATACGAGCCGAGTATAGGGTGGTGTCTGCCTGGTGTTCTCGAATAATGTCTCGAGAACCTGACATTATAGGCGAGATCACGCTACGTAACTTAGACTCCACGACTGCACCCACCGACTGTCCCTTTCTCTTGCACGTATCCTCGGCAAATTGTGCGCGAGGTAAACTAACGAGAAAAATTTCGACCAACCACCGCAAGTCCCTTTCTGGACCAACAGCAATAGCAGCAGCAGCAGCCCTTGGATTTCACGGGATTAGATTATTCTCTCTTCGTCGTTTGATTCTTTTTCCAGTAGGAAGCTTCCGATAACATTGTGTAAGAGTATGTACTTTGAGAGCATCGTTCTGACCCACCGGCGTTACTTCATTGCAGATCAAATTTCCGGCGCGTAACCCTGCGCTTCTTGACCACTACGCATCTTGACGCACGAAACTAGAGTAGCTCTGGGTCCAACGGTGCAAGCGTGGCTTCTCGTAAAATAAAAAAAAGTTGTAAAATAGCCGGAGAATATAGTTGCGTGTAAAAAGACTTTGCCGATCGGAACTTGGTCATCTTTCACCTCGATTGCGTTTCCAGTGTATAAATATAAAACGAGGTTCGAATAAGGGGCAAACTCCGGCCAGGAACGTCTCGACTCTCGAGGGTTCGCTCGGATCGCATCAAGAGCGTCGATTTGGTAGAAACCGATGCGTAGCTCGCGATATTCGTGGCCTAAGGCGAAGAGGCTGCATTAATGCCAGTAATTCGAGAATCGGGCTGCTCTCGCGTGCGCTCGTCTTGCACATGTTACCAACAACGAGCTGCCGATTCCGGCTACCAACCACCGAGCCATCGGAGCGATCGACGCTCCTTAAAATCGAGAGTCTCGACTAGGAGCGACCGTGCCAGACATCAGCTGTGCGCATGCAAATTACAGCTTGATGCAGCCATACGTCCATATGGTGGTCCACTATTATCCGCACGCTCGGACTCTTCTCTTCTTTGGGCCCTGCTCCACAACGTAGCTTCGTGTCTTCGTGCCTTCGTCAACTCTTCCAAGCTGCGTCTTGGATCGAAACTCGACCGACGCAACGTCCCGCGAAACCGCTTTTGCATAGCTGAAACCAATGGATCTTGCGGTGCCAATTATGCACTTACATCTTCTATTCGCATTGAAAGTCGAGCAGCCGAGTAGTCCAGCCACACTGGAGCAGTCCTGAATTTCGATAGATAATTCTATTCGTTGGTCGATCGTTATTTTGGGAGATGATGTTTCGGCGAAATAGATCCGGCGTAGTATGGCTCGATTGAACGTGGCAAGGCAAAGCAAAGCAACTACGACTACGGTATTCCCCGAGACCGATCGATTCCCCGTGCTAGTCTCGTGGAGAAACGTGCCCAGACAACAACCGAGGTATCCCTCGGAAACCACGCTAAACTTCCTCAACTAATTCGCGTGTTGGAACTACCAAAGCAACGCTAATTCGAGTGGAATTTCTAATTGACCGGCCAAGTATTCGAGTCTTCAAGACGCGAACACTGACCGAAAGAGGCAGCGCCATTCTGTCAAGAGTGTCAGTCGGGAGGAGCAGGAAGAGAACGGTCCTCGACGAGGTATCCGCAAATAGCAGGAACTCATCGACCCACCGACACCGACATTGGAATGCTACTGGTAGCGACAACCGAGAGCCGCTGCTGCGAAACAACCAAACCACCGGAGGAATTACTTCCCAGGGTACCATAAGCCTCGATGTAACGAGTCGAGCCAGTCAACAAGTCAGTCATCAAACCGATTTCCCGTTCCAGCGACGTCGAACTTTGCCGACTTGCTAGATTTGCTCTTCCCTCCTCCCCCTCTTCCTCTCTCTTGCTTCGGAAACGCGTTGCGACACCTGATATCGAAATTATCCGAGTCCGACGTTGAGCTGATAATTGGGATTCGGTGATTCCTCCCTTTTTCCAGAGTATTTGTACGAGTGATCGAGAACCGATCGAAAAGGGTCGTGAGGTAAACACCAGGAATTTCCGCAGTGACCAGCTAAAAGTAGAGAAGAGTCGGGAGCAGGTTCGCGCACGGATATTCAAGATAATCTCACCGGAGAAAATGGAATCGGGTCGACGGACAGGTCTCGAATAAATGGATCTCGGAGGACGCAGTCCGGAGCGGTATGGAGCAACGCGTTGGCATCGCGTAGCCCGTCGTCGGGAGCTCTTCCAGCGAAGAGACCCCGAGGAAGATCGAATTAAACGATTCGCAGGTTCCCGAGGGACCGGAGGAGACCGATGCAGATAGTGTTCCAGAAATAAGGGAAAAGGAGAGCGGAAAAAAGGAAAAAAGAAAGAGGGAGTACCCGAGCTCTTATCGCGCGACGAACATCGCCTCTTTCTCGATTCCCGTGAATACAAGCTAAGGAAGCGTTTCGGGATCGCGGGGAGAAAAAATCCAACGCATCCAGGGAGTCGAGGCCCGAGGTACATAACGAAGTCCTTCTCGAGACTCTCCGCGGGGGAGTAGAGCGTAGTCACGCGTCTGGTCGCTTCAGAGCGAGGTAGAGAGAAGAATCGGGAGCGAGAAAGAAACAGGCCGACGAGACGATGTACGTTCTCCGGTAACATGTAGATGCATGGGAGAAATTATTCATGAAAAATGCCATGCAGTCCGGGTGCAGCGAAACGAAACGAGATTCACGAGCCAAGGGTCCCTCCAAGAACGTAACGCTCAGCAGTCGAGTCGCTGTTCCGCTGTTCTTGGTGACTACCATACCGAGAAGAAGATTCTCCGGCGCTAATTCGCAATAACTTTTCGCGAAGCTCGCCATTCAAGCGACCCTGATAAACGAGTGTAATCCACCGAGTTCTTTTTCTACGCAAGATTTCACGCTGAGTACATATTTCCGATTACTTTAGCTGAATAAACGGAGAAGACGTCGGATGATGGGTAAAAGCGACGACGAGCCGAGATCTTTCTCTACCTCACAGTGCCATCCGGGAGATACGGATCGGCGACGGAGCGCTTGCTTTATGGATCAGCTCGGCTACCGTGGTCACGTAGTACTGGCTTCGCGCGGAATTTCAAAACCAAAGTAACCTGTGCCAGGATGGATCGTCACCGCGCAATATTCATAAGAGCTCCTTCCTGGAAGCGTGCGATCCCCAGATCATCTGTATCCGTATCCGGTGGCTGTTCACACCCCTACGCGACACTGTACGACGTAACGCCGCGTCTAGTCTCTACGCGTCAACCGTTAGTTATGTTCGGACAGCCTTGTGGCTTATCTCTTACGGAGATCGATTATCCGACTGGCATTGCCAATACCCTTGGAAAAGTGTCATCCGGCTCGTAACTGTATTTCTCAACAAAAATTGCGCATTGTTCGCCGAGGACTGAGACAATGAGTGGCTCGGGACAATCTTGGATTGTCATGTCGTTGAGTTTTTCGCGTTAACAGTATCCGGCGACTTCTTTCTTCTTGATCAAAGCAACGAGAAGCGACGCGAAAAAGTGTCTCGGGACAAAGAGTCTCGTTCTCTCACAGCCCCGAAAACCATAGCCGGGGAAAGACGAGTTAATTACAATGAGCTACTCGGTTGCCTGGCGCGGCGCGGCGCGGTGCGTGGAAACTGGCCGACATAACTGTGCAAACAGAGACGTTTATTTTCGAGCGCCCGGCGCATTCTCGGGACTGTCGAGCCAAACAATAAATCACTGGACGCTCGGATGAGAGCATCGGTCATCGAAAAGAAGAAACACGAACGGTACTGGCGGCAACAAGAAGAAATTCGATGGCATCGCCGAGGGACACGACGCAACTATCTAGCCAGACTGAAAGATCGAGGGAGAAGAAGCGACGAGTCTGAGGGGAAAAAAGAGCAAAGAAGGAGAGAAAAGGATATTATGGTTCGCATCTTTGTACTCGACACACCCTCTTCGCGTTTGCTTTCTCGGGGATCGGCCTCGCGCGCTCACGATCAGCCTTTTTTTCTGTCGTGGATTCGCACAGGCAGACGAAGCAGCAGAGCCAGTGGCAAAGTGTGTGCCTTCGTGCGCCTTCGTGCGCCTTAGTGCGCTCGTGCGGGCTCGCCTCTCCTGAATTACCGGCTATACGTATTCAAATGATCGGCTGTTTGCATTTTTATAAAGGTTCCGGCCAGCCTCCGCGCGCCACGAGGATCCCCTTGGCACCTCGTGTGTGCCACGCTCTCGTGCTCACCCACGAATCGCACCCGCCCGCATCACCCTAACCAGCTTCCATCGCCAACCCCTTTCAGCCACGTACACACACGTGCTCTACGTGTAGTATGCCCTGTATAGGATGCTTCCCAAAGCCCGCCCTTATGCCCTGGCATGTATCTACTCGTGTTTACGTGGATATCCTCTACTCCGCCGCTTGTTTCGGTAAGGACGGTGGATCGGAGATCCTAAGCGACTACGGCTCCGGATGTCGATGCGAAAACCGCTCAACACCGAGGGAGGGAGAGTTTGCGGTATCGTGAACTTTGCTCGCTACGAATGACGGTACTTACGTACCCGTGAGTCAAAATTGCCACGATATTTTTGAGACGAGCTACTTCAAGAGCCTTGACACCCCACAAAATTGAAGAATTTTCTGGGGCAACGAATAAATGCCCAAAATAGATGAGGATATTAGCTCTCTCGAGTAAGTGAGTCGAGGAGAGGGCGATCTTCCAGTGCGGCTATTCAAAGTGGGCCATCTTTGCCGTAGGGAAGCGCAGAAAATCGGCTTTCGAAGAGCGAGTTGAGCTCGCACATATTACCTCCATCGAGGAAGTTGATCGTATCTCCGGCTCACCGAGACTTTCTCCCTTTTCTCCTTTGAGTCTCGGCTTTCTAGTCCTTCTCGTCCTTCGTACTCTTCGTCCAGCTTCGAATTTATATTGACCCTCCGGCTCGGATTATACATTACGGAGCACGTGCCTGCACGCGACATGTTGCACGCCACGCTGCAAAGGTACCAAGAGCGAAAGAGCGAGAGCTCGACGATCGAACCCTGCCGTGCGTCGACCTCGCCGGAGGCCCAGTCCGCCGCGCCGGCCGTCGGGCCCGGACATCTGTTAAGGTTCTCGGATAGCGGGTGACGAAACCATTCGCGCTCTATTAGGCTGGAACCACAACGAATCACGAGTCTGGAGCGAGTCCATTTACCAGCTGGATTCGTTCCCGAGGAGAACCTAACGAATATGTTTTTTTCGCGTGGTTGAATCTCAAAGAGAATTTTACCGAATTTCGAGGCAGAATACGATGGAATTTCTTGGTTCGAAGAATTCCTCTTAACAGTATCAATTTAATTAATCTCAAAGTAAAGCAAGACTCGCCAGGATTTGGCAACTATCATCGACCAGTCACTGTGATCGCGGCCCAAGTACCCGGCCGTGGCAGTATTAGGGCGTACTCTGGAAAATTGGTCAATTATGCGGGAACCCTGTCGATATTCGATCCTGTTCGAACTCGCAACAGCTTAAGATCGTGTCGAACAAGCAACTGCCCTTCCCGACAATTAACCCGAGTTTAACAAAGGAATTACGGCAACCTGCGACACGGGAACCTAAGCGCACATGTTGGGATGTTGGCCCTCGCGATCCTTGGTACATAAATGGTAAATGGTAAATGGTGAGCTGCCAACGAGATACATACATACGTACTTTCGTTCGAAAATACATGTACATGGATCCGGCAGGAAGTGTTCGCATGATGAAACCGAACACCAAAAACCACCACAAAGCAGCGCGCGCCAGCAGGAATTTTGTGCACTCTAAAGCGGCCAGATGCTGAAAGGAGGTGACGAACAGAACGGAAGCCTGGCGTCGACCGAAAGCCAAAAACGCGGAAAATGAGGGTACTTCACGATAAAAAAAAGAAAAAAAAAACAACTGCCATCTCCACTATGGAATCGTACCTCGTGCTTGATTACACGATTTTAGGTAACGTTTCTACCTTCTGTCGCGGAGCCAACTACCACTGACGTTACCACCCCTGCCGTTGATCCTCCTAATGCAATGTGTTGCTGTTTAATTTTGATTGCCTTTTTCCCTTCCCGAATCGATATACTAATTAAAGACGAAATCACATGAAAATAATATTCGACAGGGAAACCGAGCTAGGAAAGACTAGAGAGAAAGAAAGAGACACAGCAGTAGCGTGGCGGCTACGCGGTCCCAATTTCACGCAATCGGGTTCGAGCCGCAGTAAATTAAAAACTAATCGTTTCCCGTGACCCGCTGCTGTTCGCGTTACCCTCGCCTGCTACGAGGGTAGTAGCAGAAATACAGACGTCTGCGGGAGACTGTGAAGGATCTTGTAAAAGATATATTACGGCTAAAGTCGTCTATCTTGAAAAAAACTTCCTTTCTTCCAGTGATATTGACTTTTGAACCGCAAGGTAACCTTCTACAGTTTTTTTTTTTAATTATAATCGGAAGACGGGGTCGATCGAAGTATAATTCTTTAAGAAATTCCAAATACCAAGTGAAACTACTGGAAAGACAGGAAAGGTTAAAGAAACAGTCGGTTCCGGCAGGTCTGCTAACCGCAAACAAATTATTTTTTCCCTTCGGCCACCCTGGTTCCCTGGCGACTCCCTGCTGATTGATCTCCGGTGCGAAAGCGAGAGTGAAACGCGTTTTTAGTCGGCCTACTCGTAACGCGATCGCGATTAACAAATTGATAAATCCCCCGCGGCGAGCCTTTCTCCACGCCGATTGATTAACGAGGATTTAATGGAGCTACAGAAAATATCTGGTTACCATTAGTACTTTTTCTTTTTTCCCTCGGTGGCATGTGCCACGGTTCCTACAACCCTCTGCGGACGCGTACTGACTACATACCGAGAGTACACGTACGAAAGAGTCGAAAACGTAGCGAAAACCGCGAGATCGTCTTATGGTCGCGCGGAATTATTCTGGTAGCTGCACAGTCCTTGACTGTAATCCGGGCGCTTCGCGTTCTACTGCTCGACGCAGGGACACGACACAACGGTGCAGTCGCAGTTGAACGAGCAAACGGCAACCTGCAAATCCCTCGGTCGCTATTCAGCGGCCAAATTTTATCGCTCTCGACAAATCCGCGGACAAACGCGAAAACCGGTGGAGTACGCGAGGGTGGTGAAGGGTAGTTAGAGGGGTAGGTAGAGGGGTAGGTAGGGGGGTTGCTAGGGTAGGACAAATGTACTGTAATGCCAAGCCGGGATATCGCCGGTTTACCGAGTTACCGTGGGGCCATTTTAAAGTCGCCTGAGCTGCAAATTAATCGTTAATTAGCCCGGACGGCAAATGGTATCCAAGGGAGCTCATTACGGGATCGGTCGCGGCGCTGATTTATTTTAATACACCAATTACGGATCAATGCAATTTATCCCTCCCGAATGGCCGAAATCGAACGGCAGCCGCCACTACCGCGCCATTGCCCCGTGTATTAATGCGATATTTATATCATTCGTCATACTTTGCCGAACAGCCCTGCATTTTCGGGGGAAGGAGGAGATCTGCCTCGGTTCCAGCCACCTGCAAATTTGCTCTTCGCCGCGCACTGATGTTATCGGAGCGCGTCCCGATTCCCGCGTACCTGCACAGCCCGCGGATGGATATGAATCGCGAATATTGTAGCCAGAAGAGCGTGATTTATGTATCTACGTATGTATTTACGTATATAGGTATGTATACGATACATACATACATACGTAGCGACGCGTCGCTTCGCATCGCTTCGCCTCGCCTCGCGTCGTTGGATCTTGATTCGAGTTCGCGAGCACGATGGGGATGTAGTACACGAGTTACACACGGTTTTACGTCGCTTTAATACGCGCGAACGAGTCTGTCGGTCAGTCGGTCGTCGTTCTCTGCCATTTGTGGCGAGGTTCGTTCGCTAAAATCTCAGTACACGAGCGTTCGAGTGAGTCGACCATAAGTTCAAGTTCGCAATGGGAATCCCGTCGCATTGGACTGCGTCGACCATTTATTCTCGTTCGAGCGAGAGGTTTACTTATCGTTGTGCGCAGAGAACGGAAAATAAGGGGCGATATTACTCTCCCACCGACTCGAAAACCGTCCAGACGTCTGCCTCGTCCCGAGGGGATCCAGAAACATTCGTCTCTCAAACGCCACGGTGAATTTTACTTATTCCTTCTCGTCGTGGAAATTCAATTTCCCTCGGTAAAAAATTTGCAAACATTACCGTGAACGTGTCCGGCAAAAATAGGGCAGGTAAATTTCGGAAAGATGAGAAATAAGAGGGTGAAAAAGGTGGGTCGAAAGCTGAAGGTGATGGAACGTCTTTTCGGGACAACTCCGAAAGTTACAGAGCTACGTGGACAGGTCTAACGTCTAACGGGAGAAAGAGTTCGATCGTAGCAACGGGAACAAATGAACAAGATAGAAGTGCGACCGGTAACAATGTTGCGAATTACTGTCCTCCCATTCGATTCGACAGAGGCTGCCTCTCTGGGGGATCCCCTTGAAATTCCCTTCTCCTTCAAACGCTTCTGCGACTGTGCACCCAGCGTAACCTCCGGAATAGAATTTTAAATTTGACGCATGAATATTATTCAAGATTATTCTCCCGAAAAAGGGAAGAAATTCGAAGAAAGCCAGAGTCGAGGTGGGCGACAAACATTCCGCGATAACGTTCAGAGACATTAAGGGGTAAGTTACCCTCTTGCGATCATGGCAATCACGCCAAGCCACTCTATCGGTAGACGTACCGGGAAAGGTAGGAAAAAGTCGGCACGCAGCTCTCGAAACAAACTCGCAGAAAGTGCTCGAACAATACCGAAATAGCGAGAACCGTCACGAAGTATGATTTGTGCGTGGTTCTGCGAGCGACGAGTGCACGATTGCACGCATAGCTTGCAACGTGCATGCGAGTAACATCATACGGTGCCTCTTGCAGTCGGTTAATTATGACAATCGATATCGCTCGAATCGCAGGCTGCGCTTGCGCGCAATGCGCATGCATTTCTCTCACACTGGACACTAGCGAAGGGACAAGATTGGGCGAGAAGCTTCTGTGCGAGATCGAATTCAGTATCTACCGTAAAAGGAAAGTTCGTGGAATACAGCTCGACTCGAAGAAGCCTGTCTACTCTTTCGTCCTGGTAGACGGTACATAAAAGACAGAATTAAACGTAAAATGTTCAGCGCTTCGTCAACTGGAGATTGTAAAATTCAACTAGAATTTTATTACCCGTCGTTGCCAAGAGGGAAATTATTTCCGCGACTAGCAACAAACGGAGCTTGAGTTGAATCCACGTTATTTCCCTTTCTTAACACCGGTATTTTGACCGTGGTACTCAAGACAGGGTGTAATCACTGGGTAAAAAAGGAGGTACACACCGTTGGAGTGTAGACGGAACGAGGGTATAATCAAGTGTGTCGGCGCGTGCCGCGTATGTATAGGGTACCTTTGTCGCCACCTGCCGTCGACAGGAGTCTCGTTGTTGCATTGCCTCCAAGCGAGGACGGTGTGTGCAACAAGAGCATGCAACATGGGACAACGAGGGACAACGTTAACTTTGGCCACCAGTCGGGTAACCGTGAATGCCCTACTACCAGGGGCAATATCGCGACCTTCTACCTCTTTCATCTCCATTTGCAGGAGTACCTCCGCCAGTTTTTACGCCACTGCGCGCACGGAAGGTACCATAAAACCGGGGGCCGGCTTTACGACCTTTCCGTGTTTCGACCACCTTAAATAATTTACTTGCCCTCCGGGTGAAATCCTGACCCACCGCGACGGATATATACGAGGCGTCCGTGATCTCGAGTTAAAGCACTGATTGAACGAGACGATTGCAAATATTCTTGGAAATCTGATTGCTCAATGCCAAACTATAATCAATATCGAACAACTTTCCCTGTACCTTTAACAAAAAAAAAAAAACCTTTACCGAACCGTCTCCTCTGCCCCGAGGAATCTTCCGCCAAAATTTATTTATATACGTATACGCATCGCGTCGAGGTCCCTCGAGGACATTCGGTCTGTGGCGTCTGTGCGGTACACGTGGCGAAGAAGTGGGAGTGAGCGGAAAGGAGATGGAGGAGGAAGAAGAAGTGGATAAGACCGCGTGGGTCTCCAACATAAACGTAGAAAGGAGGTGGAGGGACGGAGAAACAGCAGACAGCGAACAGCGAACAGCAGACAGCAGACAGGAAACAGCTGGACGCGGAGTCGCGTGCCTCGCAGGAAGCACACGGCTGATCCTTGGCGCAGGAAGAGCGTCAAGGGAAGGGAGAAGCGAGGGAGGATCGAGTGGCTGAGCGCAGAGTGGTCCTACTACGAGAGACCGTTTATTGCGAGAACCGCGTTCTGACACGTGTTTCGGGATATCTTCGTTAAACGTTTGCCAACGGGACCCAGGATGGCACGCGACATCCTCCAGGTGTCCCGGTCGCTACGCTGCGGCACATCGTGTTGCACAGATGCATATAAATCACTGTTTCTACCCTCTATTCGACGAATAGCGCAGTGAAACACTTGAGATCGTTAATAAATCGTTGTCACGAAGGAGGATGCAGAAACATTGATCGGTGAGGAGCGAGGAAAAGAAAGAAAAAAAGGAAATGAAGGAGAACTCGACCCCCAGCAGCAAGGAGGAAGAGGAGGAGGAGGAGGAAGAGTAGGAGGTCGAGAAGAGGAAGAAGCAGGGCACGTGTTCGGGTGGCTATCCGGTGAAATAAGAGACCGGAAGCATCTGGGGGGAAGCCGTATTGTTTGTCCGAGTGCTTTATTCCCTGGAACCGCCCTGCACCCAAGTTTCACTCGTCTACAGGGTGACTCGGGCAAAACGGGCTGAATCTCGAGTCTCGAATCTGGTGGACGCAATGGCCAAGCCTTGCTGTCGCGCGAGACAAAGCTGCGTGCAAGAACTCCTTTGTTCCGGACAACCCTGCTGTTCTTGATTACCCTCCGCGAATTTCCGAGTCGATCGATAGAGCGTGGAACAAGCTACCCTCCTCGATTGCCTCGCCATCGTCTTGGAATCCGGATCGACCGACCGCAGGAGGCCGGTGGTACACTCTTACTTCCGGTTATTCCCAAATCAATGGCATCTATCACTTTTCTCGCTACTCGAGCCGTCCCCCCGCTAACAAAGCCTCCGCGCGACAAAGGAAGCGTGTCAAGAAAGTACCGATCGGGTCGGCCGGTTATTCGAATTCTATTACGAGCGAAGAACAATGGTCCGAGCCCAAAAGAAGGAACGAACGCGGTAGAGGGAGAATTGGAATCGGATCGTTAATCGAGTAGTGCGCATTCTGGATGCATCCGGTTTCCGAGTAAATTAATTAAAAAAGGAAACTTAGTTTACGAGCAATACTGCGCGAGGAAAGTTGGTCAGAGGTTTTAAAGTGAAGCCCCCCCCCCCAAAGACGCTTATTTACATAGTACAATAGGAATTTGCAATCGAACCTCCTCCATTTTCGAGTATTTCTCACTTATCGAGAGGGGCCAAGAGTGGAAGGGAACAGAGAGGAGAGTGGAGAAGTACTCAAGGGTGAGAGGAACATCTGGCGCGGGTGGCAAAGAGCAGGCAGGTTGCATACGTACGGAAGCAAACTGCACACTGCATAGCTCGAGCTCTCGCGTCGGGTTTTCGGTTCGAACCGGCCCGGACCCACCCCGTATCTCCTTACCGGAGGTGCAGCTTCACCACCTGGACTGCAAGGGTTACCCCCGTGTCTGCCACTGATTCTTTTTTCTCGCCAAAAGCAGAGCCTCAAAGACGCCCGTCACGCCTCGTAGCCAACCCAGCTTTTCACCCGCCCCTTTACCCCTCGGCGCCTCGTATCGAGGAGGAAAAATACCAAGATTTCATCTGCGACACGACTCGACACGAGTACTTGCATGCACCGTATAAATCGAGTTAATACGATCCTCCAGACAGTTGTCCTGTCAACTTTTCGACGGAAAACAGCGAGGTGTTACGGATTGGAAGCAGGATCGAGAAGTGGGATCGCAACCCGTTTTGAGTTCGGTGTATCCTCTACAAAATGACTATAGGATTCGCGTAGTTCGAGGTGGAAAAACAACTATGGCGACGAGAATATTATAACGCGAGAGGGTCGTCCATCGACAACTGACAACGACGTGCTCGCAGAACCGGAGGAGAAGAGTCCATGAGGAAAATTAATCTTCGACTGTTAGCCTGTCGCTCGCGCGAAGACCCGGAGAACCAGTTTCCCCCGTGGATCCTTGTATCGAGTTTCCTCGTCCGGTGACTATCGAGCGCGGCAGCATTGATCGCTCGAAAACGAGAAACTCGAGAGGCGACGAGAGGCGACGAGAGGGAGAGGCCAGGAAGGAAATAAAAAGGATAACACTCGCGATTGGAGGTACGCGGTGACAGAATGATTGCCGCGGTATCGTAGGTAATGATTAATGCCACCACGCCCTGAGCCGAGGAATTAAGAAAGAAACAACCGATGGAACATACTGAGAAGGAGCCGCGATAAATGCGAAATTCGAAACGGTTGGAATTCCGACTAATTATCTATTGCATGGTGTTCCGGGGCCCAGATCCAGCGTAGAACGGATAGTGAAAAGTTTCAGGCACTTCCGGGGAGCTTTGAAAAATTGCATTTTTTAGCAAAATCTCAAGGATACCCAGGGAGAGACTGAGGGGGCGACCAAGAGCTCTCGTAACCGGTAAAACATTAAAAAACAACCCTCGAAGAAGCGTCTAGAGGGCGAGCAACAAAAATTCCCATTAAATGCCCGGCGGTTCGAGTATTACTCGAACTTCGGATGCTTCCGTTCAATAAACCCGATGCAATTTCTTCTCGATGAGCGCTACTCGCTTTCCCCCTAAATTAGTCTGAAAATTCCGGGAAATCGCTCGACTGGGCAAAACGATTTCCAATAGAGCCGGACACGAAAGGATTCCAAACACCCACCGATACCATAACCAATGCGATGCCGCGGCGATCGCCTCGAGTTTCCTCGGATTTGGCGGTGAGCAAACGAGGCTGGAGCTAGCGTGCCCCGATGGCGCGGAAAATGCATCGTTTCCCACCGACCGACCTTTTTCATCCACGGCTCGCGCGAGTTCATATTTTCGGAAGATCCGATTACCGCAAGGACACCGGGGGTAATGCGGACAATTTTTCATTCGGAAGAACAGAATACGCGAGAGAGTTTGCCGGTCGAGTGGTGGAATGGTGGAAGGACGCGGCGAAACTTGTTTTTGATAGAAAATCTCGAGTAGAGACTCTCGTGTCGTTGGTCGAGCAGACGGCCCAATTGATCGAGGTCTCGGATAGGGGTAGCTAGATGGGCCATCTCATGATCGAAAAAGCCCGAAAAGGGAAGAGAACGTCGACTTTGTCGACTCTGCCACGGCAATATGCCAATACTGCAATAAAACGGACTATTCGCCCATACTCGTTCTGCCTATACGTAAACAGGCTGAACTTGTCCAAATTATCGAGGTTGTCCAAGTTGTCGAGCTTGTCTGTGCAGGAGTGCCGACAGATGGGATTCTCCCCTGGTCCCTTGGCTCTACATAGAGTTTACCCATTGGACACTCGCAACGCGTACCACGCTCTCGCGGGCTTCCACCCTGGTGTATCCTCTCTATCTCGAGTCCCCAAATGCCTCTGACCAACCCTCGGGAGTCGCTTTCGAAATTAGGGATGCTGGAATACTTAATTCCGTCGATCAGAGTCATTTCCAACTGTTCCCTCGTCGAAGATTGCGACGGAATTGTGAGAAACGTCGACTGGTCAAACGAAAGAAATTCTTTGAAAGAGAAAAGCCATCGTCAATGACGTCCGGTCGAATTCCCTCAATTTCCACTTGGACAGAGATGGTCGCGATGCATATGAAAATGAAAAAGAGGAATGCGTCGACAGCAGCCGCGAACCGAGAGACTCAAATGACACCGGACGCATCAGGCTAGCTCGATGGAACAGCTGTACCCCGCAAAATGTCCACTCGTCCACGCACGAGAAAAAGAAAGAGAGAGCGGGCGAGAGAGATCCCTCGGGGGGGATCCGTCCGAAAAAGCGAAGAATGCAAAAGGGGTAGGTAACTCTGGTGGCAGCGCATTTGGGTAGCTCGCGCTTGGAAAATTTATTCTCTGGAAAACGGAACACCTTGTCGAAGGCGGCTACTCGATCAAAGGGAACGAATTCCCGAAAACGAGTCACTGCAGCATGCTTCGGCATGCCGCAGCCAGGAAAATCCGATCTGGCCGCACACGCTTGTTACATTGAAATGGCATTCGCAGCTGTTTACTCGGCGCGCATGCAGCATCCGCGACAAAGGGTTTCCTCGAGCCAGTTGCCAATTTCCCTGAACGGACAAAGAGGACGCGGAGAAAAGGTATATATGCTCGTGGAAAAGGGAAAGACGGAGAAAAGGCCACCGAGAGAAAGAACGACTCGCGACAACGCGATGAGCTATTTTCCGAGGCATGTTCGCGTCCCCGCATCCGTGACGCGATTCGCGACTCGCGATAGAGATGAGACGCCTTTGTACAATACCTTCTGACGCGCGAACTACACCCAACTTGTATATACGTATATGTATTATAGTGAAGACTGCACGGATACCTGGCGCGTAAGGAGCAAACTCCGAAACGACCTTTAATATCGCGCCAAGAAACAATCGAGGATAGTAGGTGCGCGTGCAAAGTGCCCTGTCATCCTTGAAAGAATTTTCACCGAGGATGAGACAAAGGAGGCGGTCTGGAGCTAGAGAGGCTCACAATATTCTCCATGATACGCATATTAAGTGAGATACGATTATACGAAGAACTTGCGCGCCGTTTCGACGAAGGCAATGATCAAGCTCGATCGGACGGATCTCTCAAAGACAGACCGAGGAAGAAGCTCGTGACGCCGCGTCGAGTGAATAAGAAATTTAACTTGGAGAAATCTAACTGTCGATAATTTTATGGATCTGCGTTAGCGGGGATAAATAATGATCGAAGGATGCCATAAGTGATACAGCTATTGCGTGTTGGGCAAAAGGGCAGAATTATGGCTTCTCGCTGATCGCTCGCCGCGAAATAATGGCACCTGGTGCTTTCGGTGATGCGAACGAGTGCGTGAAATTAAGGGAAAAAAGTCGAGAAACGAGAACGCGTTTCTGGCTCGAGGGCGAATGAGAGGAAGAGAAAGGGAAAGACGAAGGCCAAGAACACTTTGGAGGAATGAGAAGATTTTAATGGCAATGAAAGTTTTACCGCCACCTCGATGATTACGGGTTAACGAGGCGGCGGTAAGTATCTACAGTGAGTGCCGAAAGTATTCGTACACCAGACATTTTCCAGAAAAACATGTTATAACTTTTTTTATTCTAAATAAAAATCAATAAACAAAACATATTTGTAATCTATGAGATCTCTACAACAAACGCTATAAAAATAAATTGTTTTCTTACAATAATTACAGAGATATTAACAAAATTCGCAAATATGAGCAAAATAGTACGCGCAAAAAGTATTCGTACAGTCCATTAATTTCTACAGAAAATCGCTTTTAAAACTAAAAAAATAATATTTTAATATTTAGTCGGGTTACCCCGAGCCTTTATTATTGCCTCCAGTCTTCGTCGCATCGAATTAACTAACTTTTGTGTCACAGTACTGGAAATTTGTGTCCATTCTTCTTGTAACACAATTTTTAAATCTTCTTTCAATGATAAGTACGAAGTACTCCGCGAATTGCAGACGAAATGAATATCAGTGGGTCTGGAGATATTGTTAAAACAGATTGTTATTAAAATTGAAATCCAATTTGGATGGAATACCCCGTTTTATGATGTTGGGGAATTCCAAAATTTTGGAATTCCCGACATGACTCATCAATGCTCTACTTCGGGTGGGCCAAAAGGGGTCGTAAACTCCCCCCGAAAGGGTACATCCGTAAAGCCCTTAAAAGGAGCGAAAGCAACGAGTTTTATTTACTTACTAATTTTCGGAAGAAGTAACTTGATCAAACTATTAGCGAGTAAACGTAAAGCCGAAAATGGGACGAAAAGGCAAAGAGACTACGGAGTGTGAGCGAAAAATTATTATAAGTCTGCACAATAGATGCAAATCTTTGGCGGAGATTGCACAAATCGTCGAACGATCAAAATCAACCGTACAGGGTATTATCGATCGGTATGGAGAAAATAAAACAGTGAAATCGAAATTAAGAAGCGGTAGACCTCGCCTTATAGATGTACATACCGGACGATCTATAATACGTGAGATAAAGAAGAATCCGAAAATCAGTGCACCAAAATTAATCACCGAAATTAAAAGTGCGTGCAATATAAACGTAAGCGCTACCACAGTGCGAAACTTTTTGCGGGAAAACGGATACCACGGCAGAGTCGCTCGCAAGAAATATTTTGTGAGCGAGACCAATCGCAAAAAGCGACTACAATTCGCAAAAGATTACCAAAACTTTACCCAAGAGGATTGGAACCGTGTTATATTTACTGACGAGAGTAAATTTAATGTGTTTGGTTCAGATGGCAGATCTATTGTGTGGCGGAGGAAGAATGCTGAGCTTGAAAAAGCAAATCTGCAGGCAACTGTAAAGCACGGCGGCGGTTCAGTGATAGTGTGGGGTTGTATGAGTGCGAATGGTGTTGGTACATTACATTTTGTTGATGGTAACATGGACCACAAGCAATATATTGATATTTTGAAGCAAAATCTGCCGGACAGTGCTAATAAAATGGGACTTATTGGCAATTATATCTTTTTACAAGATAACGACCCCAAACATTGCGCATATAATACCCGGCAATGGTTATTGTACAACGTGCCCAAACAATTAAAAATACCCCCGCAGTCGCCAGATATTAATGTAATTGAGCATTTGTGGAGTCATCTGGATACAAAAATTAGGGAACGACGAATTACATCAAAAGAAAATTTAAAAACGGTGTTACAGGAAGAATGGGCAAAAATTTCCAGCATGGTGACACAAAATTTAGTGAACTCGATGCGACGAAGACTGGAGGCAATAATAAAGGCTCGGGGTAACCCGACTAAATATTAAAATATTATTTTTTTAGTTTTAAAAGCGATTTTCTGTAGAAATTAATGGACTGTACGAATACTTTTTGCGCGTACTATTTTGCTCATATTTGCGAATTTTGTTAATATCTCTGTAATTATTGTAAGAAAACAATTTATTTTTATAGCGTTTGTTGTAGAGATCTCATAGATTACAAATATGTTTTGTTTATTGATTTTTATTTAGAATAAAAAAAGTTATAACATGTTTTTCTGGAAAATGTCTGGTGTACGAATACTTTCGGCACTCACTGTATCTGCTTCGACGATAACTGTTTGCAACGCGATAGCCAATCGATTTGACGAAACCCGCACAGCAGCCGAATCCCAAACGCGAAAATCGATCCCGTCTGTTCCACTCGTCGAGCCTCCTGCGGGAGTGTGAAGGTTCGTCGCGGAAAAAAAAACTCGTGTCGAGCTAAATTGGAAGCGAGGAACCGTGCGATAAACTCGTCTGCGGTGTGACGTGGCTGTGTTGGTCACCAGAGAAATAGTTGGGAAACATTGGCCCATTTGTACCTCAAAGAGAATGCGAGCAACGCTGTATCATAATTTACCGAAAGAGACAGAAACTTCCGAAGGCAAGACCCCAGATAGGTAACTAGCATTGAAAAGGCTTTACCCAGGATTGACTGGTGGAGTCGCGTTTATAGATTGCGGATTCCCCGCAGAGTCGTAACCCACGTAATCCGAAGGAGCAGGCAGTGAGCACGCGCGGTATTCTGACAATTCTCACGATTTCCTCGTGGCCCATAGATCGAATGGAAAGGGCCGAACCTGGAGCGGAGGACTATCCATTCCCAGCCACAATCGTATCTGGGTTCGCGTAGTCCTTCCGGCCGCTCAGGTGCACCTCGTCGTTCTTGTTCGTACACGTCCGTGGCTTTATATACGCTGGTCGTGAGGGTTGCAAACGACCCTCGTCGAGGAGGAGGAGGAGGAGGACGATGCGACGTGACGCGAGGACGACGCGAGAGCAACGCAAAAGGCGATACGATTATTCTAGGACTTTTAGGTAGTCGAGAAACTCCTTGGTACATAATCGCACGATTGGCGGCACTCTTTCTCGACTACGCCTCCATTCAAACTAGTACTATTAAAAACATAAATTTACAAACTAACCCCCGCAAATGCGATTGTCCCCGTCGTTAGGCCGCTACTCGGACTCTCCTATAAAGCCATAATGGCCGATTCGTGATTCGGAATAAGTTAAACTGATTTTGGAGGTTCGGCCCTTGGGGTATACGCGGCTACTTTAACGCCTGGACAATGAGAGCCAGCCCCCTCGGAGGACACAATGCTTCCGATGCTGGTGCCTCTACTGTCCCGTTCTCGTGTACCCTAAATCTTCCTGCGTGAATTCCACTGGCCTTCGCCGAACTGCCTACGTTCTCCCGCTCCCTTTAGTTTCCGTCCCCGTCTTACTCGTAGCCGCGAGCAAAATCCAGCTGACCGAATCGAACGCCCAGAACGTTTTTCGTTCTAAGATTTTGCCCCTCCCGGGTCCGAGACCGAAATTACCCACGATGTTGGGAAAACAGATCGATCGTCAGCACGGTTGTTTCAGCATGGAATAATATTTGCACGTTGGTTTTTTCGCTGCGAAGCAAATAGCTTGCCATTACGAATGCACACCTGTCGCCGAGGGCGCAGGGTGTTACCAGTGTTACCGAGTTCCGCGTGAGGGATGCTGTATCCACGGCCAGCCAATGGCAAAATGTAGGATTGGTTTATGACGCGTCCGAAACAGTAAACACCACCAGGTACCTGTGTATCCTGGACGGAAGCAGTAAATGCACCTTCGAAGGAAACGGCGCCTTTCGCAACACTCGACAAACGCGCGCAAACGTGTACCCGAGGTTCGAACCCCATGATCCGATAGAACCCGCTCAGAGAAACGGAATGGATGGGCTGGGCTCCGTCTTCAAAGACGTATTTTTCAAGAAAATCTGCCAATCCGACAAAGTGTTTTATCGTATAACTAATGGGACCCTCTCCCGAGACGAGGGCCCTACCTGCCGGGAATTCGAGTCCATCGATGCGCGGATTAGCCTCGAACAGTAGAACCAGCCAAACCCTATTTAAGGGGACCTTTCTACATTCATTCCGAGACCCACTTGTTTTGCATTGACAAAACCAAACTTCCGTCTACCGACGAGTGATATATTGCACTGACTGGTGCTATTATTGAGGATGCAACGACCAGGTTGGTTCCGAGCAATGAGGCTTGAAATTGGCATAAACCGGGCAAAAACTGGGGAAAATAAGATCGAATGGAAAGGTAAAAGACGCGTGAGTCGGATGAAGGGAATCAAAAGTGATCGAAGAGAATCGTTGTACGGAAACGATGAAAGTGGTTATCGGAGAGCGTAAATAGTGAGACTAAACGAGGAGAGAATAGGCAAGTGGCAGTCATGGGTCGTACACCGTGCCGTCAAGCCTAACGACGGTAGGCGTGGAGGAAACGAGCCGCCTTTGTCCTCCTCGCCGGTCCAAATTATGTCGAGCGGACCCGAAATCACCCTCGCGTAATTGGCAAGCTGTTTGTTTTGTCACAGGCCAAGCGGAGACAACAGATGGCCAGGTTCTCCTCTTACTCTGTCGCTTACGCGTCGCTTCGCGTTGTGGCCCTTATTACGATCCGCTATTACCGTTCCGCCGGTGAAAATCGGTTTTAGTGCACTTTTAAAGGGAATCCTCTGGACGAGAGACACGTACCGCTTTAATGGGTACGATGCTCGTAGCGAATCGAAAAGAGAATCGGAAAGAGAATCGGAATAGGATCTCTCTCGAGCGTATTACCTCAGTTCGAAATTCGTTCATTAAATACGAGAAGGAGCTTCAGAGGAAAAATGAAATTGTGCCTAAAATGCTACGGCGTACATTGTGTGTACGAAGCATTATAGCACATGTTACGAAAAATGCATGGAAACTAAAGGTCGGTGTAATGGTATCGACCGTGCAGAATATAGGGTAGCTATCGAATTGTACGAAAAACTGTACAAGTTGCAGGATGCTGGGAGAACACCTGTAGAGCCATGAACAAGGGGGTGAGTCTTTAAGGTCGAGGGTAAGTACGAAGCAGCATGAAAAAAGAGCAAAGCTGCCGGAGCGATCTTTCGTAACCTTCGTCAGTTGGCGACACCGTGCAGCCCCTATCGAGCTTGCGACTGCCACCCGCGAGGTGGCAGCACTTTGCAGAGAACGCGTTACGAGATACCGGAGCCCAAATTCACGTTTCACGATATTTTTATAAAAAATATACCAATATATTTTTATATAAAATATACCAGCTTACAGAATTTTCTTTTGAAGAAAATCTTCTCACGGGGTGAAACGAATAGAAACATCAAAGTGGCTGAACAGATGTGAGAAAATAGAAGCGTAGAAGAGCGCATCGCTTATCTGCGCGCACGAAGAATCGAAATATATGGACAAGCCAGGTATCGCGAGACAACACGAGTTATCTCTGCCAACATATATCCCAGCAAGGCAGTATCGATAATTTCCCCGTTAAAAAAAGGTGTGAGAGAAGAGAAGGAACGGAAAGGAAACACTAGGGAGAAACCCAAGTGTACTCAAGTGAAAAAATCCACTGTCCAAGCAGTGGTCGACGGTAGAGACCTAGGTTCCTTATCTCAAGTGTTTCAAGATTGGGCATGTCTTGTTTCCGCGGACCTAATTAGAAGGCGTTTAGAGTTTTGAGTCGAGCCAAATGAGGCCTCGGCTAAGCAGATGCTTAGGACGATAGGCCTCGCATTTGAGAGACGTAACGATCCCGAGGATTCCTCCTGTTAATTTCGGAATCCGGTGGACACGCGGATTGGGTAGCTTTCGGGTGGCTTACGGAGCCAGAATGCAAGACTGGACGGTGTCGCGACCAGCTTTGTGGGAAGAAAAAAGGACTGGGACCTCGAGTTTCGTGAGCACAAACGTCTTCGATCCA
Organism: Trypoxylon attenuatum; assembly: GCA_963989405.1. Lineage (NCBI taxonomy): Eukaryota > Metazoa > Arthropoda > Insecta > Hymenoptera > Crabronidae > Trypoxylon > Trypoxylon attenuatum. The sequence continues at coordinate 5,143,090 of OZ022493.1, read as the reverse complement.
CATAGATAAGGTTGCGTATTCAAAAATGCTTTTAGCGGCTCGTTCGGAGTCAATTGCCCCTAATAGGGGATCCTTGTCGTCACTCCTACGACGCAGCAGGCTGACAGTCAACTATACGGATCCTCGAGACAATTAGTTAGGCCGTCCTGACAAATCTGCGCCTCTCGAGTCGTAAAGTTTCGGGTCGGCCGCCTGGGCCAAAGAACCCTGCTTCTTGGAGTATTCGCTGTCCGACGAAAGCTTATAACAATCCTTTGAATCCGCAATCATTTTACTATCCTTGGTCTCTCTGTATGTTAATATACGTACAATATCGAAAAGTCGACATTGTAGACAATGTAGACGTTATTCGAGTAAGTCCGAGCCACGCAGCTATTTAAAGTTCCTCTCGAAAAATCGCTGAACAACAGGATTCCCATCTGCAAGTTTCTTTAGAAATTCCACGCAAGCGATTTTCAAGGAAACGGCCGCGCGCGACAAATTCCCATTTCTTTTTCCGAGAGAACTAAACTTTCTCTCGCGCGGTGCGAGAATCGGTAAACTTCCTTATAAGTTCTCGAATCGTCAAGTTGGACTGCGGGCTAGCACACTTTTCCAACTGGGTCCTCCGAGGAGAGAAAAGGGACGAGGGCGCCGACACCAAGGAATTCATTAATAACTCGCTTGTCGTGGCAGGTCCGACAAAGGTGTCCACGGCAAAACTATGTGTGCCTCTAGGATACCGCGGGCGGGGCGGATGACCCGCGGGAATTAAAGGAAAATATTCATGACCAGAGCAAGCCGGATTAAAAGTTTTAGTGGCAAACCAGTCAAGTGAGTGTATCGTACCCCCACATACCCATTCAGTCGAGGAGGAATGAATGTCGTTTCGATACGAGTATGAGGAGGGGTGGCATCGATAGTTTTGGCCAAGACGCGTGATTCCAGCGAAATTTGGCTAAGGCAAACACTAATGGTTCAGGATGATCGGTTGGTCTGGAGATTCGGTGGGACCGGTGGGAGCGAGGCGCGGCCCAGAATGGAGATTTAAGGGTCCGTGGCGTGGGTGTGGGGTTTCTGCGGGCCTTTCTTGGTCGTTGTCGTCGGATCGCATCGCACCGCACCGCATCGCATCGCATCGCATCGCATCGCATCGCATTGCATCGCATCGCGTCGTTACATTCGCCGCCAACGTGACGCCCCTGCGCTTGTTCCTACGGGACTCTCCCCGTTGCGGACCTTACCATCCTTCCACGCGGCATTTACATTATTCGGGCCCGACTCGAATCTAATATTATGAATCACGCGTCCTGTCCGGGGCCGTGCATAATGGGGTCGTAGGTCGGCACCGCCTCGCGCGCAACAATTCTGCGCTCGTCCTCCCGAGAACGCGCCAAGAAACAAAGCACCGAGTGGGAGGAGGCTTCACCGAGAACTTATCGATATCGTGTGAACTAGCCGCAGCGTCAATAGTACGCTAAAACAACCTCCCACCCACCTCTAGATTCATCGAGGATTATTCTCCTACGTTAGGACAAGAAAAAGTTTAAGGTCGTTGTCCCGTTGATTTGACTCTTTTCGACGAGAAAACGAGAGTTTACTGTACGGATCATCGAAAGCCGAAAGTTTTCGAAGCCGCAGCAGTCGGGACAAAATACGAGCCGCCCTATAACTTTCCATGGCTCGTCAAAAAGAGATACAAACCCGAAGGGGTCCCTCCCTCATGAAGACATTCGGAGACTCGCCCTTGGAAAATGGAGAACATGCGGAAAACTCCTGTAAACCGGAATAATCGGGGTACAAGTAGCCATCCCTAATACTGCACAAACGTAGCAAATTAACAAAGGAGGCCTCCACCGGCGCAACGAAAGGCTCGTTCAAGAGGACATCTGGCAGACTGGCACGACAAAGCCAAAAAATCGTAGCACCGCTGCACAAGGAAATCGAAAAAGCCCTTGCAACTTCCAAAAACGCGGGCTGCTCGCGGCGAGACGACAACCACAGTTCGGTAGCGGAACTTATTGTAGCGCCTTCGAGAGAAGGAGAGAGATAGGTAAGGCTATAACGAGACGCCAGATCTCTCGAAAGAGAGGTCAACACGGGAGATAGACCGAGAGTGGGAAAGGGAGTGGTAGCGGTAGCGGGAGCAGGAGGGAGAGAGATGGGGGAGGACTTTTCTTAAATTGCACTTTGTAGCTCCTGAGAGACCTTACACAGGGATTTCGACGCCCACGGCGAGGGATAACGAGGCGGGACTCCGCTTCCCCTCTCCCCCGAGCGTGGAGGTGAGACACACACCGGTGGGTCTGTCGTAGCGACGTGCGGCCCACAGGGACATAATTGATATCCGGCAACGGGGCGAGAGGAAAAAATTACCTTGCGGAGGGAAAAAGGACGGAGGACCACCGCGATCGTGTCCGGAATTCTCGACTTGCCGAAAAGCCTCGTGAGTCGTGGTAGAGGCCACGCAAAGGCCATGCAGAGGCCACCTAAGCGCAGACGGCCACTCACTCTCTTTCTCTCTCTCTCTCTCTATCTCTATCTGTCTCTCGCTTTTCTTTCCCCCCTCACCCCTTTATCCCTTGGCTCGTTCTATCCGCAGTGTCCTACTCCCCTACGAAACTCCGGGTGACCCTTTTTTCTCTCTTTGATGCCCGGTTCAGCACAGTGCAAACATCGAGTGACCACCTCCGACCGGACTAATTGCTAATAGCATCTCTGCCAGGGATCCTCCCTCGTTTCTTTTCTCTCGGTCTTGGTTAGTCCTCGTTCTTGATCCTCGATCTTCCTAGATCGGCTCGCGTTCACGTACACAAGGTACATGCTCTACCTCGAACGCAGTACATATGTAACGCGAGAGAAGCACGATAATAGAAGGCGCATGTATACAGACGCGTGTATGTACGTAATTTGATTCTATCGAGCAACGAACGCGGCAGCTTCGGAAAATGGAAATATTCCATTTGCCGCCCTCCCAAACGGTAGACGCGGTGACGCCGTGCCGGAGGGTAGAGGGAATCGAATCAATTTCAAGATACGCACCACGGAAATACTGCTCGAAGTTCGTCCAGACGAGTCGGCACTCTTTCTACCCTTTAAACGCCTAGGAACGAGTTGTACCAGTACGCAAATTCTACCGACATCCATACCCATGTACCCGATTCGAGTAGACGAATTCGATTTTTGAAGTTGGCTCGATCGAATTACCAATTCCTATCGTGATTTCTACTCGCAATCTCTCCTTCGAAATTGAAGTCTTCGCAAAGACTTTTCTATTTTATAGCTCGCAACTCCCGATAATAATCTAAACGATGCACCGCCGAAGAAACGAGGAAGCACGAGGAAACTTTCGGTACGTATAACCACCAATCCTCTGCTCTGGCCCTGAAGTCATCAGACCCGTAATCGCATCACGCACAATTCTCTGAATGTTATTAGACCATGGGACTAAGTTTGCTTTGGGGATAAAGCTATTACCACGGGATTCCGTGCTCTCGTTTTTGGAACCTTCCAATTAGATGCCACATGAGCGCTATCGGTGGAGTTACACGACAAACGAGATTACACGGTCGCCCGTGATCGTGCAAGATAATAAGTACGTATGTGGTCGGTGGTACCCGGGTAGTAAAGAGAGAGAGAAAGAGCGAGAAGAAGAGACATCGCAAGCAGAACTATGCAAGGAAATCCTGCTTAACGTCGTTCGATCCTGTCACCCGTAAATCATACCGCGCCGCTCTGCTCTGCGTTTGGAATGCCTGCGATTCCGCGCTCCTGAATAATTACATCGAGCTGCAACCACCTGCGGGTTTAATCCTATCGGCGACTTGCCTCGCTCCCTCCAGGTGAAAGAAGAAAATTCGCGACGATTCGATGTACCGAAGTACGCGAGAACGGTAAATGGATTATTCGAAAAGGCTGGGAACGAGAAGTATGTATGTACTTTCCCACGAATCAGATTTCTCGAGCAAACTGCACTTCGAGCCCTAGGAACTTTTAATTCTCCCTGCGTCTCTAATTAAGTAAGAGACATCTCTTTGAGAATGGCTGAGTTGTGCGCGGATAGAATTCGCGATAAAGTGAAATACAACATCTGAAAAGGTTACAGCGTAAGTATTCCATCGCGACTATCGGGGAGAAATAGATGCAGGGAGATGAAAGGTGTACTCGGTATATCAAAAGCATTTTCCTCAATTTATCGCGTGGAGCCTGGAACTCGATAAGAAATAGACTCGATTCTTCTTCGCTTAAAGGACGCAGATATTCCGCTAACAGCCGTGCTCGCGCGGACTATTTTTAAGAAAAGGAAGAAAGAGTATCGATCAGTCGAGAGCAGTTGCACGCGATAGAGGAATATATTTGAAGCATCTCTATCCCGAGAATGGGTTCTCTCGTATTCATGCGATCTTATTCACTTAAAAAAAAAAAAGTAGGTAAACCATTGAAAAGGAGAATTCCAATGGCTTCCTTTTTCTCCTCCTTTCCGACGGGGTATTTGCAAATCTCAGATTCACTGGTAATCTTCGAGTGAATTCCAGCCCAGTTTGTGTCGGATAAGCCAGAGAAACCAGATAAACGGATTAGCCTTTGACAAGGACGAACTCTTACCCAGGAGAATAATAAGAAAGGGAACTACGACCACTCCCACAACTGGGTCAACCATCACGTTTCTCCATCCATTTTTCCACCTTTAAATTTCGCAAGACTCCATTCAATGTAATGCAAAGTTCAACTCCGAAATTAGCTTTGATAAATTGACGATTACGAATAATGCCATTCCAGTGGGCCGCAAAATTGCCGGTAACGGAACTAACTTTGAGAAGCACAATCTCGACGAGTCTGTTGATTCTACCAGAATCGGTGCACGGTGATTCCTTTTTAAGAGAACTAACGCTTTAAATGAGTTTACGAAGATGAATCGTTGATCGTTGCCAATTAGTCGCCTCTTACGACAGACAGGCAATACCTTTGGCCTATTCTTATCCCCCAAGACCAAAATGGGCTAGCAGGTAAATTCAACCGACAAAGATCTCTCAATTATTCAAGAAGAAACACCCCACTGGATATCGATCTCATCGTAAAACTGACCGATTCAATTGAGCACATAGTGATCTTATGCATAATTGAATTCATGGGAAACGAGCCGAGAATACGCGTTAGTTCTATTTCGAATGGTTTACCCCAAAAGAATCTTTTTACGCGTCGCTTACCCCGGCAATTCGAATGCTTCCGATCTGGCCACGGAAAATTTTCCGCCACTCTGCGACTCAACGTCAGATCTGCTTACCTCGAGAAAGAGGCTCGAGGCCGGAAAAAGGAGAAAAGAGGAAAAACCGAGAGAGAAGTAAAAGGAAACTACGAGAGAAACTTGTCACAGAGTTTAGCCTCGGACAAAAAGCCCTAAGCAGTGAGATTATCATTGTTCCGATATTTATCTGCTAGTTTCCGGGCGCATTTCTCTCGCTCGTTTTCCTCCGCGCACCTCGCGATTGTCGGTGTGTACGTGTGTGCATTCCTACAAGAACGAAATACCCAACCGTAGCCCGCATTTCTCCGATTGACAAATAGTCGAACAATGCAGGACTACGGCGAAGCCTGCCGTCGAGTAGAATGAGTCTATTTAAGCGGGCCGAAACCTTTTTCGCTCTCCCTTTAAGAGAACGGTATTCACGGTATCCGGGGGTTTTGCGAGAGAAACCCGATAGAAATCGCGCGTGTTTGCCGGCTGCTTTCGACACGCTCGCGTTCCGCCCTTCCCTAACAAGTAGATGGTATCGGCCGCGACTCGTCGGATAAATTGGCGAAAATCCCTAACGGTATTCCGAATAAATTGGAAAATAACGCGAAAAGAATTGCTGCCAAACGCAATCATCTTCGCGAAACAAAGTAATTTCATCGATACATACGTACACACCTATCCATGTGTATACGTTTATACACCCACGTATGTGCGTTAAGTAGATGCTCAAGCCTGTGTATTGTTAGTCGAGTGATCGTCTCGAACCGCTATCTATTGTTCTATTATTGTAAAAGCTAGGAAAATCGATCGGCAATATTCTGCATCGCTAGATATAAGGAATCTTGCGGCAATAAGTACACCTCGAGCCAAAGTGGAATAGAGCCGCGGAAATTTGTCGCAATTGCGCTTGTATCGAGCTGGTTCTCCGGAGTATGACCATCGAGTAAATAACGTAGCGCGGCACCATCTGCACCTACGTAAGCATTTATCCGGGGAAAGCTTCTTGTAAGGGCACTTGCCGTTTATGCAAACGCTTGTACCATCTGCCCCCCCCCCCTTCCTCCTCCCCCTTTATGATATAATTGAGCGCGTTCGCCAATTAAACGTAGAGACGAGGAGTGTCGTTACAAGGATCATTGCAACTACTAACAATCAACCCTGAAGCTCCTAGTTCTGGTCTACCTTGAATGTGACCCGAACTTTTGCAGTTGATTGCAAATGATCTCCTTTACGCTTATGTCCTACCCGAGATCGTTCGATTGCGCCAGTTGTACGGTAGCAGTTCGAAAGAATGTTCAAAGACTCACCACATTGACGAAGTCCTGAAACGTTATCGCCTTAATCCCCAGTTCCTTCGCACGGGTGAGAAGAATGTCTCGCTTATTCGCTGGTATCTCGGCCAACCACTCGGGACTCCTGAGTGCCACCAAAAAATCCTCCAGCGGTATCTCGCCGAAGCCCTCGGGATCGAACTGACGAGAAAAATCAAACGCCTTCGAGTCTCGCTTTACACGAGGGATGGAGGTAATCGGATTTCCGGGATACGCCAGACACGCGATAGGGATGAATACGCACCTTGTCGAAAAGCATTCGCCACTTCTGAAACGAAAAATATGAAATGCGCGTTAGCGGATTACGAAAAGAAAAAAGAAAATCTTTCTTTTCTTCCGCGTATCAATATAATTATGTATGTATATACAGGGAAATCGAGCAATTCGGTTGTGGAGATTTAGGAAGAAAAAAAGAGAAAGAAATTATTGAAAATTTCACTCACGTCGTTAAGAAGTTCCCGCCGGTACTCTGCCTCGTCGATGTCGATTTCCGAGGCCAGATCGGTGTGATCGGTAACATACCCATCGTACCGAGTACTGTTCGCTTCGCTGCGCGCATATTCCTCTTCTTCCTCGAGGGTACCGGCGATGGTCGGTATCGAGGGACCGCTTGCCAGCAGCACAGACCTCGTCTGTGCCAGCAGCATTACCGCGCGGGGCATCAGGTCACCGGACGAATCTCCTCATTCCTCCCTCTTCAGCCGGTTCCCTAAAGTACGGACGAACGTCAGACACCGATGACACCCCACACAATCCACACATTCAACCGATAGTAATGCTCTCGTGCCTCGCGGATTTTCCTGCCTGAGAAAGCAGGATAATGAAAGGCGAATCTCCTGATGGAGATACGAGACAGGAGAAGTAGCCGAGACGCATTGATTTTTCCACTGGCTGACAGCCACAGTATTTATTTTCCATTGACTACATCATAACGAGTCAAAATTATCCTGTCGCGCATTTCACGAATATTTTCTTCTTCCACAATGCATCTACGGTACTGTCGACCGTTTGGATTGACACAATTACACAACACCACCGCCAAACCATTAGGATAAACTTTGTCGCACGAACCTCAAGATCATTCTTTCGGAAGAATTGGAATAATCTCGTGAAGGATATTGATTCGTCCAGGCAGCTGTTAAACCGCGCTAAAGTGCTGTCCTTGAAACTAGCAGTGTTCTCTAGTCTCGCAACGTGGCTATGTACCGTAGTACATTTGCGCGACGGTGCCGTTTCCATGGCAATGCATCGTCGATGGGTCTGCGTACGGCGCAACCACCCACCACGTGCCGTCCTATTGTGTATTAGGTACGCAACCGATGGTTCCCGATTCCCGTTTTTAATGTAGAAGCGTGTGCTCGACGCACGTGATGGCTTCGAACTTGAACAACGTTGGTTTCAGAATTGTGACAGGATAATTTAAACGATAATAATAGAGGAGCGATTTCTTTCCGTGAGGAAGAGGAAGCAAGGAATATTCTTCCGATAAGCACGCACAACTCCTGGTCAGAGATAGGTGAAACCGTAACTGACACGGTGTGATCGGAGCATCCACGCAACTCCGCTTTGTCAGCCCGATGTCCCTTTAAGGTTCGACACCCCCTCTTCGAAACGGCACCCTGCCTTTCTCACCCGCAGTGTATTCGTTTCGGCGCAACGCCAGTCTAACTACCCCTCGATGCCGTGGTGCGACCCCACAAAGTCACCCGCGCCCTCGATACATGCTCTGTACTTTCCTCTCCTTCCCCCGAGTCTCGAGTCTCGTTTCTTTCTTACGTTAGACACGCCATCTTCTCAATGTTGCTAAGTACGCAGTACCGTGTACTTAGACTAGCTAGCCCGTCCGCGCTTGAGACGCTCTTGAGGTCGACGACCTTGGGACGAACGTCCGACGATGGTTCGTCTTCGTCGTCATGGACGGTGCACCGCTTCCTATGAAAGCAGTATGCATTGCGCTCGTATCTTCTTACCAGGGTGCACTCCGCCACGCCTGACCCGGCCTCGTCTTACCCAACCACGCTTATCTCAACTCACGAAACGACACGTCTGCGACTACACACAAGGTTCAAGCGCTTTCAACTTCCTTCTGGATGTCTTTTTCGACTCAGCAACGTGAATCGACCAATCACCCAGTATCCATTCAAAGATTCCATTCGAATTCTCAAAGATCGGAAATGGACGAGTCGAAATGCAATGGTAGTTTGCTCAACGGCCCCTACTTTTCAAGCAGAATCTAATGTGTACACAGTTCACGAGAGTAAATGCCACTTGACAATTGAACCGGCAAAATGTATCTTGCTACAATAAGAAAAGGGAAGAAGAAAAGTATACGAGTGCAATTGATTAATTCGTTAAATCGCTGGTCACTGTATAAAGTGTACACGGTGCAATACATAATTGTACGGAAAAGAGTAAGTGTGTGTGGGTGACCCAGGGCATGACCCGTTAATAATGCATGCACACTCTAGTGGAAGTAAATACTCGACTTTAAGCATCGCCGTCGAAGTTTGTAACCTGCTGTGCAAGTTGTGTTCCAACATATTTGGATGCTCGTACGTCCACACCAGTACGCTATTTATGGACTCATGGACTAATGAGGAAGTCGAGTGAAAGGTGCTTTTCACGAATCTCGCGAGTAACATTGACAAGAAAATCTTGAATATATACGAGAATACACCATGTACGCAGAGCGTATGACTAAGAAACGAGGACAGATTTGGAAAAAAAAGTGTTGCTAGAGTTCTCTCAACACCGAGTGTTTTTCTTTCATTCATACTTCGATATGTGTATGTAAGCATATACATCTTGGGTATACATGCTGCTAGGACAGCGAATAAGCGCGTGGGAATAGCAACAATAGACATTTCGTCTTGTATACCTAAGAACCGTATGTATACTACGCAATAACGTTCGGTAAAAACAGGAGCCATATTTGAATTAGAAAAGTACGACTATGCAGTCGAAACATTCTCCTCACTTCCATCCTGGATTAAGTTGGGTTATGCGTAATAAAGATGGATATTACCCAATCGGATAAGAATCGTAATAATTCAATGTCATACACACCTTTTACGCAACAAACGAAGAATCGAAGTGGCTTCGGAGGTAGCAGTGGCTATGTCCAAAAGTAAGGAGGACGGAGCTCTGGACCACGGCACCATAATTGTCCGAAAGCCACGATGTTCAGTCCGCACATATCACTATTCGTGTGACAGAATCATCACGAGCACAATTTACATGGAAAATTCACTGTCTTGTATCGTACACGCACAGTTTTCTTGCGAAAATTACGCGAAAACATGATCGAGCACGCACATCACTCCCGCGCGAACCGTAGACTGAAGCGCCACACGCTTCAAGTGCATCTCGATCGGTCGAACGATCATGGCGGACAATCGATTGCTGATTGCCTATCGATCGAAAGTCGAAATAACCGCGCCATTCAAAAGCAGTAGATCGATGAGAATATTGTTAATATGAGAAAAACGCGAGTAAGCGAGGCAGATTCTGCTTTGGACAGAGCGATTTACCTTCAGGACGGACACGCTTGAGGTTTGAGGAAGGAGGTAGTACATATGTAGTTGGTTGCAGGCTCCAAAACTTCCTGTCGAGCAAGTGCGAGCACGGTATTGCGGAATTTGAAAGGAAACATGGCGCCTAGGGACGGAAGGATGGCCGGTATTGCTTTCGGAGGGACACGTGGAGTCACTGTCAGAACATCTTACGGCACGTGCTGCGGTCCGAGGTCGATTAGGACGCGGAAAAGATGCGAAATCCCACGGAATCGACAGCCAAAGATACGTCGCGAGCACGAGTAAATCGAGGTACTGGATGGCAGTGGCGGTGCCATGGGCAACTGCGGCAACGTGCGCGAGAGGTGTTCGATCGATAATACAGGTTTACCGCGGTACTCGGAAAGCGAACGCGGGGTACGAGGATCGGATCATTCGAATCGCGCAGCAGATGAACGCGCACGCGAGAAACACGTGGAAACTGGAAACGTGGAAAGCACGCTTGCCATTTCGCAATCTGTATCGGCAATGTGGCCGATGTTGTCGGCGGGAAACGCGTCACGAGACTGACGAGTGCTTTGCCACCCCTCGTCAGCTAGCACCCACACACCCATACACACACATTTATCCGCCACCCCCTCGATTCGTTTCACCCCAAGCACGTTCGTTCAACCCCAACTCCAAGAATATGCACGCGTCTCTATCTCTCTCCCATGCCCTGTCTCTCTCTACCCGAACGCCGTAAATTAAGACTCCTCGGAATCGATCCGCATACTTTATCTGCTTCGTGCCCAGTTTAATTCCCTGCAGTTTCGCGAGTCTGCACGATATAGGTCGAGTACTGCCTTTCCTAACTTTTCACGTTTATTTGGTTTTCTCTTTCCTCGCTCTACGTTCGGCTAAGATATTGGTTCATAATGGAAAGAAGGTCACCTGCTTCTTATTGCCATTGGGCATTTCTTCTTATTGAATCTTGAATTTTCCAAAGGTACTCTTACGTTTCAATTATTTCTCTATTCTCGAATATGAAATATTTTTTCTTCGGATTTCTTCACTTCGACCAGTCTTATATCGGTTGCATTTATACATCAAATTAACGTATCGCTAAGGGACGATCAACTTATATTCTAGAATAAAAAAACATGCAGGAATACGGGACGTCGTCTTGAACGATGAATGCAGAGAGCAAGTCGAAAGCACGAAAGCGTGCACCACGACGACGACGAAGCGCAAAGTCGAATCGAACGTAGACACTGAAATAGGGGTAACATTCTGTTGGGGTCGAAGAACATAATGGGGAAAAGGGGCGTATTATGCGCCTGTATTTGCGGCGAATATGTATACGACACGGTTCACCGTCCTACATAAAAGTTGATCCCTTACGAAATAACCTAATGGTGGTAGCTGCAAGTGTTGAAATTCGCGCAGTAAACTCGATTGCACTGGATAAAGTTCTAAAGCATCGATCAATAGTGGTCAATGGAGACCGTATTAGAACCGAGTTAATAATGTATCAATGCAAACACTCGCTTCATTCTGCCACATATTACATTAGCCCTGGTAGATAGAGGGTTTAATAAATATACAAAGGTTTTGCGTTTGAATAACTTTTATTAGAAAGATTGTTCGAATGCGTTACTATGGCTTTATTCAGGGATAAGACCGAAGAATAATTCTCCTCTTTGAATACGGACCATAGTAACGCAAGGATTTTTATTTAGGCTGCTTCCCGTTACTAGCGCAAACGTCACATCCGCATTCTTCTTGTAGTATCTACTTCTAGTCGCCTAGGCGGCGCAGAGAACCAATCACAAAACAGTTGCCGGGAGTTGCTTAGCTCTGCCAGTCTGTATTTGGCTTTCACTGCCATCAATACAGAATGGCGATGAAGAAGGTTAAGATAGGTTAGTTTGTGTTTAACTGTCAAGTCGTGTCACCCCACAATTTTCTACGTGGAGTTTTTGACGTGACGTATTATGAAACGAGCACGAATGCAGAACGGACATACGGAAACAATGTCGTATTTGCGTGACTGGCGGCAAGCTTTGAGAGCTCCCCATGTCTATCGCGTGGCGAACAGTACTTTTAGAATTCAGAATCAATATTTAGCGTTGCTCTTCCTGCTCTTGATTCTTCCTGTGTTCTTTTATGGACTACCGTTGTTGCGAGGTGTTGTTCGGCCAGCAATTGTTCCTCAGACAGCCCTGCAATGTCAAAATTACAGGTACAACAAAACTTACCCTGTATCCGCACCTATAAGAACTTCAAAGGGTATCACCTATCGAATAGCAATAGTAAGTGACCTAGACCACGACTCGAAAGCCTTAGACAAGAAAAATACGTGGCACAGTATTATGAAGACTGGCAGTCTATTCTGGAATCCTAGCACAAATTTTATTTCAATCGTTTGGGATGACCGAGCTCTGAGTCTCACGTCGTACCTAGCAATGAAGGGACGTGGAATGGAATTGTCCGAACTAGTCACGTTCGATGGACGGCTATTAGGTTTCGACGATCGGACCGGTATGATTTATTTCATCGAAGGAGACGAGGCATATCCTTGGGTCATCCTCATGGATGGTAATGGGAAAAACTCTAAAGGTATGTCGATCGTCTCCGTACCGAGCCTATGCTCTTAAACAGAATCCATTGAAACGGCAAATGACCTGTAGGATTTAAGTCGGAGTGGGCTACCATTAAAGATGAACAACTGTATGTTGGCAGTACGGGAAAAGAATGGACCACAACGTCTGGCGAGTATCTGAACAATAATCCACTTTGGATAAAGGTTGTATCTCCCCAAGGAGAGGTGCAGTCGATCAACTGGATTTCAAACTACAAGCGTTTGAGGCAAGCGATCAACATAGAGTACCCAGGTGGGTTTAACTAGCAGCATTCGTTGTATTAGCATTCTCAAATTGGATATAATTAGTCTGCGTCAAACAGGGTACATGGTGCACGAATCCGGCACTTGGAGCGACATACACAAGAAATGGTTCTTTCTGCCGAGGCGATGTTCTCACGACCGTTACAACGAAACTCGGGATGAAGTAATGAGTTGTAATGTTCTGCTGTCGGCAGATGAAAATTTTATGGATATCAAAGTACGCGCAAGAATATTTCTCGATCGAATTTTCCCGGTATTACGCAAGATAATCGCTTAAATGTTTATTCACAGGTGACTACGGTTGGTGAGAAAATTCCAATCAGAGGATTTTCCAGCTTCAAGTTTTTACCAGGATCGCAAGACTCGGTTATCGTCGCTTTAAAAACAGAAGAATATCGTGGCGAAACCGCAACTTATATCGGAGCATTTACCGTCGACGGAACGATCGTCATGGAAGACGTGAGAATTCTTGACAAGAAGTTCGAGGGATTAGAATTTATATGACATTCCTCCTAGGAATAGTGCAAGAATACAATAGGAAATGGGAAAACTTGTAAATAAATGTACAGATTTTATAGTTCCATATTTACACTGTGATCGAGCACTGAAAGAGAACCTATTTAAATATAATAAAATGACTGCCACGAATCGTGAATATTTTTTCTCGGTTCGTTGAATTTTTAATCGTCTTTCTACCCTTTCCTTATTTTTTTCTTTCCTAAGACTCCGGCGCCACTAAACTGAAGAGGGTCGCGGTGATTGTTCAGCCTCAGCCGCTTTTATCGTCTTATATCGTAGAATGTTCCTTCGAGTGCTCGTTTCTTTGTTCTACGAGACAAAGCATATATGAGCGACGATTCTTAAATACCACGAGTGATACTCTGGGGTTGTTGTAGTATTTCTAGACTAAAATCAATAATGTCTATATATGAAAAACCAAGGCGGCAGCGGCACTTGCTTGCATCGGGATCGCGCAGTCTACTAACGGCTCAGTCGAATGAAACAACTCGAGTAAGCGTCACAACGAATCTTGCGCAAGTTCTATATAAACCCCCTTTTTATTTTTATTTAAAATTTATTTCCACAGTAACTTTGCGTTTCTTTGGTTGATCGTGAGTGCCGTGGTGAGAAGTGTAACGAGCCTTTAATTGCCGGATACTGCTGAATGTCGTGTTTCGAGTGTTCCTCACGCCATGTAATCCTATTTACCGTAGCCTTGAAACGATAGATACCTCCACCCTTGGTATTAAAATTACATAATGGCACCCCAGTGGAGCCGCGAACGACCCGAATCAACCTCCTAATTTCCAAGTAACGCAAAGTTGCGTTGTGTTATTTTTTACAATACGCGATTGTGCCGTGAAATTGGGACACCTTTATCGCTTGGGGCCGCAGTAAAGAAAGAGAAAAACGAGTACGCTTGCCGCAAGATTGTTTTGCATAATTAATCAGAGTGATAACACAGGCGCAACGCGTCAGACATGCCGTGACGCATGTTACAGTTTACTATGCTGTGTGCGACCGTGATTTTACCATCCTTGAATTTCGTTTACCCTCCTCCTCAGGATTAATTTGTCTCCAGGATTTTTTTGCATTCGTACCTGACGAGAGGATCTTTAACTTTCAGTGGATATAACGAACCGCGGAATGTTACTTGGCTACGGAGCACGTGGCTAGCGTGTCGAGAACATCCCCTATTGATGGGTGAACCAGTGGCGCGTGGGTGACTTTGAAGGTTGCACTAATGAGCCATGGCCGATAAGGAAAATGGATCGAAGGGTTGGGAAATTGTCCGAACTGCTTTTAGTCGGCTCGCCAATAATCCTGATGACGTTACTCTCGTATTTGCCGAGCACCCCGATAATTTTCATATTAAAATTGGCTGCTGCGTTTACCAGTTTGTGGTAAGTTCCAAACAACACTCCTCCCAATCGCAAATGATAATGTGGAGTGAACGATTAATGCACGTCCTTTAATCTAATTTGCATTTACGAAACATTTTTTCTGCGACTTCGATCAGAACTTTGCTTCTACCCTTATTTCAAAATCTGCAATATCGGCCAGAATTTTACCGGGCGTATTTATACTATTGTGAAAACAATTTCAACTATTTTCCTAGGATGCGTTGTTAATGTTCAGCGATGAGAAATTCGAGGAAGTCGCCACAGTGTTAAAGGAAACCGAGAAAGAATGCACGAACGATGTAGGGTGGTTACAGGCCATGAAGAAGCGGGTGTTTCGAACGGAAGAGACAAGCGTGAGTACATATCTTGTTATACCAATGTCTCTCAACCCGCGAAATATATCCTGATATACTAATAAGCACGATAAATATCCTAGAAGGATTATATCACCAAATGGGAAAAGCAAATACTATTGGCAGATCTGCACGTATGCTCAGCCATACTAATGGTATACGGACAAAGATGTGGTACGTTTATGCGTGGTCTCTGGACATTTCATAGTGCATGGCGACTTTATCAACAAGCTTATGGAGAAATTTCAAGACTCTATCAGCGTACCTTTGGTAAATGTCCAGGTGCGGAAATCGTCGAAATTCATACCCCTAAGAATCAAGCAAAATGATCCAAAAATAATTTTCACTTTTACAGTCAATTCTCTAGGATCGAAATTACTGTTACCCGTGGGCTTTAGCAATCCTCCGTCCAAAGATGCCTTCTACACGTTAAATACCTCGCAAAGTACCTCATTTTTGGAATCGCACTGCTGCAATACTTCCAAGAGCTGTTCGACGCCAACTCCATCGACATCAGGTCTGAGAAGCTCTCTATCAATGTTCTTCTCGCCCATTGGCATCACGCCCGAACAACAGGCACCGTAATTACTCTCTTTTCTTACGAACTTCTTTCACCCCCTTCCTTTCTGCGTCCTACTTCTATTTTCCTAAAACGCGGAGCAATAGACGTATTTTTACATTGATCCAAGTATCACCCTCTTATCGCGATCTTCACAGATTCGTGGAGCCATCAGAAGTATCACGCTTAATGGCAGCAGCGAGCTTTGGATATGGAATTTATCAACTTTGTATCGCTCTACTGCCAAATCCTCTTAGAAGGATGGTGGAGTGTCTGTGCGGTATGGAAGGCGACAAAGCTACAGGATACGCCGCACTGATGTACACACACTTTAGTGACGATATGCACGCGCCTTTGGCAACGTAAGATTCAATTTTCCATCGCATGATTCATGTAGGATACTTTGCTCCTATGCGAATGATATTGTAATATCTGGATATCTCTGCACAACAGCATAGGCTTGTTGCTTTACTACTTGCTCCTACGTCCGATCATCAGTGACGAAAAAGACTTGGGAATGGATCTCGCTGCCGCGAGGCAATTGGTCACCGACTGGAACTCAAAGTACAAAGATCCGATTTTGACCACTTTCCTCACTGCGCGGATAAACCGGCTCGAGGTGAATTACGAAAATCGGCTATAGAAATTCGTCGTCGATGTTTGTTTCTATAGAATGTATGGATTTTAGGGAAAATTGGCCGAAGCGATCGACGGATACGAAGCAGCTTGTAACATGTCGATTAGGAAAGAGATTCGAAGAATAATTAAAGGCGAACTCGTATTCTTGAATCTCTCTGCTCAGAATTACGATCAATCGTACCATTTGATCAAATACACCTTATTGTCGCGACGGTCTCCTCTCGTTTATCCTTACTTGGCAACAGGTGCATTTGAGTCTCTGTTTAATAAAACTCCGACGAAATTTTGGTTTTTATTAATTCTGCCTTGTTTTTCGATAATTTCGCAGTTTGTTGCGGGATAATGGGAAAGTCTGACGAGTTTCTGGAGGCATACAGAAAAATGCAAAGAAAGATCTCTATTTGTAAGGGGGTAGACGAACGACTGCCCTCGAATCACTTTAGTATTCGGAGAACATCGAAATTGCTGGATCCTAATACACAGCAGCCGTATCCGCCACCGTATTACAAAGTGTTTCTCTTTGAAATACTTTACGCAAATTATGCGATGGAGTGCTGCTCGAAAGAAACACTGGAAGGGTTGGTTGCAGGTGATCCCGAATTTCTATCACGACAGAGAAGCGAAAGAACGTGATAATAATTTGCAAAATGTTTCAAAGCATCTTTCGGGAATTATTTTCAGATTGCAAAGATGTCCGGCAGAAAGAAACGATCCCGGGATTGACTGATCTGATCGAAGGCACTGCTCACAGATATCTTGGCAATGCAAAAGCAGCGATCAAGTGTTACGAAGATTGTTTGGAGAGCCGCGAAGCATCGAACGATCCGTACGATCAGCATGTTAACGTGATCGCACTCTTTGAACTTGGACTTCTTTTATACAAAACCAATGTAAAGAGTAATATGAAAAAAGGGAAACAATGCATCGCAATGGCACAGCGAAAATATACCAATTATCCTTTCCAAGCTCAGCTGCGTGTCCGCATAGATAATAGAGTCTTAAGTATCGACTGACGACAGGTTGAAAAACGAAGCTTGACATTATTGTCAATATCGAAATATTTCAGAGAACTAATTTCACTAATGATTTTAACAACGTGTTACCCGAGGATGCATTTCCTTTAGGAATAATCCGTCGAAAAAGTGCCGATTGCATTTATAGTAATTTAAGACTGTTTTACAAGTAGATTCGCTAGATCGTTATCGAAAGTATCGTAAAGTCATATTTTCTCGTGCTGGTTGTTGAGCGAATTGAGAACATTAACGTGGCACACAATTATAGTTCGCTTGTACAGTTGCGGTGTACAGTTGCCGAGTGACGTTATTATTATGTACATAAGCGTAGTTGAATTACCACTAGATCTATATTATCCGCTTATGCACATGCGTACGTGTAAGTAAGTGCGGTGTACACATCTGTATCATAAAGATTATACTTTCATCTCTTTATAAACTTTTCATGAAACTATAAACGTGAATTTACTCTTACGATTTCTGTAGGAAGAAGACAAGTGAAGAAAAGAATTTTCTTTGGTTTCTCAGACCTTTATCGAATTGATCATCGATCCAGTTATCTGAAGTGTGCTCCGAATGTAACAGCAACATTGGGAAACAATTCTGTATAACCTTGAATCACTATCACACTAATCATGTTTTAAATCACTAATTATGTTGAGGATCCGATGAGCAATCGAAGTGCATGTTGCTGCGCTAATGGAGGCACCTGTCCAGCTACTTTGCTGAACTGTTCGCGCGAACCTCGTTGGTACAACAAATTTATCAGGCCAATCGCATTCTGTATTATTACCTCGATGCTAGGTATCTGTAAGAATTCTTCCCCAGAGATCCCCAATTGCATTTCCCTCTAGAGTGATCTCTCGCTTACAGCTATGTCGGTTTCCCACTTGTGTGACAAGTATTCGGCCAACACGTCGTTCAATGCCATTAGGTCCGACCTGGCATCTATCAAGTCGTACTTGAATACACTCTCGGTAATTGTCTCATGAATCCTAGAATCCCAATAGAATATCATTGAATTAAATTCGAGGATAATTGCATAGATGGAAGTCAGAACAGTAATGGAAGCGCGGGACGACTTGAACAATCAACTGATGGAAGTTGGCCATATGATTCCGAAGATAACCGAGGCGATACACAATTTGAGAACCGAAGTTTCCGAAGGTAAGGAAAAGTATGACTGAATTTTTGTATAAATTCCATCTTGATTACGTCGAGGATAATTGATTTGTCAAATAAGGAATGGACGTGCACACGAGTGCACTTTTGAAAGTCTTATCACCGGACAATGTCCGCAATGTGGTAAGGGACGAGCTGCAAATCTACGACGCTGACAAGACTGGCAGAACCGATTATGCTTTGGAAAGTTTAGGTTTGCAATCATAATTCGCAGTATGTTTGCCTTATCTGACATTTCTCCCCCTGTCTCGTAGGTGGTGAGATTTTGTCAACCAGGAATACTGTGACGTACTTGCCTGGCGCACCAGCATTAACACTCTTCGGGATACTGCTTTGTCAAAAGAAGGGCACACCTCAGGCTGTGATACAGGTTGAGAAAGATAATCGAATGTTTTCGATTCAATTGCAACTCTAATCGAAACTTTAATTTTATATTCTCTCCCATTGTTAAGAGGGGTGCTCTTCCGGGCGAATGCTGGGCGTTTAAGGGTAACACTGGTAGCATAGTTTTAAAGCTATCCGGCCCCGTACACATTTCCGAAGTCAGTTTAGAGCACATACCTCAATCGATATCTCCCACCGGGGAAACGAGTAACGCTCCGAAAGTATTTTCCGTCTGGGTAGGTTAACACGATTGAAAAAAAGGATTGAGATGAATCCATGTTTCCGTGTTGTTATTCACTATCTTTTTTTCAGGGTTTAGAAAATGTAGACGATAAAGAAGCATTCCTTCTTGGCGAGTTCACGTACGATAATGCCGGTCCTCCCATTCAGTACTTTCAGATCCAAGTAAGATCGTTGAGTCTCTCTCCCTCTCTCTCTCTCTCTCTACGGTCATCCCCTCCGCGAGATCATTCGTATTTTTACGTTTCTACTTTTCAGAAAAATCCAAACAAGCCATTTGAAATAGTCGAATTAAAAATTCACTCGAACAGTGGGAATCCAGAATACACTTGCATCTATAGGATACGAGTACACGGTAAACTCGCTCGATGATCCCTGGAATCGGGTGATTCCCGTATCCCCTTTCTTTTTCGCCAGTATTCTCGAATATATGTAGCACATACGTCACCTAATGATAATCAATAAAACGATACATGCACCGACTGATGCAACCGAAAGCCTTTACCCTGGTTAGCAATTTCTTCTTCCGCGAGGATGCTCGCGGAAGAATCGGGCCGAGCGAAAAGAGTCAGCGAACGGAGTAATTAACAACAATGTAGCAAAGGGTTAATGCCGCATGACAAGGCAAAGTAACAGGTGTTGACTACAATGAGCAACAGGCCAATCTTCAACGTAATCGTCATTCGATTTATTACATTTGTACATATTTAGTCTTCTTCTACGTCTCTATCATCGCGCCCTCTCACTCAATCAGTCAATCATTCATACACATACTCTCGGTCTCTCTCGTTCATACGTTCTTTCTTTCTTTCTCTCTCTCTCTCCCTCTCGCAATACTGCAATTGGACCAAGGCCAACTGCCAGAGACTTTTCCCATGCACGCGTATCTCAGGCAGACATAAAGGACGCTTGCTTCTCCGGGGGTCCTATGGACCACGCCTGGTACTTTACTGCTGTAATTAAAATAGCACGGTACATCTGAGGGCGGCTAGCCGCCCGATTTTAGACATTTTTCATCTGTTTCCTTATATGGCATATCCCTCTCTTTCTTTCTCTACCATCTTATCTCCCCCATTCTTATCCTCCTCATCGTCCACCTTCTACATACTTCTTGTACATATATGCAATATATGTTATATATCTACGCGATTCTGTACGTTGCGTCGCCCGATCGGCGATCACGCACTGACTACTCGTCGTCACTTGGGGCGAAGAACAGACTCGAGAGGCACGTGGCAACAAGTAGTATATGTGTGTTATTACTTACTCTCGTCACGCTAATTGTGAGATCGCCTTGCACCTTGGCATGCGTGTGTCTCCTGTGCGATCTCTTCTTGTACTCAGTTATTACGTTTATGTATTGTGTATATAGGTATTCGTATTGGTGTGTTTGTATGTATAGACCATGTATGTGGCGGTGTGTATGTACGTAAGTGAAGCCGCAGCCCTATCTCGATCCAGAGGAGATGGGGCTGCAAGCGATCGTCCGATTCTCCTTAGACAACGCTTGGAATTCCCGTTCGGCGTGGCGGTGCGTACCATGTACTATGTATGTTAGTACGTATACTTGTATAGAACTTTATTCTAACCACTCGTTCAGTTTTATTACTACCGGAGAACGATCGTCCACGTGGCTAGAGTAAAACTATAATTCGGAGGTCAGTCGTCTAACGCTATCGAGCTATTGAGACTCGGTCGTGGTGCCAGAGAGACGCGCGTCTTTACTCATGTACGTACTGGTGTTTGTGTTCGTGTCCGTGTTCCTGTCAGTGTTTCTCACTGTGTCATATGTATATATGTATATATTTTTTTATATATATATATATATATATATACGTTAATACGTAATACGAATATACAGTAATCTATGAAGTCTGATTAAAAGGTCCAAGATACCGCTCGCGACGTTGCAGTCCTCGTTTCAGACTGCAATTTAACTTGGAACAGAGCACGATGCAACTTCGATTCCCCAACGATCGAAGAAAGATTGATTCGACTCTGGAGTGGTGTGGAGTAGGCGCGATTGTGCGTACGAGAGCGCGTTAGACCTTTTAAACGGAGCAATCTTGACCATCGAGAGTCAATAACCACTACGTAATTTCGTCTATTGCACGCCGGACTGCACTCTGGATCGAGCACGAGGATTCTGGAAAAAAAGATCGTCCGATTCCAACTAACGCGTTCAACGATCGAGGGTAGTCTAGAACGATACGCGCTAATCGGTTAATCCGCAGCTTAGATTAACGATTGTCTCGGCTTACCGTGTACCCGATAAGTGGTTTGGTTTCCCCTTGTGTCCGCTACGATTACCAACTAACTAACTGAGGAATCTTCGGACCGAGTGGCACCCACTGGAATGGGATTCTAGCGATGCAAAAAGCAACGAAAGAAACTTTGAAGAAACTTGTCGAAAGTTTTTCATCGTTGCTCGTTCATCGATCGATTTTCTCTCGTGTGGGTCCTACGCGTCACGAAAGAGTGTCCCACAAAGGGTGGGTGATCGATCGCGATACGATCTCGAACGACGATCGCGACCGCGAGAAGTTCGCGACAGCGCGACGACTGCTAAAGGATCTAAAAGTGGAAAGGCAGAATTGGTGTCTGTGTATGTATGTGTGTGTGAATGTATATATGTGGGTGTAGCAGAGGGTGTACGCGTGTAAAGTGTCCTCGTGTCGGCGATCGCATGCCGTACAGTCGGGACGCGCGTTTTCATATTGACTATGTTTTTTTTTTCATCTTCTTAAGCAGCAACGTGGCGAACAGTGCTCGTGAAGGTGTTCGGAGCGAGAGTGACGATTGACAGTCGCCTAATTGCCGATTTTTCCCGGTCGATAGCGTGGGCACCACCACCGCACACGAACGGTTCGTGTCAACAACGCTCGTAAAAGGCATAGAGTTTTTTACTTACACTTGTTTTTTGCTTTTGCTTGTTCTTTGGATCGTACTTCCGAACAATCGTTAAATATTACCGCACGCGGTAGTATCAAAATAAACCACACCGAGTGTAGAGTATAGAATATTCGTAGGTGTATGTATGTACAGAACAGTTTCTCTATTATATTTTCTCTCTTTTTTTTTGTTTGTTTTTTTCCTCTTTTCTTTTTATCCTGCGTTACTTCACCGAGAGCCTCGAACCGAAGATTTAGTCGTCGTCTTATTAAAAAGTCAGCTACCTGGCTAATTGTCCTGCTGCTTCCGCGTTGGATCCGATCTGTCTCCGATCTCTTCCCGATCTCGCGAACTCTGTTAGTCCCCCACCCCGATGCTGAAATGCTTGTCGCCGTATAGGAAATACACTACGTTTTAAAGTATATCACAGATGTCAACGAGAAGAACGTCCTATGGAACGCGAAAAGGAAACTGAGAGGAGACGAAACGAAGAGAATCCATTCGCGAAAGAATCACCCTTTTTCTTTTTTTTTCTCTCTTTTTGCTGCCTCTCGCCTACATTAACCCCAGCCCGCCAAAGATCGAACCAATTGACATCGATTGGATTGTACGAGTCGTTAGAGTTTACCTGTGTATATTAAAGATTATCACAACTTCGGATGAGTCTTAAGGCGCTAGCCGCTATTAAAAGATAGAGATAGAGCTGTCAAAAGTACCACTGTAGAAGACTAAAACTAGAGAGAGATAGAAATTGGCTTTGGTTCCGAAGGATAGAGTAAGTGTACCTAGGTATAGTACGAAGCTCTTACGTCTAGGGTGTCCGTCCCGGAACTATACGCGTACACACACATATGCATACGATCTTGTCGCATCGTTTTACTCCTATGCTATTTTATCTCCGAAACTTTCTTCCCGTTACCTAAGGTTCTTCATTTTACTGGCACTTGGTTTACGCGTGCCCTTCTTTGGCACCGGGTACGATCGGTCGTTCTTTCGTTCGTTCTGTCGTCGAGAGCCACGGAATCTTGTTCGCGGCGTTATTCACGTACGTGGCTAATTTTATGCACATGCTCGCGAGTCGGAGAGAAAAAGGAAAGGCGAGAAAGCGTGTGGTCCGATTAATTGGAATTGTCGCGTAGACTCGACAAATCTCTTTCTCTCTCCCTCCTCTTTCTCACGCACACTCTTTTTCTCTCTCTCTCTCTCTCTACCTACGAGCTACTAAATTCTCTAATCGTCGACGCAGACTACGTCGCTCTTCTTTTCTCTACCAATTCCTACGGTATTCGACTTCCACGACACTTGGTGAACGGAACGCGCGATTCCGCTGGCAATAATAGATTGTCATAGGTTGTTCGAGTGCGTACTTACATACTCGCGTATTTCTTCAGCCACCACGCGACGAAGCACGCGTCCTCTCTCTCTCTCTCTCTCTCGTCGTACGCGTGTACGTAACGCTAGGCTACCCACGATTAGATTACGGTAATTATTACGATAATTATTACTCCTCTCTTACACTTCGATTTCTCCCCTAAATTCTTGCTGGTTGCTTCGTTTCATCCTCCTTGGCAAGTTCGCGGCGGCAAAGTGACTAGAGTAACGACTATATTGTCATGCACTACAGTCTTTCTTAGAGCCCAGCATCGAGCCGTTGCGTCCGGCACTATGCCACTTTAATCGTGGACACCATCCTATTACTTTTCCTCCAGCAAGTCTTCCCAAAGAATCGTCCTATGTACAATCGCTCTCGATTACGATGGCTCTTGTCCACTGGTCGACGGCCTTTCGCTGCTCCTGTTCTCCTCTCTGGTGTCCCTGATTGCCGTCACCGAGGAAACGGTACTCGAACACTCGGGTGTATCATCCTCCAGAGCCCTCCGCCGTTGACCGTTACTACTGACCGAGTCAGTGTCGTCCACATAGATTCTTACTTCGGAGCCTATCGTCACTGGCACCGGATCGCCAATGTGAACCATGGCACTGCCGCTTCTGCTACCGCTTCCACTGATACTCGCACTCATGCTAGTGCTCATGCTTGCACTCATGCTTGGACTCATACTCGTGCTGATACTGGCACTGGCGCTTCCGGTCACACTCCCGTTGTTCCCGCCGGGACTAATGTCATCCGGTTTTTCCTCAGTGACGTAGATGTGGCCATAACTGCCAGTTCTGATGCTCGAGGTCAGCTGATCGGTAGTACTCGTGCCCGAGACACCACCGGCACTGCCGCTCTTCAGTCTCGACGGCCTGCGTTCGTTTATCACTGACTGAACGTCGAGCTCGTCGGCGGCGGGAGCGGAGACTCGTCTCTCGTCGTTCAACACCGACTCACTCTTGCGTTTCAAGCTACTCGCGTGCCCGTTCGTACCGCCAAGATTTCTGGCCCCACTTGGAATGGTCGCGCTGACGGTGGTGTCCGATTGCGAGGGCGGCTCGCTGGATGTTCTGCGATTCAAGGATGCCTTGGACGGGTAGATCTCGGCGGTGGGGAGTAAGTAGCGCTCGCTGCTCAGCTTGGCTTGACCGACTGTCAGGGCTGTCACTGAAGCTGCCGGGGTCACTGGCGACGAACTCACTTGCGAGGGCCTGCCCACCGTTAGTAGAGACTTGTTTTCCCGACCGTCGCTGGTTGCCTGAGAAGTCAAATTCCTAACTCTCACTATGTTGTATTTACTGCGCATAGTTCGTATTCCGGAATTCCAATTAATCGGAAGGAATCGTTCGATCGCTTTGTCTTGACGTTACCTGCAACCGTTGGCGCGGCGGCTGGGTAGGACTTGGGCTGAATGCAGCGTGACTGCGTTGAGGAATAATTCGGGGTACGCTCAGATTGCTCATGGGCTTCTCAAAGACCTCTGCGACTTCGAAGTGCATCGGCAGTAAGGACCGTCGCTGGTGGTGACCCGAGTGGAAAGTTTGGCGACGCCTCGACTTGAACTTGGACGGTCTCGAACTCGAACGGAAGTAAGAATTGCGCCGCCTCTCGTCCAGCGACACCGAAATTGCGGTTTCTACAATTCCATTTGAAAAAATTCTATAGAATAATGTCAAGAGCGTTTTGTAACGATCAATGGGTATAACTTACCGTCGCCACCTCTTTCTCTAGGCGGATTGTAAATAAAGTTCGCTGGTAGAGAGCGTACTTTTGCGAGGCCGGGTCTCGAAATAGGAATTTTATCCTTCGATAGTATAATTGATTCTTGTTCTCTCCCGTCGTCTTCTATCTCTCTCCGCCCACCATCAGCAGCCTTGCGCTGTCGGATCGCTTCTTCTTCTTCCTCTGCCTCTTCTACTTCCAGCAATTCCTCTTGCTCGGCAGCCAGCTCTCGCTCCAATTGATTTTCCATGTCGATCTCATCCTCCATCTGCACAAAGAATGCTCACAATTCGCGCCCGCTCTTTTACGAGTAACAGAATCGTAAAAAATAATACAAATCTTGCACGTGCCTGTTTGTGGCTTTCTTCCAGGTGCTTCATCAGAACAGCCACGACCACGTTCACTAGGACGAATTGCGCCATCAGTACGAAAATGACAAAAAATATTGGGGCGATTATGGTGCTGACGCAGCAATTCTTGACGCAATCCGCTGCCTCGTCGCAATCATCCCTCAGAGTATCTTTCATAATGCCATTCCAATTGTCACCAGTAGCTACTCTGAAGAGAGTAAGAAAGGCCATGCCGAAGTTGCTAAAGTGAGCGTGCTCTCCCAGACCTTGACAAGGCATCTCGTCATTGCATTCCAATCGGCCGAACAATTCCACTCCTAGAGCTGCGAAAATGAAGAAAAGCAGAAAGAAAAGTAGACCGAGATTTCCGACCTGCGGTAATGCCTGCATCACCGTATCCAAGAGGGCTCGGATGCCTTTCGCCATTTTCAGCAGCTTCAATACTAAAAAAATCCAATAACGCATATCACGTGTCAAAATATAGTATCTTTAAAACGTGTCAAATATTTTATCGATCGATCGATCTAGAGCTTGCCTCGCGCGATTCGCAGTACTCTCATCACACGGATGATAGTGGGATTAATGGGGATGATTTTCGACTCGACTTCCTCAAGGACAATTCCAACCACCGATAGAATGACGATCCCCACGTCCAGTTGATTCCATCTAAAGAAGACAGAGAAAACAGGGAGAATTTGACGTTTCATTTTGCCAACGAATTAAAGTTGCTAGCAAAGTTTTGCTCAAAGAGAATATTAAGGCAGTACTTGTCCTTTAAGTAGAGTCGCAAGCCCAAAGCAAGGAGCTTCATGAAGGATTCAAGAATGAAGACTGCAGTAAAGAAATAATTAAATATCTTTAAGGCATAGGTCAGTGCTTTTGGCATCATGTAGAATTCCATCGCCATGGTTACAACGTTCAGGCCGATCACTGCTGCTATTGCTAGGTCAAAGTACTTGGAAGTGACGACATTGTGCACGAACAACCTCGACTTCGAGTAGTTCGTATAGTAGGGTGGTTGGTGCATTTCTGCAAGAGTAGCATATTGGTAATTTGTGGAAGAGAGACGGAGAAAATAAAGGAAGCCTCGTTTTTGTCCCATTCACAAAGTAGACGTACTTCGTCGCTTTTTTTCCATCTGCAACGCTCGCTTTGCGGCACGGCGAATTCGCTCCTCCTTTTCCTGCTCCTCTCGACACCGGTGAAAGTTCTCGACGACAACGCCCACGAACATGTTTAGCACGAAGAATCCCACGAGCAGAATGAAGGCAATAAAGTAGAGCAACCGCCACTCGGAGTAATTCTCAATCGGCTGCAACAAAGCCCCCTCACTCCTGTATGTTCTACGTTCAATGCAGAACTACGTGTGCATGTGTATGTCGCACTTCGAATTTACATACCTGTTGATCCACGCCGACAGCGTCTAGCCCAGTGTACATGATGTTAACCCAACCGTCCCGCGACGACAACACGAACAGAGACATAAGGGCCTTGCCAAGATGGTCAAAGTTGTACTTCCTATTGAGCCAGACGTTTCGTTTGTCGGCTAGGCAGTCGGTCTTGTTACGCACGTTCTTAATGTCGGGTCCCTCGCAGTAGAAGAAGGCACCCTTGAATAACTGCACCCCGAGAATGCCGAAGATGACGAAAAACGTCCAGCAAATCAGGACGATGTTGCCAATGGGCCGTAGGGATGACAGAAGGGTTTGAACTACCAGCTTAAGCCCCGGAGCACGATTGATTACTCGCAGTGGTCTCAAAGACCTCAACAATCGAAACACCTGAAGAAATGATTCCTCTTTAACTTCCTGCACTCTTAACGTTCCTCTGACGAGCTCGAAAAAGAATTCCTACCCTTAAGATACCAAATATTCTAGGGCTGCTCGACGACAGGACCGACATGGACAAATCAATGATGGAAATGATCACGAGAACTCCGTCCATAATGTTCCAGCCCGAAGTAAAATAAGCGTCGGTCCCGTACAGCATGCCCGACGCTACAACCTGCGATCGAGTGAAAATTATGATACAGTGAAAATTATTCACCGATCGGTACCAAAAGAAGCTCCACGTGAATTCAGCGATTATTACCTTAACAAACATCTCTAAAGCGAAGACACCAGTGAAAACATAGTTCGCGGTGGATAAAAAAAGTCTCTCGCGACTATCGGGGGGTATGTTCGGCCGCTCCATGGCGAGGGTGATGCAGTTCAGTCCAATGAAAAGTAAAACGGCATTGTCGAACCATCGCTGACTCACGAGTCGCTGGCACAGTATGCGAAACCTGAAACGCCAAAAGCTCAACGCGTACCAAAGGGTGATTTCTTTTTTAATAATAGGGACTTCTTTCCGAGTGGGTAGTATTACCTGTTGTTGGATGGAAATAGATAGAGCGAATAGTCATCGCGTTCCTTAAGGCAACCCTTTGGCTCGAAGCACATAAAGATTTTCTTGATCTTCTCGACACTAGTCGCGCTACCACCCTCGTGAGAAGGTGGCGTGTGCTCTCCCTGATTTTCGTCCTCCTGTTCCGGTCGCTTCACTCTCGGCAGTTGACCAGTCTCCATTGACAAATTGTTGATCGTGCGTGCCGTCGAACATTGCATCGGCATATCGTCAGGACTCTTTCTCGCAGCGGACTGCACGTTTTCGTATCCGCGCAACGAATTCCTTCGCGAGAGCTCGTCGAGCCAGCGCATCTTTGAAATGGACATATTTGAAAGAATTGTCGTCGTTACGAACTATCCTAAAGTATCGCTATCACTCACTTGATTGGGGGTAGCCGTGTATCGTCGGACCAAAGAGCCGCGACTCTCTATCGAATTATTTGGACTGAGACTACGGTTATTGCTTGTTAGGACGGTGGTACGGTTGTTCGGAGCGTCAATCTGCGTGTCGTTGCGTATTGAGCCGTGGAGATAACCGCCGTTGAATCTGACAAATTTAGAATAAGGGTAATGCTACCGGGTAGAATCCTGATTGTTGGGTAACGGGATCGTTATAGGGGGATCTTACGTCGAATTAGAACCAAGATGGGTACTACGTCCATTGTTGAGGACCGTAGCTCTGGCAGGATGGTCTTCGTCACTCTGCGACCAGCGCTTTCTTCGCAACGATGGCCGAGACAATCGCCAAGAATAACCCCTCTGTATCCTCGGTGGACTGTGAGACAGAATAGGCATTTTCAGGCGCTCCTTGAAGAATGGCTCTCGTCGGGTAGCATCGACAAGTCTAAAGTGGTGAAATTCATACCTCGAATTGGAGGACTCTCGGGTCGCCGGATTAACGACCGCGGTAACGAGGCTTATTCGCCTTGGAAATTGCCCGGCAATGAGATTGTTCGTGGGTACGAGTACTTTGTTCGAAACGTCTGGCAGCTTTAGCAGGCCAGAGGGTATGCTACATTGACTCTGTAATGACAGAACCCCTGTTAGGCTTCGGAAACTATTCCCTCAGGATTGCTACCAATTAAGTCAGATTCGACAGATTCCACAAATTCGCCTATTCGCTTGAACCACCAATGGAAAGATTAATAATAAAAGATGTCGAGCAGGAGGATGTGTATCGCAAATACCTACTGCTACCTACAGGCGCTATTCTTAATCGAGCGAATGAATGAAGCAGGTGAATTACGTACTCCAGAGCGATCGATGGATTCGATCGAAAGTGCAGCAGTGGGATAAGTCGCCCGACAATTCAGATCTCTATATCCAACGTCGAGGGTGGTATTGGGCGAGTCTTGGGGTGTAGCTGCAGTATGCGTGATAATCGGCGGTTGGCCGACTCCTCCCATCATTTTACTTTCTTTCTGAATGTTGCATTTTGGCTCGTCGAACTGATGCTTCCACACGCTGTTTTTCTCCCGGCAGCTGTTGTCCTTGTACTTCCTCAGCTCCTCCGCACTTTGCCAAGAATTCTTCCAGGCCTAAGTGAGCGCAGTTGTCTCACTTGATTTTGGGGACCTATTCTACCGAAAGGAGTAACGCGCAGTCTCGCTTACCTGGGTGTACGTATCGCTGTCGGTGATCGAGTGTGATCGCGAGATTCTCGATGATCCTTCCTCGCTCCCGAGTCCTGCTTCCTTCGCTGCCAATCGTGCCATTTCTCGCTGCTCCCGCTCTCTCCTCTCGTTTCTCTGCGCGACAAAACGTCTTACTTGTACGAGCATTCTCCTCTTTGTCCGTGTGTACTCGAAAAACTCTATTCGACTGGTCAATTGGCCGCGATAAGTTCGCGAGTAATCGCATTTGAAAAACAACTTTACTCCTCGAGGGCCGTGCCGTGCTACATAGGTTTTCCGGCTTTAATGTTCCGCGAGTGAATGGCAATTATTGGAAAAACTTTCGGTAATCGATTCCGTCTGTTTTCCGAAAGCGGCTGGAGAAAGGACAAGTAATTGGAACTCAAAGAGAAGGAGAAAGACGTACTTCCGAGGAGAAGCCCTCGACGAGAATCGCGACGAGAAGATTGAAGAGAACATAATTTCCAAAAGTCATCAGGGCGATGAAGTAGAGGGCTGCCCAGTGGGATGTCTTCTGCATGCCGTTGAACAGTACGACGTTCCAGTCCTCCTGTGTCAGGATCTAAAGAGAAAGAAGAGAATCCAGCCTGAGTTGACGCATGCTGCCCAACCTCCCTGTACAATCGAGTCTCACGAGGCGAACGATCGAGAAAGAAAACGAAAAAATCTCGCTATATGTAATGCTCCATTATGAATTTCTCTACGTGACTTGAACAAAACAAGTGAGTAAGAATTAATCGAGTTAATTGTAGCTAGGCCCAAAGTACGATTCTTCATGAAAATAAAAAACAATGTTAGATCACATAAACGGAGATGAAAGAAACGTGAAAAAAAGGAGAAAAGAGAGAAAAAAACGAGAATAAAAAGAGAATAAAAAGCGAGAGATATGTAAATTATGATCGCCGCGCACTAGATACGCTCGTGAGTCTCTCTAGCGAGAACCGTGAATCTTTCGGCAAATAAGTCATTACTCCCCCCCTGAGGAAGGGGTTGAAATCTCTGGGCACATCAATGACGCAAGGCCTGCATAATCGATTGACGACGACTGCCACTCGATCGTGTTAATTATGCAACGGGTACAAACAAGTGTATGAACCAGGACTCTCGGAAAGAGCGATTCGAAAAGAGCTTCGGCAATCGTAAATAGAGACTCAAGGGCGCATCGTTAGTTTTCCAGCATGGCATGGAGACACACAGACAGATAGACGGACGTTCGTACGGACAGATAAACAGACAGACAGACACACAGAGACAGACAGGCAGATAGATAAACGAACAAACAGACGGATGGTCGGATCTCGACGGTAACGAAAGAAGCGAAGGGTGTAAACGAGAATGAAAAAAATAGGGGTGGGCAGAGCGAGAGACAAAGTGAGTGAGACCAAAAAACAATGGGTTGAACCGCGACAAAAGGATGATGATTCTCGGACGAAAGAACCGAGATAGCGAGATACAACGAAGCAAGACTTCCATGAACAATTATAACACGTACAGTAAATATATATATATTATATATATAAATATCGAGAGATACAAATATGAAGATATATATATATATGTATATATAAGATAGAGAGAGAGAGAAATACATATTCGTAGAGCTACATAAATATAATATATAAGTATGAGTGTATGTATGTATGCACGTATAATATATATGTGGATGTGAGTGTACAATTGTGCGTTAGCACAGAGGTGTGTTTCTAATGGCGTGTAAGAGGGCGGAACAGTGGTACCTGGAAGACCGTGACAAGTGCCCAGACGATGTCGTTGAAATGTTTGCGATCACAGCGGCACATTGGGTGCCGCGAGACCACCTCGGCACAGGTGCAGGGCCGACTCCGGTCCGCCCACATGCAAAACTTACCCCCGAACAGGTACATCCCTAGGATGCTGCAACCGAGACAATCCGCCGGCCTAAAGTATCACCGCGACAGAGATCCGGGAATAAGGGTTTGGGACGATTGACACCACTAGCCTTCGGGGCGTCTTCGTCCTCTCACTTTATCCGATGAAATCGCGACTCATGCGCGAAAATCACATTTTACCGAACCGAACAGGTCAGTTTCGGGATGTGGGAGAGACGTCGAGATGCAACAGGGCAAACGATCTTTGATCCTCTATCAATTTGTTCCGATGAAAAAACCCCAAAGAAAAGAGAAGATTAAAGAGAACGGATTGTCACGGGCGTCGGACGGTTCGGTACTCGAGAAAGAAGCTGGAGATGGAATTGGGAGCGAGTCCCTTTAAGAACATCGATCTATCTCCGTTTAAGATCTACGAGCTAGTTTAAAGAGTGTCGAAGACGCTCCAGTGAGCTGAGTTTCGCGCACACACACCGACAGACACCACGACCTCGACAATCCAGCGGAACCCAAGTCGTCGATTTTTTGCCGGAAGAGTGTCCTTCCGAGAATTTACGTTCACGAGCTTCATCGACGACACCTGTCGTTTCCGGAATTTTAGTGAGGCAATCGCGAATCTAAGGTCGCCGTCCAATTCTTGTCTTCGTTGAACTTTTATCCTAGAGACAAGGACAACAAACCAAATTCCATTTTTTGGCAATATCTTAATCTTTCGACCATCGATTCGATGGACCGCGCGAACCTCTGCACAATGCATTGCATCGCAGCTATGAATTTATTTGCATCCTCGTTACGTTCGATAATCGAACGATCTTTTGAATCCATTCATGAATTTGGGGGTAAAAAATGTAATTATTTGAAATTTCAATGGGTGACCCAGAAATTGACGCACAGTCGAGACGAAGTCAACGGAAAGTTCGCTATACGTCGTCGTGTTGGAAATTAATTCTTCGCAGCTTTTCTTCATTCGGCATAGTTTGCGTATTCATATCGCGCCACCCCGACTAGGGTGGTCCTGCTCTGCCGCGTGAATAATAAACGCCGAGGATGGAGAGGGTTTCAAGGGTGGATATAGGGAGAATTATATTGAAACCGGCCTGCTCGGTAGTTCTTACCGCTCTGCGTGTGCGGCATGTATCGATAAAGGCTCATCGCGAAACAGTAAGAGAAAATCGACGGGGCTGACCGAACCAGCTTGATTCGACTCTCGAGACTTTAAGGGTAATCCAGGTCACCGACGTGCGATTAGATATTATCTATTTCAATCTGACGCGAGTCCGATTAGTCGACTGGTTAATTAACGGGATCTACTCATTACCATCCTAGAAATGGATTAACCGAGAATCCAATTACCGGCTTGAATATTGTCAAAGAGCATGGTGGGTACGAGAGAAATGAACAATAGTCCAATTAACAGCATTATTTCAGTCACCGTATTTTTGCCTGATCATTCTCGTCTCCGGTGGATCTGCTTACTGAGCATAGAAAAAAGGGGGGGTGAACGAGGCTGTCGGAGAAAAGTACCCGATATAGCACAATTCATGACGCAGAATTCAGAGCTACAATTTTCCTCTGGTTTATCGATTCCAATCTAATGCACATCGAGCATTTTTCTCCGCATTTCAATCGGTCACATCGAGGTAAGCGTTCCACGGCGAACATTGACGGGCCAACAGAGTAAGAACATTGGTCAAGGGGGGGAAAGAGGGTGGAATGAAACAGGAATCTTGGTGCTCTCGCGGGTCGAGCCGGATCTTACGAGAATAGGGTACATCCATCCCACCGAGCAATAAGAGCAACACAAACAGGCGATACTAAAGTAGACAAATGGTAAATACAACGAATGTCCGAGCGAATATCAATACATGTGTCCCAACGAATATACACTGAGAACACTGAGGGGAAGGGAGTCTCGGAGACAATTTTGCGACAGGTTTCCGTCGAGGGGGTCGAATCGAGCTGAAACGTAGTGAATCTAGTTCGGCAATCGGGACGAAGACCCTCCGTCGACAAGGATTCATTTAGAAGCAAAAAAAAACAACGGTCACTCGAAGCTCGTAGAGTCACATTCTGCAAGGCCAGCGTGTCAAATAGTTGCACGAGGCAAGCTTTACAATGCGCGTAAGATACAGTACATAGATCCACGGGTGTATGTGCATATAATATGGAATTTCTAAAGTAAATATTACATTTGCTGGGTCTCCGAATTGATGCACACAGCGGCACACGTGGCGATGCAAACGGGATTTTGTACCGCGATTCAAATTTGGAGGTATGTATAGCGAACGGCATCGGGAATGCTGACGCACCGATACAAGTGTCATGAGAGCTCCGCATCGGCATCTGCATCGCCGGCTGCATCCCATTGCCCGATGCACACGACCCGTTCGATCGAAAGAGAGGGAGAGAGAGAGAGAAAGAGACACGACACAATCGGGTGCGCGAATCCGGAATATTGCCGACGCAATTTTTTACCCCCTTTTTTGTTCTCTCGGGGCCCCTGCTATTATTTCGATCTTGCTGGGCGCATCGATTGAATACGAATGTGCATCGAACGTCGAGCCTCGTAGGTGGATTTTTGCTACTCGTGTGGTCCGTGTATACGTTGCCGGGAATTGGTGCGTGTCAAACCGTTGAAATGCCAATTTCGCGCCGAAGCTCGCCGTGCATTCTTTCGAATAAGTTAGCAGATTTTTTCCCGCGAGCCAATCGCTCGATTAATCCGCTCTCGGAATTCTTTATCCTCGTCCTGCATGCCAATTACTGTCCAGCTGCAATTTGACGGGCGACATTTTCTCATTTAACGAGAGAATCACTTTGCCGAAGGATGGACGAGAGAGACCTGTCTTTGCAGAATGTCACGACTGCGAACGTTTCTCGAGGAGAGAAAATATAGAAAGAGAGAGAGAGAGAGAGTAAGAGAGGGAGAGAGAAAGAGTGAGACAGAAAAAGATTAAATAGAGAGAGACAGAGAGAGAGGAATTGCAAAGCGCACATAACTATACGTATGTAGGTATGTAAGTATGTATACAAAGTCTAAATATATACGTGGGGACCAAAGGCGTACGAACGACTCTTTGGCGGCTGGTTGCTAATGTACGCATAACTAGCTACCGTATATCATTGCAGTATGTATATGTCCGTAGTGGGTATCTCTGAGTACTTTGCGAAAACTGACGTATGTAAATACGCAAGATCGTACTCTAGAAAAAGTCTCTAATTTATCTCTAGCTTGTACTGGAGGACTATGAGGGTGGTTTGCGGGTAAGTATTTGCCTACCGCGATTAGCGTAGGTACGCGATCCAATTGTAAGGTCGTTCGCTCGAGATTCGCGATCGGTTCGTGTCGCGTTGAGACGCGTTCGACGTTTTACTCGGTATCGTCGCGATCAAAGTGACCAAAAGTTGAATGGTAGACCGAGAGTACCGACGAGTACCGGAGAAAAAGACAGAGAGAGAGAAAGAGAGTGAGACAGCTGGGAAGATAGACAGAGAGAGTGAGAGTAAGAGTGTGCGAAGTTAACGAGCGAGAAGAGAGTAGAGAACGATGGTGAGATGTGTGTGATTGTCGAGTGAATGGCGCGGCGAGAGTGTTTGCTACACTGTTAAAAACCTGTGGTCAGAAGCGAGGGTGTGCTGCGGTAATTTTGGTGTAAACTTTACTGTGTTCTCAGAACCGCATCATCGTTCAAGTATCCATCGTTCATTATTTATAGATCGTACGCGGAAAATTCGTCGGTCCAATGGTCCAGGGAGCTCGAGCACCGTCCGATTATTATTATTTCCCAATTTTCAAGATGAATCTAGGCCACTCTTGGCATCGATATTGGGGATCTCCGTTGTATCGAGAATGTATCCAATTGCGTTTTTTCACAGTGTAACGGGAGGATAGATCGAATGATCGAATGTTCGATCTTTGCAAGCAGATGCGCGTGACTGGAAGACCTGGCACACAGTGGCTGCTGACGAACGAATCAGCCGATGATAAAGCTTCCGAGCCACGCGGCTGCACAACGACATGCAAAGCGAGCATAGCACAAATCGTAGAATTTGCGGTACGAGGGATAATGGGAAAGGAGGAATTGAAAAATAGAGAAAAAGAGAGAAAAAGAGAGAAAAAGAGAGAAATAGAGACAACGAAACGGAGCATCGACATGCAGCAGTAGGATAGCAGAACACGGCGAAAAACCACGGAAAGCGATCAAGCTATACGTAAGCTCGGCAGAGAGCCCGCCAGAGTAGTTTCCGTCTAGTTAAATACAAAAGCTTCAGCGTTCCCAGCAGCAGTCTTCTCGAAGGTTGTTCTATCGCAGATCTCGAGGGTTTCCAGTGCCACCCCTGTCGTATGAGAGGAAGACCACCGGAGCATAGGCTTGCTGACAAAAAAGAGAGAGGGACAAACAGAGAAAAAGAGAGCAATAACACTTATATAGAACAATAGCAAAAAACGTAGCAATAAGAGGTCTGGTAACAAGAACAAACAGTTCGAATGGTAATACGTATATACGAGAATAGGCTCGAGCAGCGAGGGATGCCAAGCACCAGTGCAGTTTACGAAAAAAGGAATACCTTCGAGGCGAACAGTCCAGATCACCCTTTTCGACAAGTACGAATCTCATGGGTTTCTATTCTAACGGCGATACTGCCAAAAATAGGCCAAGAATCAGCCAAGAAAATGCAGGCCAGAAATTGAAAGTACGTACTCGCAAAAACTGTGAGTCGGATCTTTCGATCGCCAAATGCTACACGATTCTCGCGCGCACGGTTCACTCCAGCGTCTGTGGCTGACACACCACGGTACCATTCTACTGTTCTCGGTCAGCAGCTCCGAGCTGTCGGAGGAGCCGCCGTCAGAACCCCAAGCCACCAAGCCGATCCTCTGGATCACGGTTGTTAGACCCAGCTACGATAAATCTTGGCCCCGGCCGTTGACAAGAGGCTCGTCGAAAAACGTGGTAAAGCGAAATCGAGCGTGCCTTGCCGCTCGAAGATAAAGCGGTGTACGCGCTGGGCCGCGAATTCGCGTGGGTGGCTTATGTAAACCGTGTGTGCGCTCGCGAGAATCGTGCTGCCGACGGTATAAAAAGAAAGAGAGGGACAGAAACGGAAAGAGAGAGAGTGAACAAGTGAGAGATCGAGATCGAGATCGAGAGTAAGAAAGAGAGGTGGAGCAGGAAAAGAGAAAATGAGAGTAAGAGAAATAGAGAGAGATAGGTTTCGCGTAGCAGAAGCATGCCAGAGGAGCTGAGCTCGAGGCGCGCGGACGATACGCGCGTGACAGGGCATCAAACGTGTTCACGCGTTCACAGCGGAAGGTCAAGATTCTTTTTTTTCTTTCTTCTTTTTCTGCCGTATTTGCCAATAATGACTAACAATAAGTTAATCGTAAGAGAGCAAGAAACTGTCATGATTTCGCTGGTCTCGACACGATGAGCCGATTCCACGCGGACACGCGTCCGGTCTGTGGCCTCCTCCTGCCCCGATACGGCGCGCGGCATGCCATACAAGCGTATCTCTCATATACATACGTTACCTTAGGCCTCGCGAAATCATAAAAGTAGACGTACACTGCGCTCGCACGAGTTTAGCTTTGAAAAACAAACGTAATTGTACGTATGTAGAGGTACTTAGCATATGTAAGATGCGTGTGTAAACGTTAATATATATACGAAGATATATATATATATATATAAATATAAAGATCTATATATATATGTAGTACATATATATATACGTGTGTATAATATACACTATATAGAGAAAAAAACCCTCGAGAGATACGTGGAAATGTATCCTTTGTAGGTACCTGAAACACCGTGACAATAGCCCAGAGTAACGAGTCAAAGTTTTTCCTATCACACTCGACGTCAGAGCTGCCTTTCATCGTTTCACAGAATTTGCAACCAAACAGGTTCATCCCGAGAATACTACAACACAATGAAACGTGCAATGTACTTCCTTATCCATAAAATACACAGGTAATACAATATGTAGAGAGATAGAGAGAGAGAGAGAGAGAGAGAAAGAGTGAGAGAAAGAGAGAAAAAGATGAAGAGAGAAAATCGTAAAGAAATGGAGAAAGAAAAGAAGAATTAGAAGGGTAGAATAAGACGCGAATGGTGGCGAAACATGTAAGCTTCTTCCGCTTAAAGTAACAATAAGGTAATCGCTTGAAAAGCATGGCGCATTTTTGGGATGGACACCACGCTGTTCGGTGTCCATCCTCGGAGGGACGATCCACGATCGTCGTGTGCCCCAATATCTCCCGATTTCTCGAGTAAAGAGTTTCCGAATTTCATCTGGAATACTGAATAAGAAAATAGAAATCGGGGTCAACTAGGAACCGGACGACTGTGGATCGATCTTCTCCTTCGTCAGATGCATCGAAATTATGCTATCTTGCGATCCGTTGGTGGGATTCCAGAGGCATTGGACTAGTTAATCGGTTAATCGAGACGGTACCCTGGAGTCGCTGACCGAAACCGCGACGGCGAGTAAGGTAGAATCTGATTATCAGCCTCGTACAATCCTCCGAACCGTGAATCCAAACACACGAGGTCAAGCGGAAACTCTAGATCCGCGAAAAGGAAGAAGGACGCGGAATCGTAAACTACCCTCGCGTTAGCGAATACCAGCGACATACTGGGAAAGCATTACACTCGACTGCCGAGCGGAGCGTATAGGAGAAGGGCCGGTAAATCCGCGCCAATTTGGAAGACACACCACGCGGTTCTCATAATTCCCTTCTCCGCGGGAGTTTAGGAAACGTGTACCCGGTCCAAATGGAGAGATATGGCTCTCGCGCACGGTGCCAGGCTGCAGCTTCGTTTCCAGGGCGCCGCCGGAGAATTCGGGCATCTGGGTTAGATATTGGCGTCGCGGGTGGCTCGGTGGTCGCGAATGGGGGCGAGAGAACGAAAGAGTAAGAGAGCGAGAGCGGGAGAGCAAAAGAGAGAGAAAGAGAGAATGTGAGAGCGA
The DNA here is from genome assembly GCA_963989405.1 of Trypoxylon attenuatum. Taxonomy (NCBI): domain Eukaryota; kingdom Metazoa; phylum Arthropoda; class Insecta; order Hymenoptera; family Crabronidae; genus Trypoxylon; species Trypoxylon attenuatum. The sequence continues at coordinate 5,104,668 of OZ022493.1, read as the reverse complement.
GAGAGAGATAGAGAGAAAAAGAGCGAGGGCGAATCGAGGCTTGGGCGTGCACGCTCGTTAAAGCCCATCGTAAACGCGTGTGGCGGAAAGAGCGAGAGCTTCAGCGAAATAGAGATAGAGATAGAGAAGGAGAGAACGGCTCAGACAGAGGCTGACAATGAGAGTAACGGGATGATATACATATGTATACAATATATATATATAGAGAGAGAGAGAGATAGAGAGATAGAAGGAGAGAACGTACGCAGATTGGTAGAGTTACCTGAGGAGGTACATGTCCGGTACATTCGCAAGCTATCTAATATCGACGACCACACCGAGGCGCACGCACTTCATAGCCGCTCAGGATAGAGCGCAGCGAGAGAAAGAGAGAAAGAGAGAGAAAGAGGGAAGAAGAGAAAGAGCGAAGGGCGGATAGTCGAATAGATTTACGAGTACACGTATAATAATTGATCGACGTGTTAGATAATATGTATATATAATATCTGTGCGTACACATATGTATATATACATATAGGCTCGATACCCGTCGCTAGGTAACGTCCAGCATAATAAGCACCATGCACACATGGAAGTATATATATATATATATGTATTAATATTGTATACGCAGAGAGAAAGATATATACTCGAGGCTGATATCCATATCGGTACAGGTATATTGGATAATGAACGGCATAGTTGTGCGTTCGATGCCTCAAGCCGTAAGAGGACCGCGGCCAAGAGAAAGAGAGAGAGAGAGAGAGAGGAAGAACTGGCCGCAGTAACAACGTGCCAAGAAACACCATGTAGTACCGTGATCATTACCATGAGGAAGAACGCCAGAGAAGGGTCGCTCGCGTACGTAAGGGCGCGGAGTACCAGCGAGATCGCTGGCAGTGGCGACGACGCGAGGCGGACCGAAAACGAGAGCGACGATCCGCAATGCCGTGAAAAGGGATAGTAAGAAGAGCGCATAAGGGAGAAGAAAAGAGAGAGAAAGAGAAAAAGAGAGAACGGAAGATACAGTCGTCAATCGCGAAAGTAGAAAAGACGGAAGAAACGACAGAACCTCGGTCTCGGTTTTGCGCGATCTAGCCACGAGCCTCGAAACCCTCGTAAGGGTCAAGGGTTAAATCTCGCGAAGGTGCGTTATGTCGCGGACTTGCAATCCGCGCACACGTGGCTGGTTCTCGAAGTCGTACCTGGGGTACACGGGGTACGCATGTACTCGCGAAATTCCGGACGTCGCGACACGAGCGGGCAGGGCACCACTTACCTGAATATAAAGATGAAAAGTACTAAAAGGGAAAAGAATACGGCAACGTTATCCATGGTGCGCAGCATCACGAACAATTGGCGACGGATGCTTGGCATGAAGCGCACGAGTTTCAAGATCCTCAGAAGCCGGAAAGTCCGAAGCACGCTTAACCCGGAGGTGCCGCCCGAGGTCTCCTCCAAGTAAACTTGGCAGATTTCCACGACACTGCACACACAGATTGCAAAATACGTTCGAGAGAGATTCTTTCGGTGGATGGTGCGATTGCTAACGACCTGTTGGACGCGTCGGATGCAGTGCATTTCAGTGCACGCGGCCGACCTTTCGTCTCAAACTAGATAAGTGTGCCTTCTCCAAACACTCGTTTGGCATTGACTGAGAAAAGTGAGAGATATACCTGAGGACAACTACGACGCCGTCGAACACGTTAAATCCGTTGCTAATGTATCCAAATGGACCCTCGGCGATAATCTTGAGTAGCATCTCAACGGCGAAGACGGCCGAGAATACGATATTGCTTCTTTCAACCACTATGGTTAACTCCTCTGGCTGCGTTCAAGCCGTACGATTAGTCTCCCAGTGCGTCCCAGTGACACTGGGAAAAGACTCGGATATTTAAAGACAGGAGATTTAAATACTCGCCTGATTGTGATACTCGATGCCCATGCTCGAGGTATTGATCAGAATTGCGAGTAGAATGCCCAGTTGAAAATATTTATGTTCCACCAGCTTCTTGATCCATCGTCTCACGCAGCGAATCCCAGAGATGAAGCGACTACCGCAGGTTTTGAGGCAGTGTCGAGCGCGAGAGGCCTTCGTCCACTTGTCAGTATCATCCGGCCAGGAATCACCAGCAGCAGCCTCGCAACAGCAGGAACAGTTGTCAGGATCCGCGACCACCCATTGCGTACGATCTTCCAGAGTATTCTGCCTATCCGTTATCCCTGCAAGAGGACCCAAGCGAATCTTCCCGTGTACACCGCGACACCCTTCCGCTGGCTGACCGCTTCCCCTCGAGGACAATTACCGCAATTTTCCTCAGAGAATTTCGTTCCCCAAATAAAAGAGGAATTCTGTGTTCGAAAGTATCGAAAAACTCGGCTCTGTATCGTTCACCCTCGGCTCTATTGGCCCACTTTGAGACTATCGTAAAAAGAAGAGAGAGCGGGAGGTGCCAGACAGTGGGAAAAAAAAGAAGAGGCACGTGAAATAAAGAGCAGCACTTTTCCATCCGAGCCGTACTATGAATAGACGCCGCGAAAACAAATAAGAGCGCGGGTGGGTCGCGGGGTGTCAATGATCGTTTGTTTTACCCCACGGCCGGTGCTTACAGCCAGCGGAAAAAATATAGGCTACGGCAACGTATAAGAGTATAGAGCGTGCGTTGGCATCGAAAATACCTTCTCGCAGCGAGAGAGAAGAGAGAACTTGCCTTTCGTAAGGGAATTTAGGAAGGAACCGAGTGTCAGCTGGCCGGTTGGTAACGCAGCACTAAGAGCGCCACTCAGGGCCAATAACTCCTGACAAGTCATGGCTTCGTTCGTACCCAGCTCCGCTTGCATCTGCGGCAACACGTGCGCATGATAAATTGGCGAGATTCGCGGTGCTTCTTCTCGCGTTGGAAGAGAGAGAGAGTGCCTACCTGTACGTGGTCTGGCAATGGACTTGACCAAACGTTCCCGTCACCAGTTTGCGTCATCTTCTCACTCGAGCAGACGTTTCGTTCACCCGGTGATACCGCCACACCACCACCACCACCACCACCACCAACACCACCACCTCCACCACCACCACCACCACCACCACCCTGCAACGCATTTCCGACGCTGTTGCTACCGTGCAGTAATACCACGTCGCTGAACATGACGCTGCTTCTTCGTCGATAGTAGGTGCAAGGCGGACTTAGCAGCGCATTATTCGTCTAAGAATTACAAAAAAAATGTCGTTCGAGCTAAGGCGACTACGATGCAGGTCTAGCTACCCGTGACATGCTCAGTTCGATCCACCCCTTCGTACCCTTGGGATATTCATATTCTACAGAGCGGCCGAATTTCGTTGTATATTCTATCTACATACACTCTATTAGATATATACGTAAAAGTTCTACCGAGAGTCTGCAAACTCAAAGCTCTCTACAGCAGCTATTTTCAACCTTTTTCATCTGGAGCTATCTTTACGCTAATACCACTGAAATTGTTCGGCCGAAAATCGCTGCTCCGCAGTACGGCATCGTTGCATTCACCGTTGCGGTACAGATGCAATGAACTACATGCATACAACATTGTCGTTTTCAACTTGACTAATAGTTAATAAATGAACGGGAGGCCGGATGGCCCGGGTAGTCGAAGATTAATGCGAAACGTCTAGCGTGTACGTGTCATGCTGCGCGAGCAAGAATAAACGGGGTGAGACGAACCTGTATACTTGCCTCAGTGGCATTGGATAGAACGTTGTCGCTGCCGTTGCAGGAAGCCGATGAGCCACGATGAAGACCCAATTGATGGCAGGTGTTCGAGGAAAGTTCGACCTCGGAAACTTCGGGACTGGCACGTGGTGCTATACCCAAGTTTCCGTTGCTACCGCCGCCGTTGTTGCCGATAGCGAGACTCGGAATCGCGACTTGCATCGGTGGGCTATTAGCTGGAAAATCGCTAATCGAACCACCACCGCCGCCGCCACTTCCGAGAGGCTGCTGCTGCTGCTGCTGTTGTTGGTGCTGTGGCTGATGATGATGATGATGATGATGATGGTGATGGTGGTGGTGCTGTTGGTGGTCCGCGTACTCGAGGGCTGCCAGTAGTCGAGGACACCTTCCATGATGTATTCTCCTATCTAAATTTAATATGTAGCAAGACAAACACACAGACATACATACACACACACACGCGCGCTGGTGTGTGCGGCCGATCAGGCGCGGTGCACGTTGCACCAAAGTAGAAAACTTGATGCACGACCTCGGCTTCCTTATTGAATTTCGATATCGAGTGTTATTCGCTGGTGTCGCTGTGTGTTAATTATCAGAAGAAGAAAGAACGAGGTGTCCAAGGATACGGTCAAAGCCACTAATTGAGGATTGGCGACAAAGAAGCATGCTTTGCGGGACCCTTAAATCCCTACACACGATGTAGGAATCCCCCTTACTGTACGGTGTATGTAATTTTAGCAGAGAGGTGTCAACTATAGGGTACTCGGGCAGACGTACAATTGGCTACTCGTTGATTGTTCGATAGTCCTAAGTTTGATTAACACTCGAGGAACACCTCGCTCTGCAGAGGCTTGCTCGAAATTGAATAAGGAACGCGATCGAGGCTAGGGTCTAAAAGGGACGCTGGGTAGAAGTTTCATTAAAGCCCCCGGAGCTCGGAGTCGGTGACAGAATCAGGACCAGAGACAAAGGTTGAAGCTAGCAGATGCAGGGGTTGAGACAGTGGTGTGGCTGGTTCATTCAACGAAACGGAGCCAGTCGCGCGAGCGTTAATCGCGGCATCGATTTTGCCCTGGCCTCTAGGCACCGCGCCAGCTCGAGAGGGTTAATAATGTCAACAAACATTTGAGCTCTTCGCTCCAGGGTGGGATAGAGGGTAGAAAGAGAGGAGACGGTGAGGTTGAACTCACCCCCTTGTAGTCTTGTGGGAGCTGGTGCCCCGATGGCAGGCTCACGGAACGGTTGACCCTGCTGCTCCTTCAGTAAATTCTGCTCGCGCTTTTGCTGCCGCTTGTAGACCCAGAGGCGATACCTTTTTATCAGCCGTCTCTTACCTCGCCGCCAGAGGTGTGCGATGTACCTAAGAGGAGGGTGGAAGATGTTCGAGGAACTTGGTGTACGTGTAACGTAGCATATCCAGGCCGAGAGTTGAGAGAGAGAGAGTTAACGAGGCGGAAACCGAAGCGGAAAAGACGAGGACAAGTGGGAACTCACTTAACGATTTCGGCGTAGCAGGTAGTCGGTTCGGAGGTGTTGGTGGATGAGGCGAGGGTCGACGTCGAGTGGAAGCGAGCACGCTCCAGGCGCATCCTCTCCATCTCGCGCTTCTTCGTCTCGGAGAATTGCGTTGCTATTACGACTAAGCAGAGGTTGATCATAAAGAAGGAACCGATCTGTAAATCAAGCGATTCTCTCATCTCCGTCCTGATGCCGTAAACTGCCGAGGGAGAGCGGATCAATGGGGCAAGGATAACTACCCGATTTACGAGGAGGAACACTCACCACGATTAGAAGGACAAAATAAATCCAGTCCCAAAAGGAATGGGCGTCCTGCACGTAGTACATAATGTCCGTCCAGCCTTCGAGACTAATCACCTAAAGAGTAGTCGCGATGGTTAAGAGGGGTTTCGCCCCAAGACCTCGGTGCACGAGAGGCGCACAAGAGGCACACAAGAGGCACACAAGATGGAGGAATGTCAAAGGAGTTTTCGGGAGCATCGCCGGAGCTGGGGCGACTCTATCGATCTCGTTGATTCCCTCGAACGGAAATCAGAAGCACTCTCGCAAGATAAATATTTTTCTTTCGCCAATACTCGAGCGACTCTACCCGAAAAGCCCTTGGTTGGATATGTATGTGTGTGTATGTCTGGGAATTTAGCCGTTGCGCGCGCGAGCTGCACTCTCATCTCGAAATGTATATAGGGAAAGTAGGCCACTCACGAGAAATATTGCGACCCAGGCCAGACCGATGTTGTCGAAGGATATCGTTCCTTGAAAGGGATTGTTCCCTTGACCCTTGCATTCCGTATAGTAGTAATTCCAATTAACGCAAGTGTCATTCGTGATAAACGTCGCGTTATTGTTCGGCAGCGCGGTGTGGTTGCAGATCACGTTACCTGTAAGCGAGAGAATCCTTGAATAGTCGTCGATGGCGCTTCTTCCCGATAAGCGCTGCCGGCGAGAGAACCTCCGACAGTTTCGTTCCACACAGTTTCACTCTACAATTTCGTTCGACGGAACCGGCAGGTTGATTAACTCAGCGTTATCAATCTTTCTCTCCCTTGTCCCCCATTTCCACACGTCGCGCACAATGTGCCCGAAAAAAGTGTCTACCCCGTGGCGAGAAAGACTCACCCCGCTGACTTTGAAGCCAGCCTAATTTAATCACGTCGGTCACTGGTGGCCGGCATCAATTCCCCCCGCCTCTTTTTTTTACCTCCCACGCTTCGTCTTTTCGGTGCAAAATCCGCTAATACGAAAATCACACAATCCCGACGCGTGGCATTGCATCGATAAGCGAGGAATATCGAGGGTGATCCACTCACCGAACTTGAGCGGCGGCAAATTGCTGCAAGAGTGCATTCCGCTGTCGTCTGGACGCGAGCAAATGTAGTCCTGACCCTGATATTCGAAGTACTTCTCGAGATCGCTGAAAAAGTAAGTGGGGCCACGATTAAATGGGTCTGGGGAGACGGTGGTCGTCGGGAATTCTGGCATCTTAATGCTAAGGGGTTGCGTTGCACTTTCCTCATGCTTCGCTTATGCGCACACCGTACGTATATCTATGATATATGTATAAATATGCAGCGTGTCTCACAAAATATATCGTATGTATATTGTATATAAATATATATATATATAGACAGTATTTTATATACATAATATACGGATAATATACCTAGAGTATATGACGAACAATCGGAAGTACGTACGAGAGTACAAGATGATTTGCATGTCCGATGTGGGAAGAGTGCGAGAAGAGCGAAGAGAGTGAGAGACAATAAAAGATGGGAAAGCGAGAAGGATCGCACGAAATTTCCGAGCACCCGTGAGAAGAGTAAATCGTGATGTTACGGTATTATCGATCAGAAGAAAATTGGGATCGCAATGAAATTTATGCTCGTGCCACCCTTATACATCCTCGATCCGGGCGTCGTTGAACGTATCGATGGAAGTTAAATTTGCTGTGTCGATATAAAGGTGACGGTTCGCGAAGACGGGCACGTGTACCGTATAATCTTATTGTCAGGGTGAAGTTTACCGTACACTCGCGGTTGGCATCGGGCCGAAAGGAAACAATAAGAAGTAGAAGCCAATAGCGGCCTTTGAAGTAGCGACACTCCGGTGTCGCCTGGCCGATCACGGATGCAAAAAAGCAAATACTCTTCTCTGGGTCCTCAAGGGCTGTGTAGGATCCTCAGACTCGTCGCGTGTCACGTACACACGAAGTAGCGCACAGTGCCAACAAACCAACACTGGCAGCCTTCGGAGAAAAACATCTGTGACAGCAACTCTTCCATTTTCCTTGCCCCTTCGGATACCGAGAGATATCTCACCCCGTCTCCGAACCGTCCTTGGCTTTTTCTCCCGGCCTTTGACTGCTGCCTCGTCGCCATCGACCACGTCGCGATGAATTACGACGGCCAATTTCGGTCACGTTACTGATCGCCCGCCCGTTGGTCGGTTCGCTCGCAAACAGCGGAAATCAATGAGATGCAAAGAAGAGAGAACGAGAGAGAAATATTGTGGATGGCGAGAACGACACGGTGCGCGAACTAATTTTCTCCGTGCGAATGCTGTATAACCATTCAATGGAACATGTCAATTTTCGAGGGTAAAAAAGCACCGTAGACGAGTACTTGGGTACACGAAGACCTCAGGCCCACTAGGCTGACCCGTTTACATGCGAAGAATCCACCGGAGGGTGGTGCTGCTATAAAGCCGTGCGATGGAGAAGGGCCTAATGTACGAGGGAGCGTTCTCAATCTTCGAAAGTCTCTTCGGACACCGTTCCCCTAGGTTCCCGGGTTTGATAGATCGCCGTTCAAACCGAGCAAACACCTTCGATATTTTACCCCGATGGGAAAATAGACTTCCGCCGATTGTCGTGCGGTCGGTCTACATTTCTGAAATTTCTCCCTCGAGTTGCCCATGCAATCGCGTGGCTGCCAATCTACCATCTAGGTTCACGATATAAAGTAGTTCTTGAGCAGGGTGTCTTGACCGCGAGCACCGATGATCTTATCGGTCAGTGTCGCACACGTGCTTCGTTCACACTACGGCTATTCAGTGCACGTGAGAGATCGTGCCCTCTACGCCAGTAGATACAACACAGTCTGTGGCCAGTGGTCTAGTAGATATATGAGTAGGCAAGTACATAAGTATGGGTCTAGTGGGGTTGGGGTGTCCAATCGAGGGTCGCACGCGAGCCAGCTGGTCGGAAAGTCACCCGAAAATAGCCGGCAGTCCGTGAATCTGAGGTTTAATTATCCGGCAGGGTCAATTCATTAATCCTGCGGAAACCTTTTGTTCAGTTAACCGAGAAGACCGTAGCTACGACTTTTCGCACGAAATTTTTCGAGGCGAGAATCGAACGAGATTCGGCTGTCGAGATTCGTGCGGGTAAACGAGCTTAGGGCACCTTCCAAATGACCGAACACCCCGATGCGGGGGTTATTAATTAAACAGAAAGGTATTCTTTACCGGTTAATTAGGTACGGCGCGAAGTGGGTGGCACACATAGTCACGCGCACGGGTGTTGAGAGGGGTGCAGAGCGCGAGAGGGGAAGGAAGGACCCCTAGAGATTGGATGAAAGAACCGAGAAGAAGTCAGCTTTTTAGTTTTTCAAGAGAGAAATGGCCAGAGAGAAAAAAAAGTGCAGGAATCGTTATGCTTGAGTTTCTAAATATGTATGTGTATGTTTGTGTGTGAGTACGTACGACTGGCACAATTCGGAGAAGTGAAGAAGAAGATGAAGAAGAAGAAGAAGAAGAAGACACAGACTTACCGAGAAGAGCAAAAACCAGCGGCAGACAGAGAAACTGTGCGCAAGGAAAGGCAAGAAAAAGAGAGAAGAGAAAAAACATCGATTCGTGCATCGAATATAATGAAGTAGAGAAGAAGAAGAGTGGCCGACGCGTGAGCGCACTGTCGAGAGGAATCCGAAGAAGCAAGAGACCATTTCCGGCAACGAGAACGCTTTGTACCTCCTCTGATGTAATGGCGAACAAAACGCAGTTTTGGGCGCCGCGTTGCGCGAGGGAAAGGGAGACCGGCTAAAACAGTGCTTCGAAGACAGTAACTCGCGAGAGGGGAGGTGAGGAGGGTAAGCCACGCTGAGGTGGCAGCGCCGTTCCCGGATTAACGACTGGGTTTGCTCTTCCATAATTAACATTTCAAGACCGCGCTCGTTAGTCCGCGCGCTGGACGAGCGCGACCGTGAGCCGTTCCCTTATTTTCTCGTTCTCTCTGCCGATGCTGGACGACATCCGAAATAATATGCACTCTGTTTCGTTCACCTTCTTTTTTTATCCTTCGTTTTTTCGTTTTGTCGTTTCACCTCTAGTCATGCTTTCTATGCTGCTTGCACGTACACTAGGAACACGTACACTCGTACAAATCGCACAGCGATCAAGGACAGAGGCACACACAGTTCCAGAATGTGAAGTGTAAGAGAAGAAGAAGGAAAAGAAGAAGAAGAGAGAGAAAGAGAGAGGGCGAGAAAAGTGGTGAACGTAATGTATATGTATGTACATATATATAATTGTGATACAGATTTATGCACTTATGCACGCGTAGTTGCAGGTATATACACATATGTACATATGGATGCACGGCTATACGCGATCGTGCGACTCGTACAGATATAGTATAATATGTATGCATGTATCATTTAGAAAAAGTGAAATATATATATATATATATGTAATATATATTGTATATGTAGATATGTATATGATGTATATATATATATGCACAGCACATCGTTCTCTACAAGAGCTTACTAAATGCGTGATCGAACCGAGTACTCGTCCGAGAGTAACCTGCAACAGCGAAACAATTGCCTGTCACTGCCCCCCTGGGCTCTTTCGGTGTACTTACGTCTACTTGCTAGCTTTCTTAAATCGCAATTGTCTTTCTCACAAAATCGTCGAATACCCCCTTGCCAAAACACAGATACGGATAAAATTTCTCCCGCGACAATCTTTTCGCGCTCTCTTTATCTTTCTCTCGTTGTTATTTTGCTTTTTCCAAGTTTTCTCGTTTTTTAGTCTAGCCGGAAATCGACTGGCCGAGAGGTGAATAAAGGAATAGAGAGAACGGGATGGGAATGCAGAGTAAATGGAAGTCGGACTGCCGGCCACGCGCTCTTCTTCTTCTTCTCTTTGTGTCGACTGACCCCACGGGAAGAACGGCCGCAAACAAGAATCGCGCGTACGGATAGTAGTTGGCCCCAATAACCAGTCAACAATAGTTTAGCTCGTTCGAGAATGCGACTCGACTGAAAAATTCCGCGAGTCTCGGCAACTTTGTGTGGAGGCAGTATTGAATGATTCGGTACAATCTGCATCCCCAATGCATCGCCAGAGTTTCTCCGTACGTTGGCGCATCGTGCACGGACTGTGTACATTTTTAACAATGCCCTAGGCAGACAAAAAAGAACCGGGGGAGATCTCAGTCGTGTATCTCTGGCAGAGTCGTATAAATTTCGGGTGAATTAAGCTTGGATATTTCATCGTGAGGGAGGTTCTCGCGAGGGATTTTCGCGGTTTCCGAAAGGCCGCGGAATCTTCGCGAGAAAGCAGCGGTGGTCTATCCCCGAAGAAAGGTCGAAGAGCACCGAAAATAAATAGTCGAGAGAGAAATAAGAGACAAGAGCGCGAAGCTTGTCCGAGAAATGTGGGGTCGTAGAGGGTCGTAGAGGGTCGTAGAGGGTCGTGAAGGGTCATGGAGGATCGTGGAGGGTGGCAGAAGGACGGCTCCCGCGAATATCAATTATTTAGAGCCAATTTCTCGTGCTCGATGGGAGAGCACGAGAGCCAGCTCGCAGCTTCGACTCCAGTCTCCCCTGGAATTTTGCGCTTACCACGTAACGGAAGGGGAAGATCGGTGGTGCGAGTGGGATCCCTGAAATACGGAGGTCCGGGGAGTGGAAAGCGCAAGTACATATCTATAAATGCCGTGGGCTGACGGAGATCAGCCGCGGCTGACTTCCTCGATCGACATTTAAATCCCGATATACGCCCGCGCGTCAATTGCCCAGTGACCAGATAAAACGACTTCCTCACCAGGTGCAAAGGTGCGAGTATGTATTGGAGATAAGCGACTTACTCGGGATATTTGACGTTGGGCAGCGCCTTCAGGAAGCACCGTTGACGCAGGATTCCCTCCCAGAGCTGTACGCCGACGATGCCGAAGATGAAGAAGACGAAGAAGCAGAGGAGCAGCACGTTGCCCAGCATTGGCAGGGTATCGAGCAACAGCACCACGAGTATTCTCATACCTGTTAAACAGAGATGGAGGGTAACAGCTCTCGGAGGATAAGGACAGGGATGAGGGGACGTAGGATGCTTCTAATCCCGTGTTTGCGCAGTCTACCGCAGTGTGTAGCTAATCCGCGCGCGTGAAACTGGGTAAATAAGGGATTTCGCTTTTTCTAATTTGCGTCACTTGCAGACGGGTGGAGGTCGGGGGTGACCGAGTGGCGGTTGTGGCGGCGATGCAAGAGAATTGCGCGCACGGATAAAAATATACGATTATCACCGAGAATAAAGGACTACGAGGATACCTCAAAGGAAAATACTGCCCACCCGGATGGGAAATAGATCCGTGCACTCCTATTTGACGGCGAGCGCCACGCAGAAAATAGGACGTTTCAAGTTCATTCATCTGCCTGGGCCGAAACTTCATTTTTAGACTAGGTCGACCTTCGCGAATTCCACGGCGAGACTTTCCCGCTGGTACTCGTACCGTTCCGGTAGCTTCTCCGCTCGTTTATTATTTCGAACGACGTTGATTTTGTAATCGCGACAAATGGTTCCTCGGATTCCACGGTTCCTTCGGAGCCGCAACGCTAGCGAAAAAGATGATCGGCACGATTATCTCAAGGAAGCGAATTTCGCGGAACAAGAAAATCGCTGTTGCTCACGTCAGTGAGAGAATCACGATGTAGGATCTCTCGGTCTATCCGGCCGGAATCGTAGCGTACTATCGTCTTCAATGTTTTGGAGCATGCAGGCGCACTTGTACCACCTAGTACGCTCGAGGAGAGCACGGAAGCGAGACGAAGGAGAGGAGGAGAGTCTGGGATCGATGGCAGAAGTATAGCCGGAGCATAGGGAAGATGGTCCGCGCGATACGAAAGCTCCGAGGGTGCGAGACAATAAAGCCGCCTTTCTCATACTCGCACTCCTCTATTCGTACCTGTATTCCGCCATTCCACCATTCCGCCTCATGCCCATACTCACTCGGTATTCTGTTGATGGCACGCAATGGTCTTAGGACCCTTATCGTCCGGATGGCCGATAAATTCATGTTCTCCACGTTCAAACAATATTCCAGAGCCCTGCACAAATAAAACCATCCCAATAATGGTACAACTGCCGAGGATTACTCGATTCTATTTCGGTACTACCTCTATGGTATCTAGTGCGGCAACCAAATCTCCTCGATTGACTCGCTAATTCGGCTAGCGAAGGAACGCGTCACGCGAGGATATTAAAAAACGCAATTACATTAAGCTGGCCTCGCGTAATCCTGCCTCCAGTGAGCAAGGAGGAGCAAAGAATGAGGAACGAGTTTGCGTTGGTCGTGTAAACAGTGCCGTTACATTTACCTGGCAAACAATCCTGCCAGCGCAGCAAATTAGGCTGCGTCTACCGAATCTACTGCCTTAACGGCGGTCCCTCGGAGAGGCGAAATAATTAAGAGCCACTTACCCAGCAGCCACTATGAAGAAGTCCAGACGGTTCCAGGAGTCCGCGAGGTAGGCACCCTTCCCATAGATGCCCATCGCGACCATCTTAATCGTCATCTCCAGGGCGAAGAACGCGAAGATTATGTCGTCGAACATCTGCCGGGCAGAAAGAGAGGGAGAGAAGGTGGTGGAGGAAGAACGAGGCCACACTGGCAGACCGATTAGCGCGGGGAGCATTCGCAGTAAGCGACCGTGATTGATTGATCAAGGGCACTAGAAGCCACTGGAGACCCCACGAGATGGGCAGCAATCGGCAACGTGTCGACGGTCAGTCTCGGAGCGAGAATTCACTCGAAACAAACGGAGAATCGCGAGCAGGCTGCTTAATCAATTCCTCCAGCTATGTTACCAACTACGCCCTTAATTCGTCGCTTCCATCGTGCGCACACGGAATTGTTTTTTAATCCGATTCCACGGTATGCGCGTCAATCGCGATGGTTATTCGGTGGGATGACCAAATTGCAACTGAATTATTTCGCGAATGCGGTTCTCTTACTAGTTAATTCGCAGCCGCCTACTGCTGCACAGTGGCATCGTAGCAGAGTCCATTTATCGATCCCAAGTGCATTTTAACCAGTCGCCGGCGTGCTTCGATCGATCGTATCACGCGCGTTACTCTTATTGGGGAACAAGTGGACGCAATAAAAAGAGAGAGAGAGTACCACCCTCTCGTGTCGATAATGACCGAGAGAGACAACAGTGAGAGTGCAATTAAGTCGTGCCGTTGATTAAAATAATTCCCATGAAAGCGTTGATTGCCGTGGCGTGGACATGTCGCGGTAGCATGTCGGGCTTAAATCGCGACACTCGGAATTGTAATTGGTACTTTTTCCAGCACGCTGCACCGGAGCGAGACCACGAGCATGCAATATGCAGAGGGACTAGGCGATTTATCATTTGGCACGTCCACGCGCGCGGCTCGCTCTGGCGCAGCCTAAACCCATTCTGGTGCGTTCTGGTGCGAATTGCCGCATTCACTATACGTACCTGCAGTATTTTGCAGCGATTCGTCACGCACTGGTCGTCGACACATGGCTGGTACATCCCGAGCGTAATGCAATTCAGGAGAATCACCGTCATGCTGAGCCTCTCGAACCACGTGGGACAGTGTTAAGGAAAATGATCGTGCCAATCTGGGGCGAGTGTCTCGCCAAGCGACAATACACATACATGTATATCGGCTGCTTTAATGCCAGTAGTTAAACCCTTTTAGTAGTCAGACAGACTATAATCGTCCTATAGAACCCTGTTTGACTATTGCTTGTGCTTCTCGCACAAGGCACAGCTCCGTCGGACAAAAGTGGATCAAGGAACTTATAATTTACATAATGCGACAGAGTGCACGGTGACAGCGTAGTAACCGCAACCCGCCAACTCGAAACAGGGTTAAATATGCCAAATGAAGAAGCTACCTTTGCTAAATATTTATTATTCATCGGGCGAGGTAAGTCCGGTGGCGAGTGAGCCGCACCAAGAAAGAAAGAAGTGCGCGCGCGTACATGCGAAAGAAGGTCAAAGTGCCATCGATTCGAACTCATTAATTTCGAATTAGTATTTCGCGTCTGCATTGTCCGCGGTTTGGATTAAACGAGTGCAAGTGCGAGCACGGTTACGGTTAAGCCGGGTAGGCCGTACGCGAGGACTGCGGCAGGGGTGGCGGTAGCTTTTGGTCCATCACAAAAGGTGTCCCTTTTTTTCCTCTACCATTAGCTCGCGACCCGACTGCCTGATTTACCCTCCCGAGCAATTGATTGCTCTTTTTATTTCAGCCCAGTAATTCCAACGACAGCACCGCTAAAAGCCGCGGGACCTAATCCGCTAGCGAAGCCAGCTTTGGAAGCCCATTTCCTTCGCAGCTTCCACCGCTTTTTATCCGCGACTCGGCGAATCCTGTGCCACCAGACGACTACTCGGTCCTAACTCGGTCGAGAAATTTCCCGGAGAATTCTCTCTCGCAAAGAAATCCCATTGGTTCTCTCCTATAGTACCATCGGCCTTTAAGATTTCACCCTAGCATCCCATGCCCTGCCACGTGAACCTGGATCGATGGGGAAAAAGCACGCCCTGGTAATCTTCCTGATCGATGCCTGTTGCCAAGTGACTATTACCTAAACAGTACTCTTCCGAATGCTGCTCACTGACCCAGGAAGGGGAAGTACTATCCCGTAGAAGAGATTTTCTCGGCTCTCAGGGCCATTATCAAAAAATTGAATAGCCCGATTATGCTAATCGTTTATGCACGGTAAAATGGAGTTTCGCTAGACTAGAGCAGTGCTCCAGTACTTTCTGGATGATTAGCTGCACTCGCCTACATTAAGACCGCCACCGACACCGCCTCTCTCATCACTGAGCAGAAGAAGGTTATCAGCGTCGTTGTCCTTAATTTTACACGATAGCAGCATCGACTTGGCCGTGACTGGACTCGCGAAAACTTTTCAGTAATATTTCCGCATTCGGCGTTAATGCAAAATAGAACCACTGGTAACACGATATTACCAGCAACGAGAGGGTTGATATATGAAAGCTTGCGCAATGCTATTGACGAGTGACATAAATTACGTCGGCGGAAAAGCTGTTTTTCAGAAGGTACGCGCGGCCACGAAATTCTCCTTGAGGGATTTTTCCTTGGCCGAAGGCGTTCAGCCGCGGCCGGATAAAAGCGAGGAAAGGAATTAAAACGGAGCCTGCCCGTCAACGCCGACGTCGACACCAACGCACGCGAACTTTGTTCACGCGACGCTTTACCAGGCCACTGACACTGCGTTGCATCGAGCCCTGGATACTGTGCACTCCCCGAGACCCTGCTGCTGCTACTTTAATGAGGCAAAAAGAGAGAGAGAGAGAGAGAGAACGGTGGAGCAAATCTACTGGCACGATCGTTTCTAATCGCCAGTTTTATCGCGGCTCCGAATATCGTAGTCGCACGAATGACCCGCAATTCGTGCCGTAACGCCACTGCAAAGAGGCGGAAACCGGAGGCCTCGCGAGCGCAAAAAAAAAGGGAAAAAGAGGAAAGAGAAAATTGCTGCAGTGGAAGCACGGATTCTCATTTGCATTGGAATTCAGAATCGTAGAATTGCTTTCGGTCCGATTTGCATTCACTGGACGCGGGACTAGTTTATTCGAGTGTCTGACTAAACTGAGGTCTGTTCCACTGTCGGTGAAGGGGAATCCCCAGTGACAGTCGACAGTCCAGTAAAAGAATGCGAAACAAATCCGACCGCGGTACTTGTTTTGCCCGGAGGAATTGCGATGGAGAATAAGTCTGCCAGTGGTATAAGTTTGCGGTCTGTCCGAAGCAACCTTATTCTCCTGGACGTACCCTGACGAATTAAATCCAACGTTCCGTGTCCGAGCGGCTATCCATCCGGACGCTCGGAAGATAAATCTCCCTAGGGATCGTGGTACAGCCCTAAATAGTTCGGCGAATGGCCAAGCCCATAAGTAATGTCGGTTATTTCTCATCGAGAAACTCGACTGAAAACGCCCCTTTCGCTCCGGTGAATTCCGCGAAAATCTAGCAAGGAGTTGGAAACAACCGCTCGAATCTCGGATTGACCATGATTTCCGGCGAACTGCATCTCACTAGGTATAGCACCGCGGCTGTTCCAGATTCGACGCCAGGAAGAGCAACGTTAATTCTTTGACTGTTCTTCGCTTCTTTATCGCGCGAACGAAGAAGTACACGCGGAGTATCTTGAAGATTCTTTCATTAAAGGTGGATGCGCCACTTTGCAATGGTATTCGCATGCAGAGAACTCGCCGTTGCTCAGCATTTTGGACGTCTGCTAGGTCCACGCAGCACGGTGTTTGTGCACTCTGGCTGGAAACTAGAGCGATACGTGTACACGGCATGATCAATTACCCCGGGGTAGTAATGACAGACAAGCGGACATCCTTCCAACAACGATCCAGTGGCGGAGATAACATAGTGCAGCATGCGCCAGGAGCACGTGTTCGTTTGTTTTGCGTTCCACATATGATCGAGTCTTGAGTTTCCTCATTCTGATCCGATCGACTGTATACCAGTTCGAGTAAACCTCTTATTATCCCCGCAGACCTTTTCACCCGGAAACTCTATACTTTTCTACCCTGTTGATCTCGGACAAATGCGAATCTATTCATTGGCACATATCACGAGGGAGTCTCGTCGTAGCCGGTTAAGCGTTCGATCAACGAGTAGCGGGCTAAACCATGCTGCACCATCCAGATCGCGAGGAACCTCTTGCGTTATCTACTTTCCACAAACATGCCGAGTGTGTCCGATCAATAAACGGCTGGCCTCTGCCGGGTCCTCTCTCTCTCTCAATCTCTCCCCTCCTCCCTCTTTCCTCCTCTCTCCACTCCCTTGCTCTCTTTCTCCTCTTGTGTAACCCTCGCATCATCTTGCCAATGCAAACAGGGACACGCGGCAGCCGCTTTACACTCCGATCGCGCGCAAAAAGCCGAGCAACAGTTGTTCTACACCGAGCGACAGAGGAGGAAAGAGAGGAGGGTATGTACGTCTGATCGCGTACGAGGAATCGTACTTGGCGGTACTTGAGCCTCGGTCAGGGAAACTGGAGCAGGATACGAGGTGCGTTTCCGACCGACAACGACCGGCTTTTTTCTGGGTCGCAACGCGTCGGATCGCGTCGCCAGTGCGTTTGATAATCGATAATACACAGGAATAATTATGCAACGTGCATAAGAATTTCCAGACTAGAGGGAGACGAATCTTTAAGATCGAATCCGAAGTTATAGGAAGTAAAGCTTTGGTCGAGTGCCTTGCGAGGGTTGACTCTCGTGCAAAATTGACGAGCCACTTTAAGCGGAGGATCCTTGCATGCGAGTACCGTGCGTAATCCTGACAGTAATCTTATTATTCGTATGTTAGTCGGTGACACGCCGCGCGACACGGTACTAGTGGGCGCAGTGGCACGCCACGTCGACCGATAGAGATCTTGCAAAAGACCGATTCACGCTTAACTGGCGCCCGTTTACCACTCGATACTGCGGGAAATTTATCGGGCTTGTGGGATCTTGGACTCTCGACGAGTCCCCTGGAAAATGGAGCGCGACTATCAGATCTGCTGTCGTCTCTTCGACGCCGAAACTAAAACTGTACCTTCGACCTCTCTTCGATACGATCGACACAATTTTTCTCTTCGATTCACTCCGATAAATCCGCTCGGCTTGCAATATGCCCCGCGAGAAATCTTTTTCCTTTTGCCACCCCCTTCTCGACTCGTTACTCTTCCCGGTGCTTCTCTCGTTACCTTTCCACCGCGGCAATTACGCTTTGCCCCTTTGCCACGGCCTATTTCCATTGGCTGGAAGCGACTGCAGAGCAAACCAAGTGAGCAGTGCCGCCGTAGTCGGCGTCGACTGTGCTCGAGAGGTCAGATTTTAACAAAGCTGGAAAAGTTGCAAAGACTCTACCGCGCATCGAGCGAACCCTAATCGAGTCGCTCACTGTCGAAACGCATTTTGTGGCAGACAACGATAAGAGATGTGGAATGCGAAAAGTCTCTTATGCCCTTTACGAGCTTTCGCGAGGCTACCAGATCTGGCGGACGGATCGCAGAGAGGAAAGACGTGCTCGACGTCGCTCCCGATCGTGATAGCTCTTATAAGCTCTTATCTAGTCGGCGCACCGGTAAACATTGACGGTGGTCGTGACTTTATCTAGGGCGAATTTGTTCGTACGCAGACACAAACACGGCGATATACACCCATAGGTTTGAAGCAGCCGGGCACTGACTGGCCGGGTAAATGCGTCGAGAACCCTCGATCGCGTGCGGGATAACTTGGATACAGGGCCGCGAGAGGTTACGAAGAGGAAAATTGGCTCGGTAGCATGGATCCTGTCCCATCCTTTTCTATCATACTAAACGAACAGAGCTGCACTCGGTGCAGTGCGAACATCGCATACCTACCACCAATTAACCGGCTTTACTCGCAACGACGAATTTTATCTGGCAACCTGCGAACGCATGCGTGTTGTTTTAATTGACAGACCTACTGGAAAGATCAATAAACGAAGATGTTTTAATGCAGCAAGATGTCACTTGGTCGACATATTTCTTCCGAGTAACGCGGCCTCGCGTCTCGTGGAGATCTCCGAATATACTACTACATGGCCTTAACACTGCAGGTAAACAGAAGAAACAAGGATGAATCGTGAAGAATGGTCCGAGAAATATTTCGCCACGGATAGCGATTGTTAGTTATAGAGTTAGGAACTAGAGCCTAACTTGACGTCTGCGTAAATAAATAAGTATTCGAGTCGACGAAGGTGACAGGGCAAAGTCGACAGTCTCCAGAACATATTGGGATCTTTTTCACCCGGACCGGAAGCTCCTGGAATGGGTGAGAGCAAACAAGGGATAAAACGGCGAGGGTCCCTGCGTGTAACGTATAGGAGAGCGGCTGAAGGAAGGGTGCGATATGGAGCCCAGGGAAGCTGCGAAAGTGTCAGGGACGTCGATCAGGGAGCAAGCTCCTTTCGAATTCACTGTTCTCGCGATACGGGCTATCGATCCAGCCCAGCCTGCCGAGCCTGGAGACCTAAATCGCTGTGAAATCCACCCTTACATCGAGTCTGGTATTCTCTCGCTCCTACCTCGTTCCTATCTTGCTCGGTTCTACCCACAGCTCCAACCACGAAGTAGAGCTTTCGTCGAGGTTTCGGCGCCGTGATTCATCACCTTCGACGACGCGTCGATAATGCACAAGCGCGTGAACACGAGAAAGCGGAAACCCACGGACGGAAATTCGTGGTCGAGAATGAATAGAGAGTAAAATACGGCCGGTAGAGAAGCGGATTAAGTTATTCCCGGAACCGAGCACTCGTGCAAGCCGGGAGTTAACGCTGGCAAGTTTGCTTATCGTGGCCGAAACCAAGCGGAAGGGCTTTCGACGTGGATCTCGAAGAGACCAGCTGTGTGAGTATCCCGACAATGTACGAAACGAGCGAGATTTGCGGCAAGAACCGTCGTCAGCGGCGGATGAATATCCTAAGTCCTAAGAGGTCGCGAGCTCGAGGAGGATCGAGCTGTAGGATTAGTCTCGTTTATCTAGCGACACGTTGCCCTTGTAACATCCTGTCGGTACATCCTGTTACAGAGGCGAGTCTCATTTAGCTGTCGCCTAATAGACAATCAAGCTTTCGAAGTGGCCGTGCAAATTGTTTCGATCGACTGGCACTTCCGGCAGGACCATCGGCTTGGGTCGAGAGAAGATTGGCTCTCTCACTGACGGTGCTCGTTGGCGCTCGTTGCTGCTGGCCACTCGATTATTTTTCGCCTACTGCTTGCACCTAATGGAGTTGACCCTGCCGCTGCCCCTCCCCCCGTGTGCAGTCGATCGATCCGTGTCGGCCGAACCGACACGTGCGCCTACTCCAGATGAAGCTTGCCTTCCCCCATAAAAGACTCAATATGGGATTATTGTTGCACCGCTTCGGATTCGCCAGTCACGGCTCCTCCACTGTGAGAATCTCATAGACGGAGGGGGTTTCCAAAAGCAGCGATACACCCAGACTCATTGTCGGTATCGATTCGCCGAGGAATCTTCGGATTCGCGGACCTTGACGGATGGAATACGAAAACGGAGGAGAGGAATGAGGACGGGACAGCTCGGATCCTCGAATCGGTAGAGGATGAGCATGCAGAGTGCGATAGCGGAAGGGCGGAATGCCGTTGTTATCGGCGAGCAGAGGCGATATTGATGGCTCGGCTGGAATAAGTGGCGAGGCGCCTAGGAAAATTGCTTGATCGACTCGGACATCCGGAGCCTTGCATCCGGGGAAGGGTAAATTGCCTCGACAGAGACGCCTTTATTCGATTATTCTTTGCTAGCGACTCGTAATCGGTTTGACCCTGCCGCCTCGTGCGAGGGCGATCGATAGGAAAGAACGACTGGAAACGCGGAAATATGGTAATCGCGAAGGTCTCAACGAGGCGAAGATGTCAGCGGAAGTAATTGGCGAGAGGCGGCGAAAGGGAGAAGAGTGGATCCGGTGCTCCGGTGGAAAAGGCACATGCCACATGGTACACAGCAGAAACCGCTTGTCGCTGCGGACGCTGCTAATGGTGCGAGTGCATTATTTGTCAGGCAATAAAGTAGTACGACACGGGGACTAATCAGGCCGGTTCCCACAGCGCACGAGCATTCCTACCACTTTGCTATTCGTAATTGGAACGGCGAAATGCCGCCGAACCACGTTACCCCTCTAAATGCAATTTGGCAAATGCATTTAGGTGCGAATGCATTTACATTGAGCTAAATTCTCTGTGCGATTAAAATAACATTGTTCGCTGTGGGGATCGGAAAATTCACGCGAATCGCACGATTTGGCGAACTATCGCTTATCTCGTTTCCCGTAGCTCAAATTACTCGCCTAGCTAAACTGATCGAAATGAGTTTGATAGGGTTGAAAGATACAAAGAGAGACTCCGGTTGAATTTGGAGTATAAACCACAGAGAGAACGAGGCAAAGGGGTGAGATGGAAAAAAGAGAGAAAGAGAGAAGAAAGAATAAAAGCAGGGAGAAATCGCGAACTGCTTGGCCCGCATTCGCGGTAGTTCCAGCCGTCCATTGTCCGCGTGCACAATGGGAATCTTTCTAGCGACGCTTGTTGCTCCCCGATGCTAGCTGACTAAACTTTGCCAGCCGACCACGTGCGCGCATCCCGCACACCCCGCAATTTCGCGCACAAGCGGATACGTATAGTAGAGAACTAGACCAAGAGAAAGGGAGGGAAGAAAGAGAAATACACGGATGTACCCTGCTGGCTCGTGTACCACTCGGGCATTCGTAAAAGCAGAGTGGGATTTGCCTGGGGATAGGTCAATCAATGACCTATTTAAAGCGCCTTTCGAACGACCTCGTGGACCCTGCACCGAGATATCGCCGAGAGATCTTCTTTGACGAGAGCACGAAATCCTTACTTTGCCTGATCGGTATCATGCAGATTCCGAAAATCCCGAAAGATCTGAGGACGAGAAAAGCCAACTGGATGCATTGTGAGTTCGAGACCAAGCTCGATTTTAAAGCGAGCCTGGCATAGAAATTTCCAGAGCGAGGAGATGGTTCGGTGTTCGCGGAACCATCGATCTCTTACCGCTCGAAATAACGCGAATGGGATCACTATGTTGATGGCCCCGCGTCGGCGGAAACGAGCAGCAACGTGGACCACAAAAGAGAAAGTGGAGGAAATAAGAGAGTGAAATGCACGGTAGCCGCGGACAAGCGGGAGAAAATCGATTTCGTCCCTCTGCACGAGAGTGTACAAATCCCTGAACAACGGGGGAAACCCTTAATACACGGAGCCGGGCAATAAAAATGCTTTACAGGCGAGATAAGATAGAAAGAGAGAGAGGCTCTGGCTTTGCGTCGAAAGAATTTACTGGGCACGCGCAACCTTGTACCTACGATGAGAGAATAAATTCCTAATGGAGATGTATTCGGCAAGTTTACCGCGCGGCTATAGCGGCTGTAGGGACTATGAGAGGGCTGCGAGCTACATTTTTCATCGGGATCTCGTAGCGGACTTACCCCCTCGACTGAACGCGGTTCGAAAGACTTTATCGCGCGAAGGGAGCTTTCATCTCGGCTGAAAGGGTTCGCATCGAGAGGGTAGTTCGCCAAGCGGTAATCGCGGCAAATCGGGCGAACTCTTGGAAGCAAGTACATATTTGGAATAATCGACATCACCGTTCGTCGAAGCGCCGCAAAAGCCCAGGGCAACTGGGTAGCCTCCAAAAGGATATGGGTTAGTGATGAGCGCCAGACACCAGTTGCGCGGTCGGGTAGTTTGATCGAGGTAGCGGAGAGCGACCGGCACGAAACCAGGATAAGGCAGCTCGGACTCGTCGTCCTCATCCTCGTCATCCTCGTCGCCCTCATCGTCATCATCATCCTCGTCATCGTCGTCGCCCTCATCGTCGTCCTCGTCTTCGTCCACCTCATCGTCGTTCGGACCTCCCCGGATCTCAAGCTCGATAGGGTTTTCCGCGTCCTCGTCGTTATCGTTATCGTCATCCTTCTCCTCATCCTCCTCCATATCGTCGTCGTCATCGTCATCCTCCTCTTCTTCCTCCTCGTGGAGAACGGACTGCTGTTCGGCTGGTCCGTTACCCCCATCCTCGTCCTCGTCATCCTCGAGGTCGCTAAGCTCCGCGACATCGCTGTCGGAGCCCTGCTCGCCGCTGCCGCCGGCCGCGGGCGGTCTCGTCGCGGAACGGTACCTGTATCCCTGGGGGTAGTGGAGCGACATGTTGCCGTGGATGCTCGCCGCGGGTCTCCTCTGGCCGGGTCTCAGCGACGACGAGGACGCGACGTCGACTGGGTTCCTTGGGCTCGTCGTAGGGATCGCCTGAGCGCACTCCTCTTGGAAGATGCGTCACGGGGTAGATGTCTCATGGCGAGGTGGCCAGCTGCCGGAGCGAGTCGGGATTGCGTTCTGCGCGCAGGTAGAAGATCCTCCTGGATGCGAGGGCGAGAGCGTCATCGAGTCGTTGAGAGCGAGGGGGTTCGGCCGGGATGGCGATGCTGATCCTCTCGGTCGGGTCTACCGGGTACGGCTGCATCCAGGGCGCCTCGGTCCGCGCGCTCGTCGTGATCGAAGTAGCGGCCGAAAGGCGAGCAGCGAGTGCATTTTATGCGGCGCTGTCGGAAGCGCGGCGGTTCAGGTGCGTGAAGGAGAGAGAACAACGACGGCTGTGGCTGCGAAAGCAACCGCCGCGCTTGCCCGGTTTCTCCTTCCTCACCTGCGCTCGCTCCTTACCTTACCCCCTGGTCCGGCTGGAGACACCCTCGCTTGCCGCAGCGAAATTCGGGCCAGCGGACAACGATTGCTCGGAGATCAGCCCGCATGCAACACGTAAGCTCCCTTTGATCTCCGCTCTATTCGCGCTTTCGCTCGGAAACAACCAAGACGGACAAGGTTGCGAACTCGTCCAAATCGACGAACTGGCGGAGCGCAGCGTGTGTGGCGCGTGGCACGGCGCGTGACTGCCTCTACCTCCGACAACTGGATGATCCCGCGCAGCAGCTTATCACCCCCTGGCAAGATCGTCGTGCAATCGCATTAGAACCCGAATTACTTTCCGCAGGTGAAGTTCTTTCTCCACGCGTTCGCAGATCACCGATTCTGAGATTGCGCGCGCGAGCAAACTTTCGAACGCGCGAGTCTGGAAACGACGACTTCGAACCTCGCAGCTATCCGGAGAGGTAGACGCCGACGATGCCCGGCGCAGCGTCGACCGGTGACTGAAAAAAACGTCGAACATCCTCGTCGACAGGACGGAACGCATGCGCGACCCCTCCGTTTGGATGTGGCTCGCACATCCGCGCCGCGACCTCCAACATCCTCGCTCGAGGAGGAGATCGGGAGATCCTCCTACTCCTACGCTCCGTTCTGTTCCGTTCTGCTTCGTTCCGCGCTACGCTCCTCGTCGCTCTTCTTCACTCGCTATCTTTCTCTCTCTCTCTCTCTCTCTCTCTCACTCACTCTCCTTCGATCTCGGTCGCGCCCTCGTCTCTCCGACGACATCGGCTGTACCACTCGAGCTTCGGGCCGAGGAGAAGGAAGAGAGATAAGACTGGAAGTAGAAACAGTCGGGCTAGTAGCTTGGTGCAGAAGCCGAATCGGTCCAGTCAGGCCGAAAAGCACCAGCGGTACAAGCTCCAGTCGTAGCCACCTTCCCAGACTACTCACGGATCCTTGAGATCTTGTGCGCTTTCGTTTTCATTGCTAATAAAGTGCCACGCGTGCTTTCTTTTCTCGTCAAGGTAACGAGTTGACTTAACACGAAGCACGACCTCGCCGAAAACATTGAGCCCGAGGACTCCGAAACGCCGGCACCGCCGCGATTCCGACCTCCCAATTAAGCCAAGCCTCCCTACCGCTTTCCCAGCGTGATTTTCGTTTGTTTCGACAGTGCCAGATAAGGGATGCGCTCGGCCTCCCGAGAGTTCAAGACCAATCCGCCTATCACTGGCGAGCTATCCATCAAAATCTGACCTTAACGAGGGTCGTTGAGAATCCAGTTGAGTCTGACTCAGGAGAAGAGGAATCAAGGAGATTCGCGAGCGTCCCAAAGGATTCAGAGTACGCGGTCTAAGAGTTTTCAATTGGTATTCCCGGAGGGACTTAAAATAGGGGTAAAAATCCACTCTAGGAGTCGCGTTGGGACTCGATAAATGTCCAATGGTGATTAAGGGCAGATAGCTAACGAACAATTAGTAACGGTGCAGTCCCCGGAAACACTCGAACTCGATGGAGAGAGTCCGAATGCGCTGCCGTCGTCGACCTTAATCGACGAGCGGTAGCCGACGAAAATAGCCACTGATATGCGTTCCGCATTCGCAGTTGTTTCAAGTAGCCAACATAGTCGACAAGGTTTGATGTTTCATTAAAATTCCAGGGTCTCGATAACGGGGCGCGGCTAAAGCCAAAACACCTTTTAACATCGCGACTTTATTCCTCGAAGAAACACTTACAATTTAACTGTTTACAATTTATGTCGAACGAATGGCCACTATTATTCAGCGACGAGTGAGATTTTTACGCCAGTTCCGATCGATCTTTGTACCGTAAACGTTTGCACACTGCTGCAGGTGTCAGAGCCCAGCGCTGGCAAACGGCTCAATAAAATTTCAGAATATTACGACCAAAGCAACCATCGAATGGCCGTGCAATTTGTCCTTATTATCCCCGCGATCCTTCCCTTTGCCTCTCAACTTAGAGATATAAGCGTAGAGTTCCGCTCCCTCCACTCTAACTAGAACTGGAATAGTCGATTCATCGATAACTGAGGTAACGACAGCAACAAAAACCTAGAGTTATTGCCGCTGATCTAACAGTACGGCGAGCTGCTCCGGAGTAGTGACCGGCAGGGTGCAGGTACGATGTCGACAGACGTAAGCGGTAGCACCATCAGTCTGTGGCTTCATCTTGGTGACAGTCTCGTTCTTCCGGAATAATATATTCTCCGGTCGTTGATGATCCGCCAAAAGGAGAACTCTACCGGGTATCAGTCGGCTGTGCACCACGCCGAGCAACTCGTCCGTGTCCTTGGCATCGCGCTGCCCGGCTATATAAATCTGGAAAGGAAAATTTAGGCAAGGTGCGTGCCAAGAAGCCATCAAGCTTCTCGGAAACGGTTATCGCGCTACGCTTCGGTATCGTGACAACGACTATGGACGGTAAACTATATGGTGAACGCACCTGAGTCATGCCATCGTGGTAGAGAACAAGGGCGCTTATCATTAGCGGACTGGCAGCTGGATTTTTCACGAGCCACTCGCCAAAGGCTTTAAAGATACTTGCTGCCCTTTCCCTCAGGTCTGTTCGGTCCAACGAAGAAGCGAGTCGTAATAAATTCTCCGCTGCGATTGAGTTGCCGCCGGGTTCCGCTCTGTCGTAAACTGTAAGAATGCGAGCGTGGATTGCTTTAACGGACCTGTGGTTCGCTGCGTCTTTCATATCAAAGCCAACCACGGGAAGAAGACTATCGCGGATTTCCGATGGACTTAACGGTTGAGCGTATCGAAACATTGAGCAGACGCTGCTATAAATATTTGGACGCGATCGACTTTACTGCAGAATGTGGCTTTCCTTGATTCCGCGGACGAACACGCTGCCACCAGCACTATTAGAAGCATGGGGGCTTTTAGCTCGCGAGAATTTTAATCGTCCAAGCTAATATTAGCGCAAAAGTACTTGAACGAACCGTCCTTCAGCCGATGAATCAACGAAGGATCCTCGTCCGTCGTTGAAAAGTATCCACCGGCGGATTTGTCCCAAAACAGGCTGTCTTGCATGTCCTGCAATTGTTCCGCGAATTCGAGCCAATGCTCGTCGAACGTAGCCTCATACAAATCCAAGAGGCCTCTGATCAGGAAGGCATAATCCTCGAGGAAACCACGGACCGGCGCCGCACTAGAAATCCAGGTCACTCAGGTATAGTTCTACTCCATCGATCTGTCCAAAGAAGTATCGACTGGCGCTATGTACTTACATTTGGGTAATTTCATTATTCTCTCCGCGGTAGCAGCTATGGAGCAATTGGGCATCGTCGCTAATGAAGAGGTACCGTTCGATAAATTTGGCTGCCGCCACTGCGTGTTCAATGTATTGTTTGTTTCTAAGAGCCATACCACCCCGTGCCATGCCGCTTATCATTAGGCCTGCAATAGCGACCAATCATAATTTTGATAACGACTGCAGAGTCTACGAATACCGTTAAGTATAGGATGATCTCACCATTCCAGGAGGTAATGATTTTGTCGTCCAAATGAGGCCTTGGACGTGCTTCTCTCGCTTTGTACAAAATCGAACACGCCTTCTTCAATTGTTGTTTCGTCACTTCGACCGTCAAGTTAAAATGTTCCGCTGTCTTTTCGAACCCGTGAAACATTATCAAAACATTCTTCTTTGTCAACTCGCCATGAGGATCTTTGTATTTATTCACATTCCCATTTTGCATCGTATTGAAATGGTAAGCAAAGACGTCGGACAGCTTGGTACCCGTGTCGTTTACGGGTATATCACCGAGATACGTCTCAATTTCTTCGGCTGTCCATACGTAAAAGGCACCTTCTTTCTTCGCGGTTGCATTTGGTGTCGGATAAGAATCAGCATCTTCAGCACTGTAAAAACCACCTTCTTCGTGTCGCAGATCTCGCGTCACGTAACTGGCAATATCGTCGACTATTTCTGCAAAATATGCATCTTTGGTAGCAACGAATGCATCTGCATAGCACTGCATTAACTGAGCTTGATCATAGAGCATCTTCTCGAAATGTGGAACGTGCCACTGTCCATCCGTTGAGTATCTAGCAAATCCCTGCGAAACCGTCATATGCATGGCAGTTTACACTACGTATTTACTGGACTCAAGGTACGAAAGATTAACTTACTTGACCAACGTGATCATGAATGCCACCGTACGCAATCTTCCTCAGCGTAAATGCACACATATGTAAACACTTTCGACTGCGCTCTTGATCTGGTTTTCGCGCGCACATGTGCAAGAGGAAATTCAAGTTCGGTGCTTCTGGAAATTTTGTTGATTGCATACCTACACCACCAAACCCGCCGAATTCGGGCTCATATTGCTCGGACAATTGCCGAATGCATAATTCACCGCAATCCAACGGCGGCACATTTTTACCCTGCACGAAATAATAATTGAACGATTCAAGTTAGAAACTCGCAATAATCGATGCTTGGATTATAATAATCTATTTTCTCACCGGTCGTCCAGTTGAGTACTCGACGTAAAACGAGATTTTCTTCGATTTAAGTACACTGACTTTCATCATGTTGTCCTTGTGCTCCTCCCACTGCGACGAGGGAATGGAAATATTCAGTGAAACGATAATATAAACATAAGTGAATTAATCCTCCCAGTTGATATGATATACATACCTGTTTCGCGAGTTCTAATAAAATCGTTTTGAATCCGCGGTATCCGTACATATCCTCGGGCGGAAAATATGTGCCCCCAGTAATAGGATTGAGATTCGGAGCCAAGAATACGCTCATCGGCCATCCGCCGTGTCCAGTGTCAGCCTGTAAGACAAATTGACTCATGTTCACTTGCTGTAGAACGAGTCAAATAAAATGACAATTTTTGCTTCGATATCTTGCCTGTACAAAGTTCATGTATATCCTGTCGATGTCCGGCCGCTCCTCTCTGTCTACCTTAATATTAACGTAATATTTGTTCATGATCTCAGCTATCGCTTCGTTCTTGAAAGATTCCTTTTCCATAACGTGACACCAGTGGCACGTGGAGTAGCCAACTGAGAGAAATATCATTTTGTTCTCTTTCTTCGCTAATTCGAGGGCCTCGTCGCACCAAGGATACCAATTAACGGGATTGGTCGCATGCTGCAGCAAATACGGCGACTTTTCCAACGCTAATCGATTTGTCCTCTTCGTCCCTAAATCTTCTTTCTTTCCGGAGTCATCCTTCGATGTTGAGGCCATCCTCGCAGATGGCAACGACACGAAATCTACACCTCCTCCTAGTCTAATTGGAAAATCCTTATTTTTACAATCACAAAAAGCAATGAGGAATTCCCTAAATCTTTCGTAAACGAAAGAATTACGAAGGAAAGAATCTTTTCACGAATGGCCCATTACCTGTTGATGTGCCGTGGATCGATTGGCGAGAAAGCTGTTTGAACCGAATGGAAGCTCGCGCCACTGTGACGAACACACCGCTTCTTAGACAATGCGGTTGCGTGGCGAACCGTTTGCAAGAGATAACATCTTCCCAAAATCATAACACGGATGGCATGAAAGAGGTACTGCCGACGAGGATAGACGCTACGAATACTGGCACATAGACAAAATTCTCTATCAACGACACTGCGCAGGTAATCACACGGAGGCAAGCACACAAGCACATTCGATTTGCATTGTCACTCGTTGTGTATCATGCAGTTCTTCAATGACTTTGTCGAAGCTTCCAATGACAATGAATTGAAACACCACAACAGTTTATTTACAAGAAATTAGTTAAAACTGTAGAATAAAATGTTAAATTCGGCAGGAAGGAAGCGCGAGTGATTAATGGAAGGAGCTAGAGGAGATTGGATCCCGAAATAGGTGAGTGGTTATTATCCGCGCGAAACGAGAGCGAATGTAAGGGATTAGTGAGGCGTCGTAAGTGACCGTGACAAGATGTATGCGAAACGTTTGTTAAACGTCAGCTCAACAAACTTCACTTTCACCTTTTCGAACTAAAAGCAAAACTGCGATTCTAGTCTACAGTGATTCGACGACTAGAGTCGACTGAGCAATGTTCCAGTTCATTAAAAACATTCAGGATGAACGTGAGGGCGATGACATAATATGTGCGAGAATGAACTATGTTTTTATTTGATTTTGCACATAGTTCCTAGCAATGTATCGAAGTATGGATCCTTTTTTACGGCGAAAATGCACCGCTGCTGATTAATGCAATGAGGTATTAGTGGGCCAGGAGAAGTTTGTACGTTCCCGCTTGGGAAAAAACTACTGTTACGTCATGTGAACACACGTCTAAAATGGCAGATCTCGTGCTCGGGGGGTCTGATGATATATACGATGCGTGTCTTCCGTTTTGGCGATTCTCTACGCAGCATTCGTGGATTAAACGTGCGGCTCGGAGACTCGGGTGAAAATGGATGCCAAAAAAGCATAAGATATACATAAAGTAGGAAATCAAACGATCCACTGTTTGTTGCACGCACGTCTACGTACAGAATAAGAGAGATTCGTTCAGCACATGATGTTTCACTTGCGAGTACGTCGTAGTTGTTCAATTGCGCCACTAGAGGGTCGAAAAGCTTTTTCCTACAACAACGTATATAACCTCTTGCCTATAACATAACCTATTTCTCGTTTGCATCCTGCACTTCTGACAATCAATTAGAAATCACACTAGAACGATTTACTAGTCGTATAGTTTACACTATCGCTACGATCTACGTGGGAAATTAAATTTCTGGATTATCGAGTACTTTGCGTAAACTTTGAACTCTGAAATATTTGTTTATATTAATATAACGTATATAGATATATGTTATATATCTCAAAGAGTTTTGATCGAAACTGCATCAGTTTCGGATGCATTTTGGAACGATTTAATATCGAAAATTCGAACAGCGGGTAGGTCTCTCGACAATCTTGTTTATTATTGGAAGAAAATTGTTCGCAAGCAATTTTCCGTGTCTTTTCTTATCGCCCGACACACAATAATTTGTAGTAACACATTGTAATCTGTGAGAGTTGTTTCCCTTTCAGGGTTTCTCTGGAACGATGGCCGCTATTCACAGAGAAGCTATCCAAAAACAAATTCAACAAGATTGGGCAAACCGCGAGTATATTGAAGTGATAACAGGTAGCATCCAGAGAATAACCGACTTCCTCAATTCGTTTGGTAATTATCTTGATGTGTGTTACTCTTTCGTTCGCTCGCGTTCTACGGTGAAGGTTATGATTGCAAAGTAGTGCAGTGTTTTGACAGATGAGTTTTTTTCAGACATGTCGTGTAGATCACGTATCGCAGTATTAAACGAAAAGCTTACGACGCTTGAACGAAGAATCGAGTATCTCGAAGCTTGCGTAAGTTCTTTCTCTTCGCTGCATCACAAC
The DNA here is from genome assembly GCA_963989405.1 of Trypoxylon attenuatum. Classification (NCBI taxonomy): domain Eukaryota; kingdom Metazoa; phylum Arthropoda; class Insecta; order Hymenoptera; family Crabronidae; genus Trypoxylon; species Trypoxylon attenuatum. Next base: position 5,073,588 of record OZ022493.1, on the reverse strand, counting down.
ATCTTTTGTTGTTTCGACTCAAAGATAAACTGTGACTCTGTGCTCTGATTGCAGGTGACAAAAGGAGAAACGCTAACGTAAGCCTCCTCCTGATGGCACAACTACTTACTCTGACATACAATTTTTTTTTATTTACTGTATTTATGGAACGATAAACAATAAATTAATAGTATTATACAGATTTATTTTCTATAGCATCTCCCTTCCTCGTGAGATACTAATCTTGAACTATGTTCGATAACATCTAAATAAAGCATTTAGTTCTTCCATGGTCTTCGTTCTTTCGAGATAGTGAAATCGCCAAGGATCGTATCGTGCTGTGGCAGATAGGTAGGTGCAAATGGAAAAATATCCAAATTAAGATCTTTTGCGTGTTTGTACGAAGCAGCCGCTATTACTCCTGCGATTCCCCAGGCCAGGGTAAATACAGGCAGTTTTGTTATCTTGTATAAGATAGTCGAGCTTGCCATAGCTGTGGACAATCAATATAATTTCTTATGTTCGTCGAAGATAGTCTTACGCAAAGTAAAAAACTACTTCTTACCGCCAATAGCATAATTTAAGGGTCCATCTTTGCCCCTTATCTTAGTCGACATGTAGGTAACTGCGGAGAATGTTCCAGCTATCGCTGTCGCTGGGATAACATAAAATGCCATACAATTGATTGCTTTTTTTGGCCCATCTACCGCTGTATTCATCGCACATTCGTATCCTCCAGCGACCAAACCTGCGATCAACCCATACTTCGATGTGGCTATGACTTTTTCGATTGGTTCAGTACCATCTGGACTGTTGTGGTATTTGTAATTGTCAAATAGTCTGAAGAACATAGTGACTCATTCACCCTGAAATAATCGATAAATTCATTTCTACAATCGTACAAGTTCCATTCAAAAAGTATTATAGAAAAAGTGGTAGACAATGTAGTAGAATTTGTCAGAGTGTAATGTGGAACACAACTTGTCACAATGAATCGGTAAAAATGTATGAAATGTTTACAGAACGTTATGGTAATGTGTCATTTCTGTACTAAAACTACCTTTGCCAGAATCCAATGTCAACTGGTATGACGGCTCAAAATATCAGCTGAGAATTGTATTCACGACCCTAACCACTTCCGATCATTTTCGTATTGAAATCCACTACATTTAGTTATGTAATAACAACCAATCGTACAAGACTCGATGGAATAAACTTTAGGTTCAACCATCCAATGAAGAAGACGCATTACTCTACTTTTGGCGTGTTCCGAAAAAATCCATGACTGTCTATGGCAGCACCACCTGCCGAGTAAATGTTGCATCGGAATGGCTTCGATGACGTATTGCTCAGTGATTGGCTGAAGTCCAGTTCGTGCTGTTCTTATAGTTTTCGGCTCCTCGCGCCAACTTTACTTTTCGATTTTATTCGACTCTCATCGATACTACATTTATTTTTTTCCTTTCTCACATTCGCGGATCATCGGATTGGATTGACCTCTAGTCTATAGGCGGTCCATAAATCAAGATGAGGACTCGATACTGATGAGCGCAGTCTACGGTCGGCTTAACCCTTTGTCTTCCTCCCCACAGTGCTTTTTGCACATAACTGGCGTTGATCGAAAGAGCATTAAAGTGGAAGAGGACTCTTGTATCCCAGACATTGTACCCTTTTCCATAACTTTATTTATCTCTTACTAATATACATATATAGTAACATCTATGACATAATTTCTCCTACACGAACATAGACTTGTCAATTGGTAAATTGGGGGGACGTTAAACTCAACTGGTATCGCAATTATACATTTATATATATATATATAAGAGTTTCATTTTTTATGCCTATTACTCATAGGTAATAATATGTATGTATATTAACAGGCTAGGTGGTGAAGCTTTTCGTATATTCATACGTATATGTATATGCACGTGTATCTTGTATATGTATAGCCTATACGTATTACATATAGTTACTCTGGCCATAAGTACAAATATCTTACGATCGGGTGTACGTGTATATGTGTGTGTGTGTGTGTGTGTTGCCGACTTAAGTACAATTGGCAATGTGTCACAGAGGTATCGGTAATACGCATTTGATACAAGCCGAAAGGTGAATTACAATTGTGAGTAGTTGTTTGAAAAATAAAAGGGTCCGATTACGTTCTTGAGCAAAAACGGAGATACCTTAAATTGAATTTGGAACTAATATTCTAGAGGGAGGGGATCTCAGAGATTCTAGAACAGATATATCCAGCTGTACGAAAACTACAGAGAGCAAGTTAAAGTTCACTCGATTTAGAGGCAAACGATTTAAGCAAAGTAGCACAAAAGAAACGTGTTCACAGAATCGATCCGTTGAACCGCGAAACAAGTAGATAGCTCGCTACGAGGTACAATGATCAATGCGAAATCATAGCACTGCTGTGATTAGGCCGACAAGTACTTGAACCACTTTGTTTACCTAGCCCTCGATCTCGCTTTACGTATCTCTAGTCGAGTTTCTTGGAATCTCAGTAACATTTACCATACAACTGGTCTATAGGAAATATCACCCTTCAATTTGACAGTAGCTAAAGAATATACACTGAAACTCCCGCATAGCCGTGAAACAAGTCAACGTAATCGATTGGATCGTGGGAACTTGGGGGAGGGAGGTGGATTGCGAATTAACTTCGCATATACGAATCTCGTATAGGGTGCCTTGAAAGCTACGTGTCTCCACTCGGAGTGGTGAAAAGATTCGAATACATACTACGTACTAGCGGAACGTGTACACGTGTGTATGTGTTCTCTCATATACCGGCGAAGGATCAAAAGGAATTCATAAAAATAGAACCGCTTACGGGAGGCTCTTTAAAGTGTGTATGTATGTATTACGAAGTTATCAACGTGGCTGGAATTACGCGGTATAGACGTCTCTCTTTCGATGCCCCAAAGTTTCATCGGGAAGATAATACGGTAACCGGGTCGCGAAATTGTCGCACAACAGCGAAGAGAATAAATTGCTATGCTAACAAAGTTCCTTTTTCTCAAAATTATCTTTCTCTCTCGCTCTCATTCTCGCTCTTACACTCGCTTTTTCACTTTCCCTTTCTCGCGGTCTCTCGTTCGCTCGTGCTCAATATCTCTCACTCTCGTTCTCCGGTCTTTCGCGGATTTGTTCGTTGCGACACCTATTACACTTGTAATTTATATATATATATATGTATGTATGTATGTATGTATGTATAGTTTAATCTTACATTGACGATTCGTAATAATTTATGTACATATACATGTATATACCTAGGTACACCTGAACATTAGGTTCGTCGAGCCTTCGTACTTTATACTTACTCTCTTGTCTTTCTTCCCTTACACCGTGCCATACTGATAGCGAGTCTTTAGTTAGGATTAACTAGGAGGAGCGTGTACCGAGAATCCCGCGGTTTATAGTAGAGATCGTTAATATACAATCTACATGTGTCTAATTCCTGGCCAGTAATGTGTGGTAGTTTTTGCACCCGTAAAAATGCGTATGTCGTGTTTGGTGTCGGGGTCGGACAGGTCGTCGTGTTGCTCGCGAAAATACCAGTCGATACCGTTAATGCATTTTTCGTATGGAAGGGTAGAGTTTTGGGGCCAAGCGAAAAATACCGAGATACCGTCGAGGAACCTTTGCGTCAGGTTTCGCGGCGTAGAAAAATTGCGATGGATTCTGGTAGGATCAAGGAGAGCTATATTGTCGAAATTTCCGTAAGACACAAGGCGCGGGATCGCAAGATCTGTAGATCACAGAAAAGAGAGAGATTAGATCGGTCGTATCGACTGGCTGTTTTCGCAGTCGGTCAACACAAGTCTGTAGTAAGACTCCTCTATGTCGGCGATACGTCTTCGTTAACCCTGTCGGTGTCGAGAATTCGCTTTCTCATCGTCAAACCCTTTATAGGAAATCACTATCGTGGACGATTCGATCCACGGGGCGTACTATATCTTCGCGTAGGATTGAAAAATCGCGAAAATGGATTGTTGATCAAATGAAGCGTTCTTCGTCTTCGATATAGTCGGCCTCGAGGGACGAACATGTCACGGCTATACCCTAGGTCGTTCGTACTCTGCCACGTCGAGGGTTAACGCAGTGCCAACCAAGCGGAAGATAGAATTGCGGGGGTGTCTTTAGATGAGTCCTTCGAGTTTGGCGATAAACGCTGCACCAGCGGTCTGCGGTCCGCTCGCGGCACCACCGCCACCGGCTGCGGCTCCACCCGCAGCCGCACCACCCGCACCAGCCGCTCCGGGAACAGCCGCACCTGCACCAGGCAATGCACCCGGAATCGCACCCGGTGGATATGCGTATGCTGGCGGTGGTGGCGGCGCTGAATCTGGCATGAATTTCGCTGAAATAGAAAATATCTCTGATCAGCATCCACTTAAATTTCCCCCTCGCTACACATACGTATAGTATATGGTATTCATGATCCATTTGCATCGTATAAGTTGTATCAATTTCTCGATTTACTGACGGTAAATATTCACTCGAACAATGATCAAGCTGACGATGCAAATGGGTGCACTTGATATGCCAATGACTTCGTATATCAATGATTTGGGACGGACGAGAGAATGCTGGTGAGTGAATCTGTTTCGCGAGGGGTGTCAGAAAGCGGGTGGAGGGTAGAGTTCGAAGTTCGGATGAGTGCGGCGGATGAGAATTGTTACGTATCTGTCTGCTTATCGATAATGGATGAAAAAGTTGACTGATGGGGAAGGGGTTGGTCGTGACGCAATCGGTCTCGATTCCAGAAGAGAGGCAACTAGCCCCGGACCCAATGAATGAGAGTTTGCCATGTGGAAAAACTGGTGACTCTTACCTCCTACTCGGTCTAAAAATGTAACAGTGCGTTTTTGGTATCCTCTTCCTCGTGGGCGTGGAAAATAGATTAAGAGGACCGGGGGGCACCGAACAAATTCGAGAGTACACTTGGCGCATAGTGCTCTTTGGTCACGATCGTGGTTCGAACGACTTGACTTTTTCGCAAGAGACTTTCACACGCGAATTCTCTATTCTCGCGAATCACGCTGGTGACCAGAAAGGGCGCTCAAGTTGCAGACCCTCGGCATCCCCCCTCTCGTTCTCTCCCTTGATAAGCGTTGCTTTTTCACTACGCACTGTGATTTTTATTCGATACTGTACAGTGTTCGAAGCAGCATAATTACGACCATAATTCATCGTTAATAATTAAGGACACCTCAACGGGCCGAGGTATCGTGCGACGTACAGCTATATGTCTTTATAGTTCATTAAACACAGTTTAATCGGTTTTAATACTATGACTTCGGTGCTCCGACCATCGTCTCTTAAGCTCCTCTAACTTACACCCCTTTCCCCATAGATCTCCCTCGAAAAAATCGCGTATCCTTCGCGAAGGGTTCCGTTGCATTGGAAAAATTCGTCGATCGATTTTGCGTTCGTTCGAAGGCCGTTGGTCGGAGACCTCGGTCGATCCTCGAGAAAAGAAAATCCTCGCCAAAAGTAGTTTGAACAAGTCGAACAAGAGGAATGGGTGGCAGATTAAAACTGAAAGTATCGTAATTCGCGAATTCGCGTGTTCTCTCTTTTAACATCGACGCGAATAAGGGGATTCTTATTATGGGAATGTAGAGGTCACGGTGGGAGAAGCCTCGAGGATGCTGCGGTGTAATCGTTCACTATGTAGATATCGATCGAAAGGGAATTATTATAGATTCGTCGTTGGTCATGCTCCGTAATCGAGGATCCCAGGGACACCGGTACATCCCCGTCGAGCCTCATTTACATCGCGCGATCCTCCTCGACAAAACGCAACCCTCCGAACCTCGTAATCGTAAACTCTTATCGTTATTATTATTATTATTGTTGTTATTGTTGTCATTATTATAATAATTATTATTAACATGTATACATAACATCTGTAGATAATTCTTTTTTATGCTTCAAAACACGTCGAATATTCTCTTGACCGCGGTCTTTCGTGCAGTTTCTCCATTTATCTCTTGGATATTTTTCTCTTAGGTGGTACGTATCGTCTTCGACGAAGGCAGAGACGGACACGATTTCGCGCTCTCTCTCTCTCTCCCATTTTATCTCTCTTTTTTTCGTTCCTTTCATCTCGCGCGCGAAACAACAAAAGATGCGGCGGCGGCTGGTTCCGTATAGATACAGGGACGCTTACGTGCTCGTCCTCGTTGAAGGGAGATTGGTTGGTTGGTTGGTCGTCGTGCTCGAGCGCGTGCGCGTGAACGAGAAATGATATTATTTACAGCACGAGATGTACATTACATATACATACATATATGCTAGTGGAAGCTCGCGCTATTCGGACCGAACCGTTGCGCTGACTCTTGACCTTCCTCGAGCCACTTTGCAATCAAGGTGACGCCTTCGGGCTGGGTTTTGTCTTTCTGACTCGAGTGACTATCTCTCTCTCCCTCTCTATTCACCCACAACTGTGGTTCACGCGTAGCAAGTAATTATCAATTAACTGTGAAAGTGGATTTTCGTCGAAAAATCGGCTTTCCATGCGATCGTAGCGAGAACCGTCCGAATAGCACGCACTTCCGCGAACCTAATCCACGCGTTTCTTTGCGGTAAACGTCGATTTATACATAGATATACATACACATATACAGATATACTATAGTCATTTATATATGCGTCACTTTTTCTTAACCGGGAACAAGTAAAATGGACTACTGCGATGCTGCCTTCGTCGAAGAGGATTTTTACGCGATCTTAATCGACACACCCTTTATCGTTCCGTGTCGCGTTTATCCAATGACTCCCGCCACTGAAAATTTCTCTTTCTCCTCTCTCCTCTCTTCTCGCGGAATCGCGGTATTGCCGTCGCGCGGATTTAGCTAGGATGGACGAAGGAAGGCGCGCGCGCGCGCGGATCGGGACTATCGCAAGCTACGCACATTTATTTGTCGCGGATTGGAAGATAGAAGTCGTCCACGCGAATATCGAACATGTAGTAGAGAACTATAGAGAGCGAAACCCGGAAGAACTGTGTTAGTCGCCAAGTTGGTAAGCGTGGATTCGGTAAATGATTCTTCTGCGGCGAAAGAATCAGTAGTAAGTAGTATGTATGTAAGTACGTGATTGTAAGGTTCGCATTCTCGAAGTGGACTGGTCAACTATCGTGCTCGAGCTCCTGGCGACCGGAAGCCCCGAGAGAAAGAGCTCGAGCAAGAAACCGGATGTACGCGAAAGAACAACCCCCGGGATTCTTACATTCCATTCTCTCTCTCTCTCACTCTCTTTCTCTTTGTTCCGAGACGATCGCGACGAAGCCGAAAAGCGGATCATCTTGGTCGTGTTCCGTTGTCTCCTGCTGATTTAGATCGGTTGTCGGGCAATTGATTTTTCGTTGATTGTCGACCAAGCATCGTCGTGATCGTGGCTCCGCGAGGTTCCTCTGTCCGTCCGCTCGCTAATTAGTCAGTTTTCTGCGTGCTCCTTTTTTTCAGACGCGCACTTTTCTCATCCCACGAAATTTTTCTTCCCTTTTTTTCTCTCTCTTTCTCTCTCTCAATCTCTTTCCTTCGTCGTTTCTTTCGTTTCATTCTTTCTCCTTTCTTCCCTCCCTCACATTCTCTCGTAAGCTTATTTTCTGTCTCTCGGTCTCTCGTTCTTTCTTTTTTTTTGGATTTAATTTACTCGTATTTCAATTTTGCGAGTCGCTTCTGCCGGTGGCATTCGCTGAAAAGAACAACAAGGGATTTTTGTTCCGTCAGGTATTCTCGATTTTTTTGAGGTGGTTTTCGTCACCGACTTCTTCTTTTGGCTTTGCGTTATTTCGCGTAGCACAGCTGTACAAGTTCTTTTTTTTTCACATGGATACTCTTGGCATGCAAGAATCCGGTAAACCAGATTCATCGTGGACACAGATCGTAGGACGTTCCCGTATACCGGCAGAATTATCGAGTTCTCCGTCTCTGCTTTGTTTTTCTCTATTCCGAGCGTCTTTGTCCACGATGCGTGGTTCCCAATCCACCAGGGTGGACGCGGAAACGTAAGACGAACACTAACGGTATTATTGGCACATCATTGGAACATGCCACGTCAAAAACTAATTGTAAGATCACATGCAGCACAATTAAGAGGCGTTTCATCGAACGGACAGCTTCTTCGCCGACACTACACTTATGCTACAGCTTCACTATGCGACCAACCAAACTACGACACGTCCTCGATCAAAAAACTATACGGCCTAGACTTTTGACGATTTAACGTGCATTCCGAATGGGCGAAGCCCATGCAACATTTTCGCATTTTGCGAAGATCTCGAGAGATCTCTGAACTGAAGAAGCGTCTCTCGCAGTGGCTGAAGCCATGCAGCAAAACTACAGAGGGTAATATACATAGTCGAAAAACCACAGGAACTGGAGAGGAGCAATAATAATTGGAGGATCATGCTTCACGAGACAAGCCAGACAGGAAGCATGAAGATCGTCCCAGAACGATTCGTTTGATATCTTTCGCTGGCTGATTCTTTTTCTTTCTTTCTTTTTTTTTCTCTTTTTTTTTAATATTGTCATGTGGCTGTATATCAGATCATTGACGCTGGAAGAGCGGTGTCAAGATTATATTTATCATATATTATATGCGCTGTGGAGTAAAAGTGGCCAAGAAGAAGGAGAGAGTAGTAGAAGATTCAAAGTGAGAAGTACAGAAAGATCTCATGCCGAATATTATGCACTCGCGAAGGGTGCCAATTGCATTCGCGCTTCGGTTGTTGGAAAATTGCTTCGTTTCAAATCGATCGAGATACCTAGGTTCGCTGGGTATTGGCAATTGAAATCCGCAAACCGATGCGCGGATGCGAGTCGGTAAAATCAGGAAGTTTGAATATGTTAAAAAGAAAAAGAGAGAAAAAGAGAAATAGATAGATAGATAGATAGATAGAGAAGTAGTATAGTATAGTAGGAAAGAGATATCAGAGATCATGTAGAAAAATGATACAATGTGACGAATTAACTTGTAGCTTACCGTACTGAAGAGAAGAGTAGGGGTTTAAACAAAAATTCTGGGTAACCTTGTTGTTGTAGTTGTAGTTGTAGTTGTTGTTTTAATGGTTGTTGATGTTGGTACTGTTGTTGCAAGGTTTGCGATAGATTGTGCTTGTTCTTGTTGTAACTGTTAATTGTCGTGGTGTCATTCCATTTCGTGTTTTCATTTCTCGGTGGTTCGTGTTTCTTCTTTCGAATTAGCACGCGCGCGAAGTTCAGCTCGGTTCGTTTAGCACATCACTCGCGCACTTGTCGGCCGACCACCAGAAAATTGAAAATCACCGGCTGGGACTAACTTCGGAAAAGGGGGAGGGTAATACCATCAAAAAGTACAGACAGACACATAACAATCATTACAGTCGTGGTTTTGGAGAATGGGTGGGCGGACAAATGAGTAGAATGGTCAAAAGTAGACTGAAATCGGCTCTTTCGCGTTTATTTCCACTCCGGTCATTGTTTCGTGTACGCCACTTTCTCGTATATGAAAAAACTCCGTCAGCCTATCGAGGACCTACCGATGGTCCTCTTATTCTCTCGCGACGAGAAAGAAATCCTAATGGACAATGGGCGTCTTCCTTTTTGCACTGGTGTACACGTACTTGTATGTACGATGTTTCTCTAGTGCAGCGGAATCGGCGCATCTAACATAAGTATGTATGTGGATTGGGAGGTCGAGGGTTGCAGGATTTATGAAATGCATCGTATCAAATGTATTTCGTAAATCAGCAACCCCAACACATGAAGGGGATGCGTGTGTTTGTACGGGGGAGATACAAACAGCGACAGATACACCAGCAAGTACCTAGAACAGGCAGACAATGTAACACCAACTGTAAGCGCCAATTTCGTAAGATTCTTGATTTTCCGAATAGAGATCTCTGGTTTTGAGACACATTGATCGCAAGCTTTCCAATGCAATTTGGCGAACCATAGGAAATTTAACGCTATGGGACTGTACGCTGGCGAAATCTCAAGGGATTTTGCAGCGGAGTCAAAGTGTAAAGGTGGTACAGTGTCGCACAAGTGTGAAACAGTGAGAACGGAGATATACAGATATCCGTACACAGGTATTCGTAATACACGTCCTACGAGAGAAGTGAAACAAGGAGATAGATAGACAGAGAACAGATAGTAAAGTAACAGTTAATACGCAACGTCGCAGTTTGAATTGCTTTCTACCTTCAGACTCACTCACACACAAATCTCTTCCACCAACCAGCGCGCCTACATGAGGTTCACTAGACGGAAAAAGAGAAATACATAGAGATCACACGTTAGATGATGAGAGATGGAGAGGCAACGAGCCGCGAAACGCGATTCTCTCCGAGATTAGACGACCTGCGAAAATGATGTTTTTTTTTCGCAGGTCCATTGTGTTGATCAACGATTCGTCTATCCTTAAATTCTGACTTCGCAAGAAATCTTACCGACCGGTGGATCGAAACTCTTTCGAAATTCACTACTCGCCAACTGAGTTTGCTAAAAAAGAAAAATCTTTCTAAAGAATTATTCCATGAATCTGGGTCGAGAGAATTTCTCCTATGATTCCTGGAGTATTGGAAAGTGTCGAGCCACCGGTTCAGTGACATCCGGCTATATTCGGGAGTCTGAGCGTATTTGTCGAGCAATTCGGGGATCGATCGTGGAAAAATGAATCACGTGATTCAAGCGAAGCACGGTGACACCCGCGACGAGCTCTCGGTGCTTCGAGAAATCGGTCTTTTCGAGTGTCGTGCAAGCCTCATTGGTAACATCTCGCTTGGAACATCGTCGTCCTTGCGTCGTGCAAACACCAACGATCGTTTCCATATAGATATAGCCGTCTTGTTAGCGAGTGGGACGCAAACCGACAGACAGTAGGGTCGAACGACCGATTCAGTACACGCGATCACTTTAACGGATCCTCCGTCAGTTCATCGAACGAAGGTTTCCGTTTTTAATGCGAGACGGAACCGTATATTTCCCATGGGGATTGAATCAATCGTTTGTGGTACGGCGTAGGTACATTGATCAGATGACACCGAACATTGATACTGTCACAATGGCGGGGTGGTCAGTAGCTTCGATTAAGAGTAGGTCTTTGTTTGTCACTTACCGACAATGATGGCCAATACGATGAGTCCGATGACACCCATGATGATCATCATCTGTTGACATAAGAGAGATCCGTGTGAGAAATACGATTTGTCGTATCACACAGCTGACGTTGATCGAATTTTTAATAATTAATAACTTACCTTTAAGTTCTGTAGCCAGAACTTTCTCTTCAGCTTGCCTGCCTGCTGCTCAAACTGCGATGCTCCTTGCTGAAGTGCATCTGAAAATTGTTTTCAGTCTTTAATTCAATTCTGCAAGAAATTGATCAGCGATTGGTTACGTGGTCAGGTGAATAAATAAATAATTAGGAGATCGATCGATGAAGCAATACGAGTATCGTGATTCTTTCGAAGAGAACATTGACTCCTACGCTGCATCAACAGTTAGTTTAGACGAATCTAACGAGTCTCGAACGATCTCTGGGATTTAGTGAAAAAGGTCAGCCAAAGCCAGACTCGCCGGAGTGGCAGAGATCGAGGCTGGTCAGCCTCGCAACTCGGCATCGATTCGAGCACGTCACAGTAATCGATATCAGCGTGTAGTCAGACGCGCGCAGGGTCGAACTACTTTAGTGTTGCGAGAGAATCAGCCAAAGAGATATCCGTCGAGAAAACATGCCTGCTCGATGTTTCCTTCCATTGAATTTATTTCGCCACGCTCATCGCGATGGTCTTTGGCAAGTAGCTTCCGACTGCGATCGTGGCAATCGCTGATTTCAAGAGAATGGGATACTTTGAAGGGAAGCATGTAGGTAGAGACGGTGAACAAGAGGGAAGTAGGTCGCTCGAAAGAAAACGTGGCTCTATACAGGAGTAACAGTAGAATCCCAGGGCTTGTTAATGAGCCTCGTCTCTCGTTGACATAGTGAATGCGTCGACGATCGAGCAATTAGCTCATTAAAGAGGCTGTAAATCTTCAGACTTAAGGTCCTTGGTATTAGAGGATATTTCCTTATTCTTAATAAGGATCCCAATAAGAGCATCGGCATATACATATTGTATCATAGTCTCGGTCTTCTATGAGATGCCATGTGGGTGGTTGAGGGGGTGTTGTGGGCAGGCTCACCTGCTCGGTCATCGAGCTCCGCGAGCTTCTGATCACGCTCGAGGACCTTCTCGACGTTGGTCTTCATGATGTCGACGACCTCGTCGACCTGCGCCTGCGTCGCCTGCAGTCGCTTCTGCGCGGCGATCTGTTGAGGAGTCCTCGGTCCTCCGACGATCTCGCCAGCCGCACCTGCTCCTCCTTCTCCACCTGCTGCAGCATCCGGTGCCAGTCCACCCTCGGTCGCCCTGTGGATGACAATACCACGATTCTTAATAAATATGCGTCCCAAGCCTCGCTTCAATTTCGAAATCTCATCATATTTTAATACTGAGGAATAACGAGAAACATCTTCGTCTATTCGCCATTGACTATAGATAGGTAGAATGCAATTTCGCGGCGAGGTTGCGCCAGCCCTCGTTCGTCTCTTTTAATAACCTCGACCTCTCGAGAATCGAATCAAAGCCGCGAGCTACTCCAGCCTCGAATTTGATTTTCTCCGAGCTCTGGAAGGGAACAGATAGGAAGTAGCCGCTTTTAGATATTTTTCTGGGAAGGATTCTTAAGAGGCAGCTTATTAGCGAGATGAAAATCTCGCTATCCGATAGCGTCTCTCTTTCAGGTCGCACCTGGCTTAGGGCGACAGACGAAGAGGAAAGAAACGGGGCAGCTCGAATTTCCAAATAAATTCACGCCAAGTCAATATTTACCAGACAATGGAGCGCGACAGCTTTCATTATTTGCTCGCTCTTGAGGGACTCGGCGTGCTTCACGCATTATAGTGGTGCATTCGACGGAACGTTCCTTGCCATTCACGGAACGATCAAACGAAACGGTCCCTTTCACACTTTATCCTGAGTTTCGCGAGAGTTATCGGCGTCTCGGGACAATGGGAAGGGTGTTTCGCGTTGTTGATGGGAAAAGCCAAAAGTTATGGTGTTTCGTATGGCAAGCCGGATTAGAGTGTAGACTCCTGACAAACTCTGTCAGGATGACTCCGGCCAAAGGGTAAAGTTCGTGACACGATTCTAGAGAGGGTCTGTACTTCGAGGCAAAGACTCAATGCCCATTATCCTCTCACGTTTCCGGTTTTGTGCTTCGTAAGATGCTCCGAGACAAAGAACCCTCTTCGAGAAATCTGTCGATCCACGTGACGGCGAACATCCGAGTAAAGCTCGAATCGACCCTAAAGAATTCTTCCAGTCAAATCTTTGTCGATCGATCGGCACCAACAGCTTATACTCTCGGTGTAAAGCACGATGCTCATAGAAAAACGAGCGATTCGTTATTGACGGAATTCGCAAAGTTCAACCCCTCGGGTTACATAATAAAAATGGTCTCTATATAGACGTTGAAGAACTGCAGTTTCCACAAGTTGGATAGAAAGTCGTATTCTTTCGAACTTTGAACATTCTAAAGTCGCGGAAGTAAAAAGAAAAAATAAAGGAGTTTGTCCTGCGAAAAGGTCACCGGGATTCGAGATACTCACGGTGTTTGATTAATTCTTGACGGAACTGTTCGCCTGGAAATATGACTGACCTTTCGCGTTGCAGGAAAAGACCTTTCCGGGAACACCTGCTCGCCATGTTAGTTTAATTACCATAAAACTCCTTGCGTTGGCGTAATTGGATTCTGCGTTTATGCCTCAATTTTACGAGCTGCCTCCATACGCCATTTGCGTTTTCCCAGGGTGTGTGTTTGATTTTGCGAGGGATCTCTCGTTGTCTTGCGAGAAGAATGCATCTTGGAATTCTTTGGGAAAACGCCGAGAGCTCAGTGGGATTGAATTGCCACTGAGCTACGATAGGTTTTATTTTTGGTAACCGATCGAACGAGCGAGTGGCAACAGCCGATCGATCCTTCTCTCTCTCTCTCTCTCTCTCTCTCTCTCTCTCTCTCTCTCTCTCTCTCTCTCTCTCTCTCTCTCTCTCTCTCTCACTCTTGGGTTTTCGAGGACCGGTGTTAAGCCGGGTAAACATAATTCCAAGAGAAGTATCGCTCTTCTCCCAGGACAAAAACATTAATCACATTCCAAGAGGCAGCGCAATGAAATTTTGGAAAATACTTCCGCGATACTTCGGTAAGGGAGGGTGGAGAAGTTTAAAGCATAGTCTAAAGCCTCTGCGCGACAAAGCTGCTTACATAATCCGATTAATATATCGACCGGCTTGAACTATTTTTTTATCATTACTATTCAATTATAGTTCAGCGAAACAGGAAAAATTGTTTTCCAGATCGAAAATCACAGGGTTAAGTTAACTTATCTATTCTTCCGTAATTCAATGTGTCGCGAGAGACAACCCTAACATTGTGTACGTGCGTTGTCATGGCTATGTTCGACTAATTAGTCTTATCGCAAATAGTACGCGACAACATAACATTTGCTGTACGATGACGAGTGAGTCATGCACGGTTCGGTTAATCATCGCTGCCAGTAGAATATTACTGCAAATGTGTCGGCCATTGATTATCTAAATATAGTAACTAAGGGTATGACGCTTAGTCCTTTTTAAATTCCTACGATTGATTCCCGATTCGCGAGGTTCTTTATGATCCAAATTGTCGCAATATTTTCCGAATTCCAAGTGCGAAAAACACACGGAAATAGTTGAGGAATTCGCCATAGTAGAACGGAGGGTTTCGTGTAACGTTAGCTAGAAGCGTGAATGAAAGACCTCTACTTCCGACGTCCGATGGATCAATCACTGTCGCTATAGCGGTAAAGAGTTGGGCAAAGCCCGAGTGGCAAACAGTTTGTAACGAGATATCTATCCAACGAAAAACTAAGGAAACTCGCGAATTAATCCCGATGAAACAGTGCAAATTCCCTGGATTAACTCTCATTCGCTCACGCAAACATGAAGGACAATGCAAGAGAGAAGAGAAACCGTGTGGTCGCGGTGCTTTCAGCACGGCTGCACATCATTGGAAATTCTGGAGTGTATGCCGCGGATGGCTCGTACGCGCGAGGATCGATCGGCAAGAAAGCCAAAGGAAATTGCGTCTTAAAGCCACTTTGCCTTGAACCGCTTAATTAGAATTCGACAACTTTGCTCAATGATCTTTTTCCGAAACTCCCGACTGGTTTCGACGGAACATCGACTATCGTTCGGTTTACGTGAATTTTAATCGGTGAACGCGGACTACCGGGTTGCGCGATCGATCGCTCATAGTGCTTCTACCTGACAATTAGCAATGAAATTGAACCGAGTAGCTGCGGGTACACACCCGGCAACCTACGCTTTTCCCAGGTCTCCCAACGGGTACCTGCTGCTGCCGTGAATGCAAATGCGTTTTGTCAGTGACCTAGGCTCATTTCGATCGATCGCTCGGTGCCTAAATTTTGATTGGGTTTGCCCAGTGCTAACGGGGAATGCTGTACGAGAAATTGGGAAATGGAATCCAATACTGTTGCACTCGAACAATTAGAATATTTCACACGATCCGAAATTACTTGAGGGAGTCTCAAATGGAATCTTTACCCTTTGTCTTTGGAATTACTCCATCTATCAGGATTTAATATCCTTCGCGAAGAACAGAGAACGAGATGCAGATCAAACGACAAATTCAGCCTCACATTTCGACTTGGTTAGATGACGTACGCTCTATCTATACCGAATGGCTAGTCGCTCGTCCCAAGGTCTTTATCGAATGGCAATAAAATCGTCGCGACGAATTGAGCCCAAAATCCTCTAGCCCGTCAATGGGGCCCTTCATCAGAATTGAGAAAACTCAAGATCGTCGAGGTAGAAGTAGTATACTACGCAAAATCACTGCAGGAAATTCGCGGTTTGGTTGTCGCGAGCAACGAAGGAAACTCTCGGAACGGTAACTCGTCGAACGAGGGTGGCGATCAACCCTGATAAAAAGCTGTGGTATTTGCTTAGAAATGTCTGTCACTGGTAACTGGCAAGAAGAATTGTAAATGAGGATGATAATTTTTGGATACTCACATTTTGAACGTCTGTTGCCTCTGGTCTTTCTACTCGAGCTATCCTCGGCCTTTCCCACCCCGTCGGATGAGCACGTACTTTTCACGAGCGACTGTCAGCGACTAGGCGGCCGCGGTATTGATAAAATTTCCACTGGCACCACCGCGATATCGCCGGCGCTCGAACGATATCTCGATGCTTCTCGAGCTCGGAAGTTGCGGGTCAATCTTCTCGCCTTTCGAAAACGACTGATTTTCAAATTGCGAATTAATTGTTTAGCTCTCCGATGGTCTCTTCTGACTAAAGTTCTTAATTTTGACGGTCCCGAGAGTTGCAAAGATTCTGAGGGGGTTGATAATCAAGGGAAGATGCAGTGATCAGACTCGAGTCGATCTCTCGATGGCGAAGGGTCGACGTACGACAGCGAGGGGACAATCGTGCGCCTGTGCGATGGCTTCTGGTCAATAACAGCCACGATTCTGCAACCCTCATGCGCAAACACACCCTGGTGAAGTTGCAGGACCGAGCAGAGTTGGTGATAGAACCCTGGGGGATGGTGGATTAAAAATAGGACAGTAGTTGGTAGTAGAAAGTGACGATCTCGTTCGATTTCTATCAATTTTTTAATCCATTCTAACATAATTTACTAGTGGAGATTCTTCAGGTTTGGTATTTCGTAGCTCAAGCCGAGAATAGATTGCAGTATTTCGTGGAAAGAGATTTGGACGCTTTCTACATAGAAATAGAAGAGTAAAGTGCGCGTTAAAAAGCTCATAGCTTGTACGGCACTGTCGGTGAGGAGTAGGAGTACACGCACGAAGGCGCACGAGCATTCGCAAGATATTTTATTTATGTTCTTGTTGAGATTTTCCTCGGTGTCGAACGGAGCAGTTGAATTGTACTCTGTGCGAATGTCTTCGACAAGAATAAAGGAAAATCGCATCATGGCTCGTTCGATAGGTAAGTCGTACTCTTTGCTAGAACTAGAATCGTCTTCCAAAAGCACTATTCTATCCAATTGTTTCGTTTTCCCATATTCTTTGGAGATTCCTATTACAATAACATGCGTCAAAGTAAGCATCCGTATTTGGCCTATTGTTCCATTTCTCATAAATGCCATTTCGGAATCGATTCCGAAAAAATATTGTTTATTATACTGAAAATTGTAATTATTCAATTCTTAAGGGTCGCTCCCTATTGTGTAATTGTATACATGTTTACATTTCATTGGAATCCATCGCGACAAAACTTTTTTAATGTATGTGCATACACGCTAATCCATTTAAATGCATCTGCATAAGCTAGTTGCTTCGGGTCAGCAGTACAGATGGCAGCATGCGATCTGTTTCTTCACAAAAAGACATTCATCACCTTAGCTTTGACGGATTGTCGACAAAGTTTTGTATCTAGTAGACAATTTGTGGTACTCTTAGAATGACAGCCTTTTCACCCGCCCACTACCGAGCCTCACAAGGAGAGCTTTATCCCGTTTATTTGGTAATACTGGCCAATCAACAGAACTGTCAATTCAATCGGCGTTTTATAATGAACATGACGTCACGAACATCGCCATCTTCATCTTATGTCATGTACTGTTGTCGTAGTAAAGTGTGTTCGTCATCGGAATAAGTCCGCGAAATATCTGTCATTACTTATCAAGCATACCTCCCTTTCAATTGAGTCGCTTTCGATCCTCACATTTCAGCGTAAGTACATTCTCACCATTTTTATTATTATTGCGTGTGGTGTTCGGAAGGAACGTCAGAATTTATATCCGTGCCGGATTACTGATCCTAAGACGGTGTAATGTTTTTTTCGCCAATACAATTTCCGCACTCTTATCTCGATCGCGTTGCGATACCGTTATCGCCTGCCTATTGTTTCCTTGTACAAGTAGTATCCCAACGTCTTTGCTGTACGACTCATCGCCAGCAATAACAATTGTCACGACTTTTGAGGTTATGGGCGTGGACTGAAGCAACAGGTTTTATTCATTTTTCTTCACAAGTATGTGTTTCGGCCAGCAGTTTACCTGTCTACTGTAGTGTTTGCATAGTACAATAAGTTTCTGAGGTTTTGCATTCGGATACGTGAGGTTGCAAGATGATTGTTGGTCTGCGTCAAAAATGGTCTTGAAACACGTATTTGTATTAAAGTTTTAATTGTTTCAGAATCATGGACGGCTTGGGAAATACTGGAGATGGAGAAATGGGTGGCCCAAGGACAACGCAGCAGGCAGCATCTTCGAAGAAGCTCCAACAAACGCAAGCAACGGTGGATGAGGTCGTGGGAATCATGAAAGTGAACGTAGAGAAGGTCCTGGAGAGGGATCAGAAGCTTTCGGAACTGGAGAATCGTGCGGATGCACTGCAACAGGGTGCTACACAGTTCGAGCAGCAGGCAGGCAAACTGAAAAGGAAATATTGGTGGAAAAACCTCAAAATGATGATCATCATTGGTATTATATGCGTTATCATCTTAATCATCATTATCGGTAAGTTTTCCATATCGATTGATTTATGGTACCTGCAAAGTGATCCATGAATTATTTGGAAATTTTTCATCTCCACAATAGTTTCGCTTGTGCCATCTTCCTCTTCGGACTCGGACAAACCTGGTAACTGATAGTGTCGTACCAAAGCTCGCACAATCTACCGATCGAGAACTTTTCTATCCTAGGGGCAGTTGTTTTTTGGCTGTACGCACCTTTCGGTGCGCGGTTCAGATTAAAATGTGATCGATATTTTTCTACACTCTTTACAATCGCGGCTGGGATTCGAAACCTCCGGGAACAACAGATTATACGCACACAACAGATATTTTTGAGACTTAAAACTTCCACGAAAGCGCACACAGTTATCAGATTAACGGCAGTATTAATAACGGGTGGCCTTTCCTAATAACTGCGAGTGGACTATGGACGAAAGGAAAATAAAAGAAAAGAAACTCTTGCGATATTATATCTCGTTGCAATGCTTATTGTACATTTAATAATGATATATATAATATATAATACAACGTTTATACTCTTTTCCAATTGTCTCCGACTGATTCGTTGTGTGGTCCTGTCACGCTACAGCATCCTTATACCCTTTGACTCTCCACTGGTATGTGATTCGTGATCGCGTCATTACGACACGCTGCAACTTTGCGCCGATTTACGCTACCAGATTTGCAACTGATAGGCTCAGTAAACAGTTTGCAATTAGCCTGATCGTCGCAGCTGTTACTCACCACCTAAATCGGAAGTTAGTCGAACGAGTGTCACACCACAATGAAGTATTTTCGTCAGGCTCTAACCGACGAAGCAAACTAACAGATAGGGTGTGGGGGTCGTCTCAATCTCCACAAACAGACTGACCGCGATCCCAGTCTTTAAGCGGTGTCGCTCGCGTGGCCTCGAAATCTCACGAAGAGAACAAAATTAGTGGACGATTAGCGAGCAATTAGTGGTCGTAATCGTTTATCGCACCGATTGCCGGAAGAGCGTCTTCGGCAATCAGCGAGGAGCTAACAAAACCGACGATTGACACTGATCCGATAGCCAAGGCCAAACGAGCGCGGGTTGTGGACTACATCTAGAGTCTAGAAAGATCTGGCAATCCTCGTTTCTTTCTTTACGAGTCCCACTTACGTTTCGTCGAATATCAAAAACATATTTATATTCCATATTTCGTACGTCTCTCGTTGATAGATTATCAATGTCAACGCAATCGATCACTCGGCGGCTTCGGCTTTAAACTTTACTTTATTTCCCGAACCCATCAATTACCATTACGTGTCGATAATTAGCACAAAAGTTGAAGGCCCCGATGGCTATGGTGCAACCAGAGTGATTAGGGTGGCCGACATGGAGCAGAAGGGTGAAGAACGGTGGGCCGCTTCACCAGGCGGATTTTGACATTCCTGTAAACACTGGCAAGAAATCTCGGGCGCTTCATTCATACGCTACCTATCAGTCGGCTCACGACCGTCCGCCAGGACAGTCAGACGCTCCCGAGTCGCGTGGTGACGCGTCCCACTCAACTGCGCGCTTCGATCATTATTACTCATTTCGACTTCTTCTCATCGACTAGACACACTACCGACCAACCGCAACCACCCCTCGCCGTTCTCTCGACAACCAGCCAAGTGATTCATTTGGAACACGAAAAAACGTTCTCTGTGTGAATATACCGCGATGCAATTCAAGAGTTAGTGGAATCAAAATTTACCCTTCGGTACCCTTCTTCGAAGTTCGGTTCGTCTGCACGCTTTTGCGAGAAACTCACACCGCGACTAGTGGATTCTCGTCGAGCAGCTACTGCCGTGTAGTAACCCGATGCTCGCCACGCGGTAGATAATCCTCTTCAATGTAAACATCGGACGGAGCATCGTTCGCGCGTCCGAAGCACTTGGAATTCGAAGGGAATCGTGATCGAAGTGTCTTTCGAGAGAACAATTTTTACAAAACACCACGGGTCTAGTGGAAACTGTCGATGATGAACAGCCGCAGCTGACCTCGGGCCACAGTGCGAAGTGGGTGGGAGCAGAAGAGGAAGGGTGTTTTTCGTAAGATCCATAGGATCCCGCGGTATGAGCGTCCGCGTGGAAGGTTCACAATCGAGCCGGTGCTCGGTGTGGATCGGAGTTGAGACCTCTGCGAGCGCGGCTTTTCGAATGAGCCGAGTAGAGCGACGACGGTTACCGGAAAGGTGCGTGGAAATGGGAGTAATCGTGGTAATCACGCGCCGATAAGCTAACGCTTCCCATAGCCAGCGGCACCACCTCCACCTCGTACCGCCCCGATCGCGGCAACGAGTCGTAATCGAGTAGCGCTCGACGCGCGTCTCCAGCAACCGCTTATCTCGTCTTTATGAATTATTGAAAAATAAGCGAACCGGCTGCCGCGCTGGCCGGCACTCGCGCTCGCCAGCGAAATACCTCAACCGGCGAGAGCACTCGCTCCTCTCGCGTTCGCGATCACTTCGAAAAGGACGATAAATGAAGCCAAGCCAGGAACTGGAGTAGTAGCCCTTCGTGGGATCGCTCATTGCTTCAACTGACGATTCTTCCAATCCGCATCCATCATCCTCCTTTCTCGCGACTCTATCCCGGAAATATTTTCATTTCGACGAGCACCGTTCGGAGGTCGACAGGGTGAAGACTCAAGATGGCTTCGAACGGACGACCAGCCGACGAGGACTATGGTCTGGGATACCAGAACACTTTGGTGAGTGGTAGAATTTAAGACAAACGTTTCCTAAATCTAAAACCACTTCGAGAGAAGCACGATGCTTAAGTCAGTACGCCCGAAAATTCTCGTCCTCGGTTCCTAACGTTAGTTATTCATCGGTAAAACGTGCGTCCTGTCTGACGGATAACACGCGTTGGGTGTGCAAGGCGAACGATAAAAATTCCATTGATCCAAAAGACACATCTTCGAGATGCTGATCGACTGATCGGCACCATTCTATTGGAGTAAACCGATCGCGCGTTCACACTTGGTGAATGTTTATTCGGCTGTTTATTCAATTAGGATGTACGAGCGATTCGTGCGCGGGCCACGCCAAAAAAGATGCCGAGTAAGGGTTGCGAATCTATTTTCGCGTTTATTCTTGGCGGTAGCGTGACCCAACCCGTAAATAGGTTGCCTAGAGAACGATTTGCAAATCGGTAGCACGTGTCCGACTTTCTCGCGTGCATTTCTGCGCTAGCTCGCTTAGCGGCTTTTCTTCGCGCGCATTGTCACAGCTGATCGTCAGCTGATCCATTCTCTCTTTTACCTATTACCTTGGTCACTTTGCTGGCATTGGGACTGCACGCCTATCACCAACCAACCACTCTCGTAAAATCGGCTGGCACCGATTCGCCACAATAGAAATAACATAGAAGCGTGGTATCGTCAGTCTGGATTTTCTAAGTTAAACCGATTTCGCGTTATCTCTTATCGACAGATTAGCTTGCACGCCATAGTTTGCGGCAATTTGTATCCTGCAAAATTCTTTTGCAACTCAAACTCTTTCAGATATATTCACGGATGAATTTTTTTTTATTGACAAAAAATATTTAACTTCGAAGACGCATGTTTGTACCTCGCTAATTCACCCTAATTGAACTAATTGATTACCCGGCACGCAAGGTGTAATGTAAACTTGGATGAAAAGGCAAAAACGTGATAGTTGCATGCGTATGGTGACTAATGGATTCTCTTTTTCGTTTCGTCAAGCTCGGGTGTTATTTTTCGATATTATCGAGTGTGCCAAATGCCAGGGGATTTTGGCTGCCACGCGGCCGCGACTCGCGCGTGGAAACAATGAGCGTAGACCTTGTAGTAGGTGGATCGCATTTTCGAGAATATTTCTGCATAGTGGCGAGTTTTCTGTGGCTCTGTCTTAGCTTTCGCTTTATCGCGATATTCCTCGATTCTCGAGTGGTCTTGATATCCGACCTCTTGCTGCTTCAGCGCGAACAAGTGCAGCAGCCGGTGTAACTCGCTGATAGCATTTCGCGCGATGTAAATAATATTAATTAGACATTTTAATGACCTTCTTCTAGTATTGCTGCCACGAGGAAAATTGTCGAATTTTTTTGTACCACTGCATTTCACTTATTTCGCAATACTCTCGAATCCACGAAATTCCATTCCTATGTCCAATTTTCGTTTTTAAGCAAAATTTTTTCCCCATTTTTTGGAGTTAGAATTTCATTGCTGGTAGAACCTATGTATTGCAATTATTTTCGCATTACTCAAAGCTCTCCTCTCGGCTGATTAGAGGGGCAAAATGAAAAAAATTCGCAATATCGCGCTCTTGCCACGGTGAAAGGTCCCCCAAAGCTCTTTTTTATCAGTATTGTTGACGCGAACGGGTTGCGTCTGCCTGCCACGAGTCTCGTATCGACCCTAGAGTTTCAGGCGAACTCAACCGACAATGCCGGTGAAAACAGCCAACGTCTATTTCATCGACCGATCTTCTTGAATTTTCCTCAAATCCGAAACCACATTGAGTGAAATCATCGATGATGTCATCTCGTTACCATCGATTAACGCTCGAACATCGTGCTCGAGTTCCCTCAGTTTCTCACTTTTTCTCCTACCTCATAATTTTCTCGACAGGCTTTTTTATCGTCGTCAGGATATACGACACGACGTAATTGAAACTTTCGTTGATTTTTTAGTACAGGCAATAATTTAAGTAAAGTCGATATTAGCTGAAAATTGCTTTGAGTCATTTCCCACTTTTATAGTCCATTGTCGCGATAAGAGATCTAACTCATTGAGTCTCCAGACGATAATTAGTCCGAGCGACGAGGTAACACAGCACCATACCAATCTGAACTAATTAGATTCTGACCAAAGTATCGATTACAGATTTTCGGGGAACGTTATCGGTAGGCTCAACATTCGAGCGCTCTTGTGTGACGCGAGAATGGGTTCACCTCGAAGGAAAGGTTCCTCGAGAATGTAATCACACCGTGTGTCATTCGTCAATGCTGCATTATACAATATGCACGGTGCGTTTTTATGCTTAAGAGCGTACGCAAACGCTGAATTCGATTGACGCTGAGATATTACATAATGGCCATGAATATGCGAATGGAATTCGCGCGATCGATGGATCGTGCGCGATCTATCTAAGCGAATTAAAATTAGTCGGTTTCGCTCAATTGTCATTACACTAGTCGCACCTCTATTTGCTCCGATCACTGCGTCGTTATAAATCATCCATATCGGCAATCAGCCAAATTTCTCGCAATAAACTTTTACAGCCTAACTCTTCTGAGTCTTATTGTTAGTTACCTGTAATCCAGATGTGGGATTGACATTCCTACAATTATCCTGGCCACAGTCATCGATTACCTTTCCCGTTTCCGATGCAAAAAACTCGCACTGTTTTTCCGCTGCGGCGAGCTCTTTTTCGCAGTGATACCGAGCAATCGGTTCCGCTCGGTGATTCGCAGCCGGTGATAATGACGGTATTAGTAGCAACAGAGACAGTCGAGCAAACGAGCATAGACAAGAGATCAAGAATCGAAACTGATCGTTAGAAGCACTGTAAACGAGTCCCGATAAAATCGGCAAGCGATTAGGTACCGATCGAATGCTCGAGCACGCGACAGATCGTTTCGATTTCACTAGGAATTGGATCTGCGTTGTCCCCAAGTAATGCTCGGTTGACGGTCCTTCGACTCTTCGAATTCGAGAGGAAGAAAGTATGCCGATCTCATTATCATCGTGATTAGCTCGTCGGCTGGTTTGCCGGGCGACCTTGCGCGTACACGCAAAAGCGGAGAATCGCGATAACGCGTTCGTGGAAGATCGGCAGGCGCGTATCGGGACAAGTTTTTTCGACGATAACACAGGGATCGAGGTCACGGAACTTGGTGACCCGATCGCCAATCCATCGCGGGGGTCGCGTTAAAAGAATTCTTTTTTCCTAGCCGATCTTTCTCGCTGACAATAATGTCTCTTTTTATCGATAGACCGTCTGCCGGTTCTGTTGACGACAGCGGCAGTGACACATGGCTGGTAATTGCATTGTTAATTGAGAATCAAGGGAAGCTCTCGGTATGTCGGATTGGATTCTGGAGAGTTACACGTACATACGTGTGCATATGCATATATTGTCTATTTTGCGGAACCGCAACCGTCGGGAACAGAGAGGCTCCGTAAGAAATATTTACCGCGGTGGTTTATTATTGTACCTAAGCGTGAGCATCGCCACGCTGATGGGTGATATAATACATCTATATGTTACGTCTAACAGTGTAGCATATTCAACTAGAACGCAAATATTGACAATCGCTCGCAATGACTGTCAGGTAACGTCGCCTTGCCGATGAACTCGCTCTTTAGGCTTCGGCAGAATTCTGCTCGTTCCACTTTTCAAATATTCTTCTTTTTTATTTTATCTCGATCAATATTGCCGTTCTATAAATAAAATATTGTACGCTGTATCCAAGAGATATCGCTTGAAATCGTGAGGGCCACTTCGCGAATTCCTTGTGAGCTACAAGCAAAAGCAAATTCTTCTGCCGATAATTCGTCATCCGCGACGTACGTTTTGTAATTGAGAGGATGGAAGAACCGGAGGAGCCCAGGATTGCGCAATGGTACTTCGAGGGAGTGCGCTCGCGAGCTATCGGTCTTCCTGGTTGCTTCGTCTATCGAACTTTTTCTCCCGGGAACTAGATGCAATCTGTTCGCTGTTGCATAAGTTTCGCGTGTACACGCGACGAGGAAACGCACATATGCATCGAGCGCGATCTATCGATCGCGATCTCCGTAGGCGTAGAATTTGAGAATGCTAATGTGGTTTATCCGGAAACGTCACGTTTACGATGTCTACTGTTGGAAATCAAAAGTCATCCGGTGTTTGCTATAGATTCTCTCGGTGAGATACATAATTGCAGAAATTAAATAATTATCTGAAACTATAATTGGTAAGATAATTAAAACGAGCGAATATTCTACCGATCGATCGATTTAGAGAGGGATCGAAGGATCGCAGATTCGAAGTTCCCGCTGTTAAATCGACGTAACAAGTACTCCACCAATGCAAACTCGGTCAGAAGCGATAGTAACAAGCAGCGGAGGCGAGGAGCGCGTGACAACGTACAACGTAGTGCAACGTGTACCGTCGACAAGCAAAATCTCCGTGTAGACGATGCTTCCGAATTTGATCCTCGCTCGAGCTTAATTCGATCCAAAACGCACAGCAATTCGCGATTACTTTTCGACCAAGAATCCATCGCGAAAGTCGCCGATCGAATTGACCGACGCGAGAAGCAGGCAGCACTCGTCCACCGTATTACGCAAGAACAACGCTCCAAGTGCTGTGCTGCGCTGAGCTTGCGCGGTCACTAGTGCAAAAGCGCGCGCTTAATCGAACCCGACCATCGGCGGAGCGACACACTGAGAAATCTCTTCTAAGGAATCGACTCAATACTCAAGAAGATTAAACCCGACAAGTGAAAGCTGCAGCTATTTACAATTTATACTATCGGAACCTCTCAGTTTGGTAGCGCTAATCAGCTGTTCTCAGTCGCTTCCCCGCTCGCAAGATAAGCGGTGATAACCTGAGCCAAATAGAGAGCTCAGCTGGATCGGTTAGTTTCGTGGAAGGCCGCCTGCTCGTCGCGTGCAAGGTCCGCACGATAAAAACGTCGATCGAGCATCGATCGTTCAACTTGAACAGTAGCAAACAGTGGTAGTATAGTACACCACTTTGAGTGACCACGATGTCGATCGGTACACGAAGAGGCATACTCACGCAGCTGTCTGCCTTGTCAAAGGAACTTCTCAGAAGCCCAAAGTTCGATGCGCCTGTTGTCAGAGGAACGGCGAGCAGTGCGAATGAGAAGTACGAGGGCAAGGTCGTGCCCAAGGACGAAGTCGTCAGGTTCATCAGGGAGTGTATGCAAAAAGCTGGGACCACTGAGCAGGATGCCGAGACTGTGGGACACCATTTGATGACTGCCGACTACAGGGGTCATTTTAGCCATGGGATGAATCGTATGCAGATGTATGTGACCGACATCGAGCATAGGATCACCGATCCTGCGGCCAAGCCGCAAGTCCTTACTGACTTCCAGGTATTCAAACCTTCGTGTTGGAGAGAATCGGTTACTGCGATCTGGAGGATTCGGAGGTCAGCGACTAAAATTTCCAAAAAGTTGTCAGATTTTGTCGTTCGCGTTATTCTTTAAAAAGCCAACACACAATCAGCTTCGTCGAGGCAAGTTTTCTTATTAGATGAAGGAAAACACTCGTATGTGGAACTGCGTCAGAATCGCGATAATATGCCAGTTTTAGAATTTTATCGATGTTTGTTGAGCATACAATATAAAAATTCCTACGATCTCAAAGCGAATTCTCCGGATCGCGATGATTCCTCGATATAGCACACTTCCGGTGGTCGTAAGTGGTATCGAGCTGGTTTTTCAGGCAGTCGCACTGGTCGATGGGAAAAATGCTTTGGGGCAAGTGGTAGGCAAGACCTGCATGGAACTGGCTATGGAAAAGGCTGAGAAATTTGGTATTGGATTGGTGTCGGCACGTGGATCGAACCACTATGGAATTTGCGGCTATTACACTCTGATGGCGATCGAGCGAGGGTTCATAGGATTCACTTGTACCAATACCAGTCCATTGATGGCTCCAACTCGAAGTCGCAAAGCTGGCTTAGGCACGAATCCATTGTCTCTGGGGATGGGCGCCTCCGGTAATGATCAGTTCGTTCTGGATATGGCGACGACCGCCGTCGCTTTGGGCAAGATCGAGTTGGCCATTCGAAAGAAAGAAAACATCCCTGATGGCTGGGCCTTAGGGACCGATGGGAAGGTCACCACTAATGCTGAAGATGCTTACGCAGCATCGTTATTGATGCCTCTCGGCGGTGAAGAGCGGAATTCCGGCTACAAAGGATACGGTCTTGGACTTATGGTCGAAGTACTCTGTGGAATACTCTCCGGAAGTGAATTTGGACCCAACATCAGGGCCTGGAAAGCAGGCGACAAGATTGCGAATTTAGGACAGTGCTTCATGGCTATTAATCCCGAAGTCGTCGCTCCAGGATCGAAGGACCGACTCGCCAAACTATTGAAGCAACTTAGATCCTTGCCAAATATCGGCGATAAGCCGGTTCTGGTGGCGGGTGACCCCGAGAGATTATCCATGGCGAAGGTCGACAAAGAGGGCGGCATCGCTTATCACGTGAATCAATTAAAATCTTCGGAAGAGTTCGCGAAACATATGTGCGTCGAGCCAATGAAGCTCGTGTCTAAGAAAGAGTGCTGAGGAAGGGATGATAAAAGGAACAGGATACTCAGAGACTTTTGTTAATGCTATTATAAGTCAGTATGTCACACACGTGTACCAGACATACGTTCTCATTGCATTTACCGTCTATACTCTCAATACTACAAGAACTATTGTTTGTACTATGAAACAATATATTAAGATTCTTTTCTACGGCAACACCCTGTTTAAGCAGTCCGAGGGAAATAGGAGATGAGCAGGAGAGCTACGTGTCCGATTCGACGATTTAATGGAAACGATGCTCACGATGATGTAACCGCATTGCGGTTTGATTGTCAACTAATAATAATGATGATGATGATGATGATGATGATGATGGTCCCAACCTTGGACTTGCTCGTCAAATCTCGATTATACTTTGCGATTATTCTTCCGATCGACGCCGATAACGAGTTGTTCTTCGTGAAGTACCGTCGATAAACGATCTGGAAGAACTCGCTCGCGTGATCTATCGATCTCATCACAATTCCACACTCTTTCTCATTTTACCGCTGTGTCGACGGGGTTACGAGCGCTCTAAGAATCACGCTACACGCGTGTGCACCTGCCACGTGTGCAAGCTTGCTCAGGGAAATTCGAGCTCGCGGTTTCGCCGCGATCCGCACGGTCGACATCGTTTCATTCAGTTGAATAAATTGCTCGAAACTATGCTGTTCTATCTTCCTCGTGGTTTACGATTCCTTTGCAAGTTATACATTAGGCACAGGTGTACTTTGGAGCGAGATTTGCTGGAGCCAGTTCGAGTTTCTTGCAACCAGAATCATTAGTCAAATTACAGCTGTATGCAGACTGTTAGGTAGTTCTTGGCAATGGGTCAACATTACTCTCAAAGGGCTGCTCCATAATTCGAAGAGAGAAGCAAACGGGGTTATCGGAGAAAGAGACCACTGTCGCGTATACGTATAGTCTGACTCAGTTCTCTCTTATCGCAGCATTTCTGGCTCGCGAAGGAATCACTCATAATTAATTACTGTCACCAACCAGAAATCATTCTAGCGAGAAGTAATCGCTAATTAGAGATTTTTTTATGAATCTCATCCTCAGATTACATTCTCCGAATTCCGATCAGACTTCCCTCGTTATTTGCAATTACATTCTTGAGGCGACTTACAAATGGAAATTTTTCTTCATCAGCACAATTACCTTCAAACTTTTGACACAGTTGTGAATAGTGCGCTTAGTATTCTATTGGTATATGTATGTCGCGGACAGGATGCGACTAGAAACGCCGATTTCGAGGTTCTTGTCGTGAGGACAACTTGGTGCGCTTGCCACGCGATCCGATTGTCCGCAGCACGCTCGAATAAGAATCGTCATAGCTGAAAAGATTGGTCCAGGTCAAATTCGTAACAAAGACTTACTTAGCTGCTGGTAATGGCACCGATCCAAAGACAACCAGTCGGCGGATTCGGATTGTTAGAGCCAATTGTCGGCTTGGCTGAACAAAAGGCACAGGTTCCAAAGGTAATAATTACCAGTCGGCTGAACAAACGAATCAATGTTCTACGATCACTTAAATCTTCCGTCTATTCTACGCTATTTAACGAATCTCAATAATTGCGAATACTCGTTTCAATGTTCCATCTTACTCCGGACTCTTCAAGAGAATCGCACAGTGAATTTTAAAAAGTGTTGGCAATTTTATTTAATTTTCAATGCATCTGAGTCAGAGCTTCCCTCGCGTCTCACGAAAAATTTGCATTTGCAAATAGTGTCCCGTATCGATTAGAACCAGAATCAGAGATAAAGTGATGAAGACGTCGAATAAATCAGACGCGAATAAGATTTCCTGCCGGGGATCCCAGGAAATTGAAATGTACTCTTAATGACTAATTAAAGAGCCAGATACTGCTGGATTTACTAATCAGGATAAAGTTACTAGCCTTACGTGTCATCTTGGTTATCGTGGAAACTAATACTCACATGCGACAATATAGTATAGTGCGTGCCACCGCGGCAAGCCCCTTGCAACTATTTTTCATAGACGCGTTACTTCTCATAAAGTTCAGAAGCTATCGGGCGGCTTTTGTTTGTCGTGGACATTATCTGGCACTCGGTAGACTCGTGGTCGCTTCCGACTTATTTTTCTCGCGATAACAGCTCGGTGAGAGTACGCACGCGAATACACGAGATATTTATTGTCGTCGAGATCACGGCAATGGGGGGGGGGGGGGGGGGGGGGGACTCTTGTAACGACACGATGCAAATTATTGTCTTGTCGGTAAACGAAGGGTATAAAGAAGTAAATACGTCGGTGAATTCATTCGAAGTCCTTTGACATTCGTATCGCCATTGATCGATGAATATCGTGGTAATTAATTAGACACACTGTACTAGCTCGATCTTTTGCGGCATTACCGCTGCATAATTAAAGGTCAATCGTTTCGCTTGTACGTTGATGAATCTCGTTCTAGACCCCATTATCGAGACTTATGGCTCGTTGCCTATGGCATCTCTTCGGACATGTCACTTCAAAGCCCCGTGCGACCCTATCTTTCTTCCCGATCTATTAACCGCAATGCGAACGACGGTAGAGGCTCAAAAGGAACAAGAGCGAAAGTCGGGCTAAATCAGAGCCCGGATGGAGAATCGGCGTGAGAAAAGCGTGTCGCAGGGAAGAAGGTACGTTCGAAACAAGAAGAAGAAGACGACGCACTACGGCGACAAACGAGAGTTGAGCTAAACAGGAAGGAAGGCCCAATCATTGGACAAAACGATCCTGTCCAAAATGCAATCGCATGCACTGTTGACGCATCACGAGCACGGTAATTCATTGCCGCTCCATGTGGCTGGCATTAACTAATTCAGTGCTCTAATATACCGGCATGGGGTCATGAACCCATGGGACATCCGTGGTGGTCTATGTGAAGTCGTGAGTCAGGCATCACTCGATTCGTCTTCCCTATATGCTTGCACTTCGATTCTTTGATCCCTCGCAAACCAACTATCGCAATTTCGAGGGAGCGATAAACATATCCGTAAACAAGTCTGATAATCGGACCGCGCTACTATCTCTCACTGATTAGGGCATAAATTAGACTTGTATATTGTTGTAATTACCAGTTGCGTTGATGAGAGTATATCGAGCTGTCTTTTACGAGAGTTCTTCACAGTGATGGCTAACATTCTTCGTAGGGAGTTGATATACGATTAGTCATAGAAATGAAGTTACATTGCAAGTACACTTAGATCATTCTTCCTAATTGTGTCAACGTACATATTCTCATATATGGGCCACTTTCATTGGGAAATAAAAAATGTTATAGAAACTGGACGCATACTTTCAGGTTGGTCGTGACCTTTGCGCGATATCTTCTCCGAACTGGGGAAATCATATTTCACGGGAAAAAGTCGATGAGATTATCTTTCCGACGTTTTATTTTATCCAAGCAAATTTGCCCAGTCGGCGAGTTCTTTCCAAGCATTATCTACGCATGGCATTGCTTTGTTCTTGGATGGTCGATGTTGTAAGAGCGCGTAGCAGGACAAACAACGAAATTTACAACCTTTTGGATCTGGTTAATTAGGCACCCTGGCTTTGCGCTTTAAACGCAATCACTGATTCAGTCCTCCCTCGGTCGCGAAGCTGTCCCGATCGCGATTTCCACCCCGCACGCCGAGAGTTCTCCCACGAGAGGGTACGTATCCGGATTTCTCCTCGAATTCTTCTAGTAGAATTTTTCCGGTGACGTCACTCAGGACTGCGAATAGTTCGTCGATCGAAAATAACTAAAATGAATCGTTAGAAGGATGAGGACAGAAGGGTTGACGTCCAGGTGAGAAAATTGATCTCGGTAGTCTCGATGAAAATGGATGTACGAATTGATTCGTTCGCGCGATCAGGGGAGGATTTTTTTCGCGGATGGGATACTGGCGTTATTTGGGGGAAGGAGTCATCGATCGGAGGGTAGCATCGGTTAAGACAGTCATTCATCAAATTACCGTGGTAATTTTGATCAATGGTAACTCGTGACTTTGAAGGCAGCTTCCTACGAGCCCTCGTCGAGGGAAGTGGCCAATTGCCGTTTACAGCTACCGTACAGTCGCTACTAGAAATCCCCCGAATAAGATTTCTTTCGGTATTTTCGCATCCGTTCTCCAACCTCGGTCAGGATTTCCGTGTCAAACTATTTCCATTCTTCTAATTCGACTTCTTCTATCCGTCCGCATAATTTTAATCGAATACCCATAAAACCCAGGAGGGTCCAGTTCAATTGCAATGACTTTTAATCCAAATAGATAATTAAGAACTAGCTAATAAAAATGTTTTTATTTCTCGAAAAATAAGTTGGACGGGTTGAAATACAAGATAGAGATATGGGAAATAAGAAACCGATGATTCAGCGTTGCAGTTTCAATTGGATCAAAGGGCGGTAAGAAAGTTGCTATTTCCTTTTTTACGAGTTGGCCGATTCGCGAAAGTAAGGAGAAACGAATGCGGTCCTTCGAGCCGCAGGTCACAATGCGAGGTGTCCGCGAACAATAGAGCGAATCCGATCGTCGCGTGGGGATTGTATCGTGCGTGTGCGCTCTAGCGACGCAAGTGTACGTAAAACGACGATGGCAGTCAGCGAGGCTAATGAGTCCGTAAATTGGACCAGCTAGGCCCTCCTCCCATCTGAGGTCTGCACGGCGATTCTCTCTTCTCATTGTCAGTGTGACTCATTGCCTTCGTGTGCGAGGGTCCAGCCGACGTTCCGACGACTTTCAGACTCTCTCTCGCTCTCCTTCGCTCCGATTTCTCTCCTCCCCTCAAACCGGCTGAGCCAGGAAGTGTCAGTGTCAGTGTCGTCTTCCGGTACCAGGAGATTTCGGCGCTGAAACATCTCGACGAGCGATGCGACTGGCTTTATCAGCGGCATCCACGCTCGCTCTGCTTGGCAACCGACGCATTTTTCGCCATTCATTCGCGGCACCGTCACCGTTGGAATTACGATCCACTCCTTTGGATCGTTCTGCATGAGATTTTCCCGAGACTTCCGGGATTTCTCGCTGATCCAAGGATCGCTTTGTCGAAGGAGCCAGCGTCGCGACCGTGACGAGGAAATGCGCCTGAAGGTCCCCGGAGAGGGTGGCTACCAGGACCTCAACGCGGTTACGTAAGTCGGTCGCTTCGCGAAGTACGAAGTCCAGGAACGCAGCTGGGGCTGCTAAATCGGTTTCGCCGAAGCGACAGAGAGAGAGAAAGAGAGGGAGAGAGAGGCCGAGAGGAAGCGAGAACACGATCGTAGAACAGAGGGAGAGAGAGAAAGAGCGAGAGACTAGTCACAGGAGGCTCCGGATGATAGGAGCGCCGCGCGGTAACTAGTTGCCGCCGAGGAAGAGGATCTAAGAGAACGAAGGAAGTTAGAAGAGCAAAAAAATGGCGAGTCAAACTTCGAAGAAGGAGCTGTTCGATGACAGCCTCCATCAACCGGAGGCTACCGAGGAGGAGGTCGACAAAGAGTGGGAAGAGTTCACGAGACTCATGGCGAAGCTCAAGGAGAATCGCAAGAGCAGACCTCACAGGTATAGAAATTCAATTCTCCCGGAGTCTCTGGATCCCGAAGAGGGATTCGATCGATATGAGGATCTCGTTAGAACCACGAGAATGGTGGGCCGTTCCGGGAAAAATAATGGGAGAATTTTTTTGTCAGACCCTCACAATCGCAAGCGTTCTATCCATGCCCACCGCCGAGCGCGGACGAGGACCATCAGGACTTCGATCCGTTCGATTATATCAATACTATTGTAAGAGGTTTCTTCAGTCCCTTCTCGGTTGCGATTGATGCATCCTGGAATTCGCTGCATGCCTTCCGATATTCCACGCATGCTGCATTTCTTTCCGTTCCATGCAATTGACTCAGGAGGGCTCTTGATGCGAGGAAATTAAAATTGACGATAAAACATATCTCGATGGGTTCCAACGTAAAAAAGTATTGATTACATTTAAACTTGATTATCACGTACGAATTTGATCTGCGTATCGGATTAACCGCAGAAATTGGGTGACCAAAGAAGTCGCGTGTGTTCGCATTGTTTTCGCCGGCGCGAATTTCCCGATGAGACTGAACAATGCCAATGAACGATGTGCGCTGATTTATAATTAAACCATCCTTCTTGCTGGTAGACGAAACCCAGACGACGTAGTTTCACGCCAATAAACAAAGCTCGCGCCTCAAACAAACACGAAGAACCGAGCTGATGCATATGCATATACATATACGTAATCGTAAAAGTAATACATAATTATCAGAAATACTGTTTGGCAGAGCTCTAGTGATTCGCGTATGCAATGGGCCGTCGGGAAAACGATACGCGAAATTGATAGATTGCAAAGTAGTTTTTGCACCGAAGAGGATTTCGGTTCCCGCGGAACGAAGGTAATCGCGCGACCTTTGAACAGCTGCCAAGTGGGCGAGACATTTGAAATAAATGTTCCACCAGTACGACTTCCTATTTGACCGTAATGTGGCGTCTCTCTTGACAATCGAACGACAGAGTTTCCCCAGAAAATACTATATATGCAGAATTGTATAGGGTTGAGAATCCAGCAGGTTTGATTTGGACGGTGCGGCGTTTCGGAGCTGGTTTAGTCAGAGTTAACATACAAAGACCCGCAGCGCTTCTATTTTCGAGAGCGTAGAGGCACACGGAGCGAGGCAGTCAGCTATAGCTGCCGCGTTATGTCCGCAGACACCTCTATTTTGTCATTAAATAATACCTCCACTAGAACGGTAATAACTCGCAGAAGGAACGAACCTGCGTGTGGCACTGCCAAGCGAGCCGCGAGCCACTCGTTAGCGAGCCGAAACTTTTGCCAATGTCTCGGTCGGACCGCGCCTGCCAGAACTCTTGCGACCTTCGAGCTTGGAATTTTATGATTTCGGGGAAGACGGAACGCTAAAGAGAACCTCTCGATCTTCTTAAAAAAATTTTGAAGCTTGAGTAAATTACTGATCGACGAGATTATTAATTCGACGATCATTTCGATCCGGATGACATTGTACACGTAAATTTACTTTAAAAGATGCAATCTAAACTGATGTCAATTTACCTTGTTCCCTCGATCCTGTTTATCGCTCGAGGTGTAGTCACTGTTTTCGCCAGAATGGCTAATCCGCGTTAGAGAAGTAAACAAACGACAAAAGTCGCATTGGTTAATCCGCGAAAACGTCAGTGATTTTTTCCGTTAACGATCCAAGCGAAAAAGTAGAGATAAAAAGAGAATCTTACATATCTGTATATAGTTCTTTAATCGTACATATTCTACAAATCAGATATTTTTGACATTTTTCAAATGTCAAATTTGTTTCAAGAATCAATCGAGGCCAAGTTGGAAACTTGGAAATGATTCCATAAACTAGTAGTTTATCGTGACTCGCACCGCATAGAGTGAGAGCGGTCTTTAGAGGAACACCAGGCGAATCGCGTGTCACGCGAAATCCTTTGCGACAATAGTCCAAAGCAAAAAGTGTGCATGGGTCATTTCTGTGCGACGACTTTCTAAGCAATGCCTTTATGCACGCGGCACGGACGCTTAAGGACTCGTTATGCTTATCTCTGACACGCGTGACTAGCATGCGAGAATCTTTCGCGTGAGCTTCGACTACTCTTGTCACGGTGTAACCCTCCTACTATGGGATTCGGAGTACGGTGCTTATATTAGAATATCTCAGGCCCGAATTAATTGACGCTGCTGAATTTACTCTGTGTGAAAATATAACTAGTATTTGAATAAGTCTCAGAATAGCTCAAAGCAAATATTCTGCTTGCGAAAATTATTCTCTCGCGAAATTGCGAATCCAATTAGAAATGAGACTCAAAAAGAATACGTAATACGGGAATTAATCTAAGGAATCTCTTTTCGTGTGTACAGAGGCGAAATCTCTGTTTACTTCACGTAGGATTTCGGTCACCGCGTGCACCTAACGTCACTGACGCAAACGTGGAATGACATAATTAATCCGCATGGCATTTTCGAGCTAAAGAAGCCCGTTAAACGAGCTGCATTTTGCTACCACAGTCGAGCTTATTATTGACTTATTCTCTTTCTAATAAATCCCATAAGTAGCCTCTTTACGACCCCAACCCATCCCACGTGTTCGGAATACTCGTGCAAATATGGTAACATTTGCGAGAATATTCTCAGAGTTGTAAACGAATTGTACTAAGGTCACGATTATATAGCATCCTAATTTCCATCCTCGATTCTTCTCTTTTTTATGGATCCAGCAGAACTTGCTGAAACACAGATTAGTCCTAATGACCCGTGACAAAGGCACCAGCAACTATTGGCCTCGTGGTCAATGGTCCCTTTTCCTCCGTTTGGGCAAAATTACTGATTACCTATAGTTCAACTAAATACCTAGGGGAAAAGATTTCGGAGTACTTCGAAGGTGACCATCGGCCCTCAACTTTGGGGAAGAATGGTAATTCTTCATTTACGATATCCTCTCGGTCCTTTCCTTTGTCGCGCGTCCAGGTGTGCGCTGGTGGTAATTGCCAAAAGCGAAAAACAATAGGGATATCCCGGCAGTAGATTCGCAGCAACTCGTTGCCAAAAATATCCAGATTTCGAGCTTGCCAAAATCTGGCAGATACGCGGGAGTGCGGTCGCATCGAGAGACTCTGCAATAATTAGTCGATCCTTGACGGTCCCCGAATCAGCACGATTCAAGGTGACCCTTATCCTGCGCGCTAGGAAATGGTCCTGTCGGAAGCGTCGGTTCTCGCGAATTCTCGTGATCCTTTTCTCCCTCGAGGAGGATGCAATACCGATCACCGTAGATCGTCAGAGTGCAGGGAAATGTTTCGTGCGTGGGAAATATTTCTGTAATTCGCTAACTCAAAGCGGAGAGGATTTACTTTGGCATCATGGAGCCGATGGATTCGCCGACAACTATTCAGTTAGGTTTGATGCCGCCGCTGGTCTTGAACAGGGCGATGTTTGTGTGCAATGACGACTACATCGTAAGTGGTATCCAAACGAATCGACCCCCTTCTGTGCAAAGTGGCACTGAGGTCAGTCCAGGTCTACTGGCCGAAATCCCTTTTTTTTTTCACGGTTCCCAAAGAATTAGGCCTCGCACGATGTCTGGAGTTGACTTTGCGTTTATGATCGGTCTGAGTCATCGAGATTTACTATAGAATGCTGCTTCCCTAGTGACGCGCCAAGAGCCGTATTTGTTTAGGCACTTGGTAATCACGGTGCCATACTCTACCTCCCTTATCCCTAATAAACTTTCGGGACTTCCGATCTTACCTCCCACTTGCTCCCTTTAAAGACATTTTCCGAGTGCTACGCGCAGTGACCTCAGTCGTAGGAAAGCTTCATAGCGAATCGCATCGGTGGCAAATTAGCATTCGACACTCGCCAATCTTATTTTCACCCCGAGCAATTTTCACGGTGATACCGCGTTATCTCAGTGTAACGGAGAACGACGATCACCGATAGGATATCTTTGAGAATCGTAGTACAAATTCGTTCGCTCTGTGTCGCGCGTCAAAATTCAAAGGAGAGCCGAGCACAATAAAACACACGAGTCGCATCGCTTAATACCATCTTAATCGCCCGGCGTGCAAAGTTTGTTCATTGTGCTTTGAGAATTTCGGGCAACTTTTTTTTTTTTCCTTCTTTATCGCGATCTTCGGTTTTCCTACAGATCTCGTCGCACGCGAGTCTGCAGCATCAGTTTATTGCTCTCGATCGGCGGAAAGCAAGACTTGTTTGCGAGAGGCTCGCTGCTTCTGCTCGACTGTCAAATTTGTTTTGACCCGGTGTCCGTGCGATCTCAGCGCAATATCTGATCACGACAGTGACAACCGAACTTGACACCCATGGATTAGATAAAATAAGGAACGAGTTGGTTCAATTGACCGGCACGAGCAATCTCGCGGACAGTGCCGCTCTAGTGCCACCGGTTTTTACGATAAAAGTTGTGAGTTTTGCGCGTTGCACACTCATCGCGGTGCATGTAAATAATTCGCGTCTTAATCTTGCGAGATGAATGATACCGGCTGCTTACATACAAGTATGTACCGCATGAGATTTCTTTCCTCCCCACAAAGCATCGTGTTCTCTCGCAATTGAACAGCGAGAAAGAAAAAGAGACGGTGGACAGCGGTGAGAGTGCCGGCTCTGTCATGTATTAGGATAGAATCGCTTTTTCGCGAAGTTAAAAGCTTCAAAAATGGCTTACGTAATGGAGCCTAAATGGAAATCGGTGGTAATCGTGTCTGACTGGGTCCAGATGTACGGTCGCTACACGAAGGACCTGGGTGAGTACGCGAAAGAAGAAGCACGGAAGCTCAAGTACCACGAGAAAACAAGAAGGAAGTACGAGAAATCGAGGGCGGAGGAGTTACGAAAATCGAGAAGAGGTCCACTCTGCAGGAAGCTTCTGGCATTGTTAGCTTTCGCTTGGAAACACACCGGTGCGCGTCTCGGAGAAGATTGGGTCTTCTTGGCTCTCCTTGGCATCATCATGGCACTCATCAGTTACGCGATGGATCGTGGGATCTCCATGTGCAATAACGGTCAGTCAGGCCTCTCTCACTATCGACCTAGTGTATTTTTTTCTTTCACGAGTTTCTTCAAATCGAAGTCTCTTGTTAACGGTGTTCTTGTTACACCAGCTAGGATATGGCTCTATCAGGATCTCACGCATCATCCGGCACTGCAGTATCTCGCCTGGGTCTCGTTACCGGTCTGTCTCATACTCTTCAGCGCTGGATTCGTCCACATCGTCGCACCCCAGAGCATTGGCTCCGGCATCCCTGAGATGAAGACTATCCTGCGCGGTGTCGCGCTGAAGGAATACCTCACGTTTCGCACCCTGATCGCTAAGGTTCGCAAATCAATTTGTAATTTCATCGAAACTGAAAACATCAGGGATCAATTGTTGGAAGAAGATCTTATTGGATCTGCTGTTATAGGTAATAGGTCTAACAGCCACCTTGGGGTCGGGTCTGCCACTGGGAAAGGAAGGTCCCTTCGTGCATATCGCTAGTATCGTCGCCACCTTACTCTCGAAACTCGTGACAAGTTTTCAAGGCATCTATGAAAATGAGAGCAGGAATTGCGAGATGCTCGCAGCCGCTTGTGCGGTCGGGGTAGCATCCTGCTTTGCTGCTCCGATCGGCGGTGTTCTATTCAGCATCGAGGTCACCACGGTATACTTCGCAGTACGAAATTATTGGCGAGGATTTTTCGCTGCGGTATGCGGAGCTACGATGTTTCGGTTATTGGCGATTTGGTTCCAACGAGAAGAAACGATCACCGCGATGTTCGTCACGAACTTCACCATGGACTTCCCCTTTGATCCTCAGGAACTTTTCGTCTTCGCTTTGATAGGGGTTGGAAGTGGACTCGGTGGTTCCTTTTACGTATGGCTTCATCGGCAATACGTCATCTTCATGCGTAAGAACAAGAGCATGAACAGCTTCCTACAGAAAAAGTTCGCATCTTTCGATTATAACAATAATCATTGGGGGTAGTTTCCGAGAATGACGAATTGACCGTAGATATTTTTTGCAGTCGATTTTTGTATCCTGGCATCGTTTCGCTCTTGGTTTCCTCGGTGTCTTTTCCCCTCGGACTTGGCCAGTTCATGGCCGGTGATTTGAACACCCACGACCAAGTCCACGGGCTTTTTACCAATTTCACTTGGACCAAAGACGATTTGACAGTCGAAGAAATGAATATCGTTAAGCACTGGTCGACACAATATACGGACGTTTTCACTGGACTCCTCAGTTTTGTAGTAGTCACCGTAAGCATCTTTTACATTCCATCCTACCGATGAACTCATTTTTTTTTCGATGAATGATCTAAAGTGATCTTATGGTTTTAGTTCGTATTTTCCATCATAAGTTCAACGGTACCAGTGCCATCCGGGATCTTCATCCCTGTGTTCAAGATAGGAGCCGCACTGGGGAGAGCTGTCGGTGAAGCCATGGCACTCTGGTTTCCGAACGGTGTGCGCTACGGTGGAATAATAACGCCAATTATTCCAGGTGAATATTGATCGATCGTGGAATTTGCCATCCTGTCGAAGACGGTGTTATTGACAATTCTACGATTGTTTTTTCAGGGGGCTATGCCACGGTGGGTGCTGCAGCGTTCTCTGGTGCGGTTACTCACACGATCTCGGTTAGCGTCATCATTTTCGAGATGACTGGCCAGATCACTCATATAGTACCCATTATGATCGCTGTCCTTATCAGTAATGCCATAGCTGCATTGTTGCAGCCTAGCATATACGACAGCATCATCCTCATTAAGAAACTACCCTACCTGCCTGATCTGTTACCCTCCAGTTCAGGTACAATAATTCACCTCCAAAATCCACTTTTAAATTATTTATTCCTTTGGAAAATTGAGAGTAATTTATTCCGAATAATTTTACAAGCTTGCCAGTGGAATATGAAAAAGGTAGTAAGATTCGAGGGATCAACAGTTGCAAGGAATATTTGTCATTTGCTATTTTACGTAAAGTTAAAAAATTATAATCTTTACAGGCATGTATAACGTTTACGTCGAAGATTTCATGGTGCGTGACGTGAAATATATCTGGCATGGGATCACCTACCAGAAGTTGAAAGAAACTCTGAAGGAAAATCGCAAGCTTCGCGGATTTCCTTTGGTCGACAATCCCGACTCAATGATACTGCTCGGCTCGATTCAGCGATTGGAGTTGATCAAGCTGATCGAGAAACACATTGGTCGGGAGCGAAGATTACAGGTATTGTTATTCAAAGAATATTTTCTGTAGTATCCTATTTCGAAATTGTTGCTTTTATTTCTCGTTTTAATCATTTAGGTAGCCCAAAAATGGCACAAGGAGGCGGAGGAACGAGCTCGCGAGGAAATGGAACGACAATTAAGGGACCAAGAGAGGACAAGAAGACCATCGAGATTCGAGGTGATTCCAGCACCTGATATTCTCAAGATGCAACGCCAGAGTACCAGTGATCTAACAACCTCGCCAAACAACGGTACCGGACCCGACCACGTGAGTCAATCTTCCGTGACGTCACTCTAGTCAAACAGCATGTTTCCATTTAATTTGCGCTGCTTCACAATCAGCAATGAGAAAACAACTCGAAACCTTTTCTTTTTTTCCTTTAGCACATATTCCACTCCCCTGTATTTGGAACGCAGCCAAAGAAATCGATTCTCAAGAAAACGAATTCGTTCACGTTAAAAGGATTTAGTCCTCTCGTTAGTCCGGCGGTCACTCCCTACACGACAGTCACCGGTGCCGAGAGCAGGTGATTATTTTTTTCATCAGTATTTATCCTCTTTTTTATTGATTAACATTTCTTCGATTAATGTATACATGTATTTTATTTGTTTGGTGGGACATGTAGGATACGTCTGGCATTCGAAACGATTTTTCGAAAATCAGCTACCTTGCAAGATGTGGATCCCGATCCGGAAATCGGTTCTGGAACCGGCAACAGTCAGGATGTGCCAGCTCACACACCCATGCTAGCCCCTAGTCCAGCCGCGTCAAAGAAAGTCCAATTGGTTCGTACAAACTCCTTAGGTTTTAGAGAATTTATTTAAGATTTTTGTATTTATGTATACGTGTGTGTATGTGTATCTTTAGCCACGGGAGAGGGTGATAGACATGTCAGCCGAGGACCAAAAGCGATGGGAAGAGAGCGAAATGGCCCTCGAGGTCGATTTCTCGCGATGCCACATTGACCCTGCGCCCTTCCAATTGGTCGAAAGGACCTCGTTACTGAAAGTGCACAGCCTCTTCAGTATGGTCGGCGTGAATCACGCGTACGTGACCGCCATCGGAAGACTAGTCGGGGTTGTTGCCCTAAAAGAGGTTCGTAGAAGGAATCCGACTTTTTCGAAACTTCTCTAAACTTATCGTTATCGTCGAATTTTATTATTATTTCACAGCTGAGGAAATCGATCGAGGATGCGAATGCAGGTATTTTACCGACTCACTCGGAATCGACGATCGGTGTTTCAACGTCGAGCATCGCGAAGAGCGAGACTGACACCGAGAGCAAGAACGTCAGTCTGACGATCAACTCGATCGACTCGGTCGACATCGAGAAGGCCGAGAAAGTATGAGAGATTTGAGAAGGAGGAGGAGAATGAAGAATAGGGCGAGTGAGATAAATAGGAACAAATTGTGATAGCTACGCCCATTGTGGCGTAGCCCGAATCGATATTTGTCGATGAGAGCGTCGCGTTTTTTTAACCGAGACTTCTTCTGCCTTTACCTTTCGCGGTATATGAGCATACGTGTCGTTCGCAGCCGCTCGTCCAACAACGT
Organism: Trypoxylon attenuatum; assembly: GCA_963989405.1. Taxonomy (NCBI): domain Eukaryota; kingdom Metazoa; phylum Arthropoda; class Insecta; order Hymenoptera; family Crabronidae; genus Trypoxylon; species Trypoxylon attenuatum. The sequence continues at coordinate 5,031,422 of OZ022493.1, read as the reverse complement.
GCTACCAACAGTTAGACACTCCCCCTGGTACTTAATTTCAAGTCCTAACGCGACTTTTTTCCGCTGAGAACGAAAACGATACGCAGGATCGAGTGGCGTCGTAAAGGTCGACAAGGCTTCGCGATATCAGTGCTCAAGCATCAAGGGTAGAGAGAAACAGAGAGAGAGAGTAAGTGATCAGTCCAAGATTTTCGTTGGAACGGTGCAAAGGTTCGTGGTGCTGCACCCATACGGAACGAGGCTTTACCTTCGAGATATGCTGTGAAACACGAGTCTAGTACGTAGGCAATATACTATACTCTATAAGAATTTTCCCGAGTGAAGCGCTTGGAACTCGTAGCATAATTGAAGTCTGTTACTTGGATTCGATTCTTCCTTGTGTATATCTGCTGCTGCTGTTGCTGAAAATCAATTTCTCTTCTTCCCCGTTCCAAGTGGAGACAGGACAAGGATATACTCCAGCGCGAGGTACTCCTGTATTTATATGTATACATACTGTCGTTATTTAATTAGGACGAGCTCTGTTTCAGGACTCACGCAGAATGCTCCCTTATCGTTATAACTATCTGACCATGGTTGTGCCAGACTATTTATTGTAACTCTTAATAATTAGGTGTATATAAGCACGCGGAATTATTATGTCAAGTCGTAGACACGTACTGTTTCTCATTGTCGACTGAATTATAGAGCAAAGAACGCGGTAGGATTAATATTAGTTACTTTAGCGTATAAGTTGAAAGCAATATTTCCTATGCTTTTTTATAGTGAACATGGCGATACTGCTCTTGCTCTGTAAGTTAGATCGAGCGCTTACCAAAAAGGGGATCAAACGAATGTGAATAGTTTTCTGTTTCTTTCTTTTCTTTTCATTTTTCCTTTTTTTTAGACACAGCGAGAAAGAGAGAGAGAGAGAGAGTATTGTATTAATGTCATAACATAATTCGTCGCATCGATTATTTAGAATCGAAATGCGATCTAGTTAGCTGGAATGATCGACGAGCAAGCGAGCATGATTTAAGGTCGAGCGTTGAGTTGTTTTTTTTTTTTAGGGCATTCTACATTCCATCTTGCGAAAACCTCACGACACATATCAGCGAAACTGTAAATCCATTGCACCGAATCACCAAAGCTTTACACTATTATACGAAATGCAAACTGTATACTGTTATCATCTTTCGAAAAGACATTAAATAATTTATTGTACCTATGATTATTTTTCTTCCGGGAACTCGATAAATAAGGAAACCAGATTGCGGATGTTCGAAAATACATGTATTTTATAATATGTAACCTGACAAATCTTAGAAACGCTCCTACAACGTGCGGAGAATGCAAAAATATTCTGCAGCTTCGCCGCAGCTATAATATCTGATTCGAGTTCAGAGTGCAGGATTAGATTGCAGGATTAAAAACGTTAGAAAATATGAATATATTTCATTTGGGGTGTTAGTCTTTCGAATTAGTCCATGGAAAACCAGCCATGCAAGCATTTTGGTACTGGCCCCGGGGTGTCGAACGTGGTCCTCGCGATTTCTTTGAGGCTCGAAGCATCCAGAATTAAGAGGCTCACCATCGACTCAGTCTTGTTCGTCCATACTACAGCACTTAAGATTACACCGTCGTCCTCCTCCTACGCGAAACACACAAAATCAATTTTGTTCCTTCGACTATCCCTAATTAAATTAAACCATTGTTCCTCACCTTTCCATCGGGATGCGGAACGAAGATCGGTTCACTCGGATACGCACCCTCTTCGTTCCATATTTTCTTCACCTTTCGTACTGTATCAACCTTCAGCAGCTGAAAAATTGCGTTCGTCCAGAATTAGCTGTTTTTTTTTTCACGGACATTAGAGCACAAAATTATTATCCTTACCGATCCTGGTCGCTCGACGTCCACGTCGCTACCGATCGCATAAAAATACTGATACGGTTTACCGAGACACCGCTCCAAATTAAAGCGTGGTGTTTCGCAACCCAAATCGCACAACAATTCTGGAGTAACAAAGATCTCACCAGAAGGAAGTTTATAAGCTGCAGCTTTTTTGTTTAAAGGACTTGTTTGCTCTTTATTATCACTACTATCGCTTTCAGTTCTGTTAGAATCATACAGTCCACTGCCTTCGTTATTACTATCTGTAATCTTCAACCCCTGATGAACAGTCTTGACGTCAATTAGATTCTCATTAAACGACACGTCTGATTGGTATTCTTTCATTGGCAAAACAAAGCGCAGTGGTCTGCCGCGGAAAAATTTCGCATAATCCGGATTGTGGTGGAGATTCTGGAAGATAAATCGATTTGAAGTAATGTCCTAATCCAAAGCATATTTATATATTAATTATTTACCCTCATAGTAGCCAGATACATGCAGTCCAACATTTTCGCATCGCGGTAACAACATATGTCGAGAACAATGTATTCTCCATCGATTGTTTCATATTGGTTGATGATATGTAGATAAAAGAAAGTTTCTGCGACAAAAGTCTTCTCGAGTTTCCCCGTTTTTCTCGATATCACGTGAATGAGAGTCTAGGACACATATATGTAGAACGAAGTAATTTATATGTATTGCAAATGCAATTATTATTTGAACGTAACATACATTCTCGTCATTGTGCCACTTTAAAGCAGAGATCATTGCATCTTGTCGAACTTGAGAGACTAGTGAACCAATCAGCGAAATACAGAGGGGTTGCTCGACGATAATAAAATAGTTATCCGTGATGCCGAAAGTATGCATATACGAGGGATTTAAAACCCATCTAGCCGCGATGGTAGCTACGATAGTAGCCTGATCGAACATAGACTTCTTCTTCTCCTTGTCGCACTTCTCTGTCCCAATCAACAAGAAATTCTTATAAAACAATTTTTCGACTAGAAAAAACTTTGGTTTTAAAAATAGATGAAACTTACCCTCCGTATCGATATCAGGCTGGAAACACACGACATTGTACGCGGATCCTTTAGCAGACACACTCATGCCCACGTTGTAAATTGTCCCATCCCCCATGACGTGCGGGTGCGAAGTGTGGTTCACGATATTCACGTATTCGGATAAATTTACCTATATGATCGACCAGTCACATGCAATACATACATATGTACACGTATGTTCGATTCAAAGAATTATCTAGGGTTCTTCAAAAAATCCACTAACCCGACCTGTAGTCTCCAGAGTTTTTGGATCGATACGGTGAATTACCGGAGATTCGGTGAAGGTGTAATACTCATCTCCGAAAGGATACACAGATATCATAGTGTTATCGGACAATCCATTGCCAGGTTTAAACACCGCCGCAATTCTGAAGGTCGAACCAGAGTCTATGTAATTGCATTAGGTACATACGTTGTGGTAAGGAAGTAAATCACGTGCGCGAAATAATCGCATTAAATTGAAGACACTCGCACGGTCTTCACCCTTCTATAATGTACTCGCTTACTTCTGGAAAATAGTTTTGCATGGGTCCGGCACCGCTCTCGTCCCAAATTCGGTCACGACGATTCTCTGAGCAGCGTGGTTCTTCTTGTAGGCCTCTGTCTGAATGAACCTCCTCTGATACGTTACATCGCCATTCGCGATCGCAAACCTGGAATCGCGTTTAATTTCAATTCTCCACCTTAGAGCATATATTACTGACCCTGATGTATTTTGTTTAAGGGTCGGCGAACGCACCGATGCAGAAGGGCGGAACTGTCGAACAAGTGGTCGAACGTGTATTTGCCAACTTTCAAGCTGCCTGGGCCGTTCCTGAGAAGAGTGCCGTGCAACCAGGACGGCACTGTCCCGGTCACTTTTCCGTGGATGGGTTCGACGACCTCGTGCTCGCAGGATCTCATCCACACGGAGGGATCGAGCATAGGGTACAAATTCCCGTTCTCCTCGCCAGTTTCGTCCTTCGACCCATTGTTCTCTGGCACTACGTTTTTGTTATCGTCGAGCTAACGACACAAACGTCATGCTAAATTATTCCGGAATTCATGTGTGTCTTATGTCTTTCGAGACGAAGTTGATCGGGTTGAAGAAACATTTTGGGAGATCGAAACACGCAATGACTTACATGAGAAAAAGTTTTCGACAATTTTATACGGTTTCCGGTGAGGAAATTATCGATCACTTTGAAATCGGGCGATCGGAAGTCACTAATGGATTTAGCCCTAGACCAGCGATACTTGCTCGATTTCATTTTTTCGCGTACACTCGCGCGATTGGAACAGCTACAAGTCGGCGAATGGTGCACTGTTTCACCGTGGAATTAGAACGAAATTGCACTGAACGATAGCATGACTAAGGGTCAACTGAGTCGTCGGTCTCCTCTTCGGCGTTGTCTTCGACTAGTTCGATCTCGAGCGGCCTCAAAATTGACGAGAGTATACAGTAGACTCGTTTGTGGGTAAAATCCATCATTCTCTTTAGGGCTTCGAGGAACGAATGACGCCGACACGCTACTCTCGTGACCTTAAAATACAGTTTCCAACTCGCGAAAATCCAATTATGCGGCGTCAGTGATCGCTGGTAGCGAGTTACCGAGTTACTTGCGTAAGCGTGATCAGCTGTACGTTGGGGAGTCAAATGTATTATTTATCGCGATATTCATCAGCGACACGTGGTTTTCGCGCACGTGTGGCTGTCTTCTGGAATGTTAATCTTTTGATAGTTTCGAGCTACTTTCTTTGTGGAATATTACTGTTCTAATCACCCTTAACATTGCTAAGCCATTCGACCGAACATTCTTAATCCACTGTTTTCTGTTTTCCCTTACCCAACTCATCTTATACATATGTATCATCCCGATAATCGTATTATCTTCTTTCCTATTCTCACTGCTAACACTGTACGTAACGATTACTTAAAAGTCTTACGTTACGTTTGATCATCTTTTGCCATCGGTTATTCGAAGAGGAATTCAAAAGGATTTTCCGCGGGAATTGCGAGCTTCGTTATCGACTATCGTGGCAAGTAGCGCGAAATGAATTATGCGAGTGAACGAGCGGTGGCGGTGCCAGTTGGATCGTGGCATATCGAGTAACCATAGGATCTCTGTATTCCACACGCGTAGCCGTAAACTCGCGAATAATTCATGTCAAGGAATCAGCTTGGTGTATCTTCAAATATTTATCCTTCGCGAGGCAGAGGAGGAAAAGAAACAAGCAGTTTTCCAGTTGCAGATTTCCAGTATGTTTGCGAATCGTATCTTGGCGAAAGGCGAATACGATTCGCGATGGATTAGATTAACGATGTCGTCCCTCCCTTATCGCTGACTATAACTCAATCTTCAGGGTTCCAATGACATATCTCTTTGAGAGAATAAATGCGAGCGATTTTAATCCCACCCCAAATATTTCTGCAAATAACGCAATATTTCGGAACAATCAGCGAGCGATCCACCAAAAATATTGATACAGCGTGCAAACGTTGAGAAGCACGTGTTACAGAGTGGGTTCATTCACGAAATCGGTTAAAATTGTTTTGGAGCTCTAGAGCGGATATTTGAATAGACAACCAATCGTAAATCATTTGTGAGTGACCCTGGATATAACGAGATACACAGTTACATCGCGAATTCGCTGGTCTCTAAATGCGAAACTCATATCGTATATAATCGTCGGACGTGCAACCTGTTTGCCGTGGGTAGTCTCTAGCTAGAGATCAATATTTCTCAGCAGTCTTTCACATGCAGTCATTCCAATATGCTGATTGTTAGTTAGTGACATTTACCGGGAACAGCTTGGTGAGAGGATTCAGGGTAATGGCCGGAATCTCGGTGCGATGCCAGAGAAACTTCCAAATTCGAATGACGTTGTAATGAATGAACCAACTAATAGCGAAGATCATCCTGCACCCTCAGTGTTCCGCACAGGAGCCAAACTGCAGCTGACGCTTTCTGAGACTGCGCCATAACGAGAAAGACTTTCCGCTGGTATTGGCAATTTGCCAGAATTATTTTCGAACCGCCATCTCGGCTCCACGATAAGTTAACAAGGTTGCCGAGTCCACTAAACGCTTTCTTTCAAAAATGTCACACCTGCAATTCCCTTAAAATTTCCTCTAAAGAATAAACCTCCAATTAACGCGACTAGTCGCAATAAGACGATTATTAATTGCGAGAGCATTGGAGATAATGAGACCCGTGTACGCCAACATTGTCACTGCGACGCAGATAATTCTTTGTTAATTTTTCGATAGCTCGATTCATTTGTAATTCGTTGAGAGCGATCAAGTTCTTATTATGACTCTGCCAATTGTGCGATCGCAATTGGAAGGTGTCGCGTCGCGGCAGTTTGAAAGTCTCGAAGGTGCCGTCGTAGCACTCGCTCATGGTAATTTGCATAGATGGATATTCATGGAGAAATTAACAGCCAGCGGAAACTTCTAAACATCGACAAATAAATGTCTACGAACCTTTTGAAAACCTTGCTGATAATTTCCATAATTCCATCGACTTTCATCGTGACTAAACGATCTTCCCGGTTTAGGAATCTCGTTATTTTTTACTTCTTCGAATCTGGTATGTGTCGGAGTTAATTAAGCATTAATCAATTTTTTTATTGACAAAACGAGGGTAATATTTACGATCGTGCGTGTCGCATCGTTCAGTGACCGTGCCGGATCGCTAACAAACATTAGGTAACACTGCTAATTGTCCGAGTTGGAGAGTTGGGGGAAAAGCAAAGAGAAAGAGAGAGGGAAGGTTCTGAAGCACGGTGCATACATGTGTATGCAAGAGAGGCAGAAGCGGCCTTGATTCCTCGTTTAGACGCTCAAGCTAGCTGTCAAGTTTACGCCAACAGCTTCGAAATCGCGCGGTGCATACTAATTTACCGGAAGAAAGAGCACCCATTTATTGCATTACTTTACTCTCGAGTTCATTACTCTCGGGACAGTTTTCTATTTGCTCCTTAACCGAAGCCTAACAACAGTAAGTTACTCTTCCTTCAAAAGCGAAGCGAATGTAATCCACTACTAATAATTCGATTAAAAAATATTACAATCGCGTTATCCAAGGTTACTCTGATTCAGCGGCTCGCAGTACACTAACGTTTGCTTTCAACTTTAGCAATGCAAGATTATGCATTATGCAGGATTACGTAAACAGTGGCGATCAACGACTGATTCCTCAACTTTTCCATATTTATTGGAGGCAAGCCTCTTTGCTAGTTCTTTAAGTTCTTTGGTTTCCCAGTCAAGTCTCGAGCCAAGCGTGCGCGACATTCCTTCTTGTCCGGCACTGTTCCAGTGGAAAAACTTGGGGAGCACTGCTAATTGGCCTAATAAGATAATTAGCCGCGTTGCGATCGAGTTAGCGCTCGCGAAAGCCGATAGCATTCGGGCACGCGTGAAAATTGTCATGGAGGGCGAATCCGCGAGTATGTACTACGTGCGTAATGGCACGCGTGCCGATAGTTATTACGAGGGTACCAAAGCATCAGTGACCCTCCAGACCCGCTTCACAGCTTGCCGTTGATGACTCCTAGAGGTTTAAGTGAGCTCCAGACAGGTCCCGAGAGATTAAGCTCGTTGCGCGTATCTTTTAAGACTCCTTTCATTGAGCCATGACTTTGCTGAATTTATTAGCGTCCGCGCAGTCTAATGTAAACCGATATACATGTATCGATGACCTAGATTTTTATATTCGGTCAGTCGTGATCAAGATTCGCGAGGGATGAAAAACCACAATGAGAAATATTTTCCCAGAAATTAATCTTATTTTCTGGGAACCGGTGCAGATTTAAACCTGAGGTAGATTCGAAGAAAAAAGAATGAATTAGAATGACTGACAGTGCAAGCTGGATTCCGCTTGAGCCTTAGGTCAGTAAGAAAAGGAAGGCGTGTCGAGAATCGTTTAGCTGGCAAGCAGCGGGCGTTGCATCGTTTGAAACCAACCGCTCTGACATCGCGAAACGGCACACACATGCTTGCACCACGTGCTCGTCACGTGATTGCGAGCTCGAGAGCCACCGTGGCGAGTTGCTCACCACGCGCAAATGCCCGCTCGACAAACAAAGGCAATAAAATCGAATTAGTGCCGGCGTGCAGCCTGCCTGCCAAAGGCGTGACAGCCTTCTGGATTTTTCATGGACTTACATACATTTGATGCCCACAGGTTTTTCTTTTTCTTCTTCTTCTTCTTTCCTGATGATCTCAACGACAGAACTTTTAATGGTCAGTCAAATTGACTCTTCTAATGTTTCTTTGCTTTTATGTAATCGTTCAATGTACTATTTTGAAAAGTGGATGGTTCAGTACCGAGTGATAATCATTTTTATAACAGGAGACTGTCAGTGGGAACTTTGAAATTCTGCGAACTCTTTGTCAGCATCCAAATATAACCCGGAGGAAATTCTCAAGTCGGGTTCTACATGTGTCAAAGTGTTGAATGTCGCCGGCAAAGGCGATCAATCATCATCGTGCGACCACTGTTCTCCCTGTTTACCAGATTCACATCCCAGAAGGTCGAACTGGGTCAAATGGAGCAATCCCATTAATAGCAGGATTTTTCCCAGCTCAATTTTTGAGAAAATTTATAAACATTGAACCAAACGTTTCTCTTGGAAGGAAAAGTTTCCCAGGAAATTTTTGATTATCGGAAAAGAGCCGCGTGTAGGAACACGTGCCAGCGAACATCAACAGACTCTTCCGATGTTGTGAGTTTCGCGCGTCGCGAGAAGTGTAGGTCAAGGTTTAGATAATTGCAATCTCGGCATCCTTTCTACGGATAATCCGAATTCTGGTAAAACTTACCTACCTCACCCTGGGTAAAAACTACTGAAAATCCTTCAAAAAGTTTCTTGCAAACGAAAGAGTATTCCAAAGTTCATCGAAGGGAAACAAGTTGTTTATTACAATTAAATTATGTTACAAATTTGATATGGTATCAAGGTTTATAAACGTGTTGATCAATACGCAGGTATTTATTCTACCGCGATATAGAGTTCGAATCTATAGAGGCTTAGTCTGTTTACGTTTGCTTCGGCACCAGTAGCAAAAAGTTTCTGGCAACCGTCTTCCCTATCCTCATCCTGCAGCGAAGAAGACAGTATTTCTCGAAATCCGGCGAGCTTCGCGTACTACCAGCTTCGAATCGAGCTAGTTCAAGAGCCGTCGCGATGAAGGTAAGAGAACTGACCGATCTCAACGACGCGACCCAAGTGCACATGGGGCAGACAAAGTTAAGCTGATCTGTTGCACCTAATACATTCGCACCTAAATATAGAATCCAGGTCGCGGAACAGCAAAGCTGCACGATTCCTACGCGACTTTGTGTATTGCTTCGGTGTGATACAAGTAAAATATTGCAATCAATATTTCAGCCCAACAAGAATCTTCTAATTCGATTGGAAATCTTTCCCAAATTTTCACTTTCGTATCGTTGTAATTCCAAGGTGTTTACTTTTGGTAACTTTGTCCTTGTCAGGAGTTGGTCAGGTTTCCTCCGCTTTGTATTTTACCACTCGATCGGCAATCACGCTCGAGTGGTGATTCTTATCACGGTTGATTTGCTTTTAATCTTTATTAGCTACGATATCGTTGTTCGCTCTATTGCCATACCAAGCGCGATACCGATACAAAATTCTCGATCGCCTCTCCGCGTCTCTCTGACCTTCCGCCGATCGCTCAGCGATTCGCGATTTCCTCAGATCGCGCATGATTCGCAAATAGAACGCACCGTGTGCGTATCGATTATAAATAGATCACGCGATCATTTCGGAGTGAGTGAGCGGCAATCGTCCGGATTTAATTCGATGGCGATCGATAGTGATCAATCGAAATCGTCACATTCCGGCGCCGTTTTGCCAATTGGCTTTATGTAATGCCGTTGTCGGACGTTTCTGTGCTTTTCTGCCAAGCCTCGACTGCTCGTTACCGTGGCCCAGATAAGCCAGTGATAACGCGAATGAACCAATTTTGCGCTCGGGGGAAAAAAATCCTTGCAACGTTCGTTTCCTTTTTGTGTATTACATTCACGAATTTTGCAATGAACTGCTCAACTGCGAACGATTCGCATTCGAACGATATCGACTAGTATGCAGACACTGCGCTATCTTATCGCGGTCAGTGCAATTAATTAACTGGCCTGACACAACGCGTGTGCTTCTCTGCGTTTTAGTTGGATATCTAGCAGTTCCGTGCCTGCCAGAATTCTTACCGATATTGCTGCTCATCGTTTGATCGATCTCATTGTGTTATCCACATTACGCTTCTCATTAAGTTTATCTGATTTACTCTGAATTAATTGCATGTTTTTTTATTAATCTTATTGATAAATCATGTTTATAAATTCATAGGAAGATTTAATATGTTTTGATATGTTTGACCTATTACTACATTGTCTTTGAGAGGGTTGAATTGTGCGATATTGTATAGGTTAACGTGCAGTAATTGTCGCCTATTATTTCTGCATTGATTCGAGAGTCTAATTACGAGGAAAATTGTCACACGCCCCACAATTATTACAGAATCACGCGAAAAGTCATACGACTTACGCAACTTCACATCACTACTGGCGTTTTCCTTAAATGAACTTGAGAGATGTTTTTCTACTGTCATATGAACTCTGTGTCTCTTTTGAGGCAATGCTCGGTTCGTTGCATAACTCCACGTGTTTTCACACTTTCCTAGATTATCGTAGATTATCGCGACACGCTACTTTTTGCATGATTTGTCACGGTTATGGATGAAGTAATTTTAGCATGCACAAGGTGACTAAATGGGATTGAAAGTGGAAACGGAATTAGCCGAGGAACGCCGGACTCCTGGAAAATAGTCAATATTAATTCGCGCAAAATTTACCGCAAAAATCTTCGATTTGCATTGGCTTATTTCCAATCTGTGTAACAAGTTTGGTTCAGTAGTCGCCATGGGGAGGTAAATTTCTCGCCTCCTGCGAAAAGGAGGAAGGTAAATTTGTTCGGATATAAATAATTCTTGTTGGAAGACGACCGTCGTAGTATATTTGTTATCACCAGTCCGTCAAAAAGAACCTCGGATACGGCAAAAACACGCAAGGTTTACCATATGTCATTAGGTCAACGTAGCAATCGAAGGATTGTCCATTGCCATACTCTAATTGTAAGTAAGCGTATGTATCAGCTAGGAATAACTGATAGATTGAGCTCAGCTCGCATTTTTCCTTCTTCCTGCTTATTAATAACTCGAAACGCGATAAGATTTACACGTTCGAGTGTACTTTAGAAATTGCACCCGCAAGGATCCGACTTCAACGGCAGATGGTAGACGCAAACCGAGTGTATTGTTCTTTAACGATAGATTTGTGTATTTTCGCGGGTGACAAAAGGCTAGTGGATATTGACCAACGAAGTTTCGCCTAATTAACTGACTGGCAGATGTCGAAGGAAAAATATTTGCGGAAATCAGCCTTGGCTTCGACGCGAATCAAGACGATTATCGCGACTTGCGTCACTTGGCGAATTATATCGGGTCTATTAGAGTGATCATCCACGATCCTCTCACATCAGGTAGCAACTTTTTCACGTGTCTCAATTGACCGCCGGAAATATATATATGTAATACTTTGACCTTTGCCTCGGCGAAACTCGTCGCACCGAGAACAAGTCACTTTTCCGACAGTTAATTGGATCGTGTTTCTTGCTCGCGTGTATACGTGCAACTTTGTTCCGCGTCGTCTCCTCTTCTCAATTCCCCTGGTGATTCACTTGATTTTTTTCCGCTTGGCAATCAGACCTCCTGTGAGAGCGCGTCATTCGATACGCTCTGCAAATGTCGGATGACGCGGGTATCCTAATACATTTTTCATCCCTCTTCACCCGTTTCTGGTGAATTTAATTAGGATCCCCGCGAGAATCGATTTAGCAATTTTGTTTCATGCAAAAATAGCGTGAACGGTGAACTTGAAGCTGAGTTCTCGAATTCGACGAATTGTTCCTCACTGACCAAGCGTAGAATATTCTGATAGAAGTCTACTGTGTCATCGTGCTATTCTCGGATGAATCAATGCTTAGTACGCTTGGTTATCGAATAGTACCAATTTCCTGTTGCTACGAGTGATCTATTTACTCGGACGATAGGGTGAACGCTCGGAAGCAAAGTTTCCAAGGAATACTCCAATGATCCTCTAACGATCATCCGATGGGAAAGAAACTATTGTATCGTGCACGGAGAGTCACGGAACATCTGTCGTTCCGATATCAATTGGCCCACTGATATCAGTCTCGTTTACGACTAGTTCAGATAAGTAGATCAATTTCTACTTATCGCTCGCCTTTCTTTCGGATTTATCAACGGCGTGTTAGGCCGTGTCACGCGGCCTGTTAATTCCCAAGCATAACGTACGCGCATGATGCCACCTTTATCTCCCAGAGCACTTGTTCCTCGAAATTCAAACATTTCCAGCGGACAATAGAACGGACAAATTCATGAGTCTAACTCGTATTTCCCACGATACTCATTGATTAATAAAATAAAAAAAGCAGTATAAAAAAATGTAAAATAAGTTAGAATATATTCTAACTGTAAAGTGACACAGTGCTTGAAGCAGTTCGGTGTCCAGGTGTTAAACATCCTGTTTTCCAGCGGGTCAATATTAAACAAGCGTATCTGACAAACATGCGTCATTCTCGGCGAGAAAACAAGATTGCGATCAGTCGAACCAGTTTCGATAGTTTTCTGTAGGACCCTGTCTACCGTTTGCTCAAAGCACGTGATTCGAATGAAGCGGTCACGAGCGAGGCCCGCAGAGCCTTATCGAATCTCGTGACTCGCCTCGCCCTGAGGACACGTTGTACCAGCGGCACGCTATCACCCGCTCGCACGTACGGTCAGCTGATGTTACCTTAATCGCGAGTAAACACCGCGTAACTATTATCGGTCCTCGAGGAATTTCGGAAGCAAAAACGTGTCAATTACAGCACGATCCAGTCAATCAGGCTTCCGCCTCGTGTCGACTCACACCTTGACTACTCTTCCAGAAATCGGTAACGATCGGTTGCGCAATCTGGGGTAATTTTTCTCTTAACACTTATCATCTCGGAGCAACATGGTACCAGCCAGTGTTGTAGGATTTTTCCGTGGTCGATTAGACCGTATTAGGCGAATCACAGGATTTCTAGGATGCCGATCGAATGATCGAACGAAGCATGCAGAGTCAGCGAGCAAAGCGAGTCAGCCTGGCGACAGGCCACATTATTCTCTGCGATCCGTAACGATCGGCGACGATTAGATCACGATCATCGTTCTCGGTAGCCGAGTCTCATGATCGAATCGTTTGCATGTCGCCACGAGGCGAGTACGTGAACTCTGGTAACTGGGCGAATAAACAGCTCTCGAGGCCATTGACTTTTCCTTTTACCCCGACCATCATCGAATCCCCTTTAACCTGACCCTAACAGGTCTGTTTTCTTCTTGCAAAGCTGTTCTTACTTATCTCTCTCTCTCTCTTTCTCTCTCTTCTCGCTCTTCTTTCCGTATCCTTTCCTCCACAGGACAAAGGGGCCTGGGATCTGCTCGCTCCATTGCCGTTTAATTGCGGTAAGAAGAACGGGTTAATAATAAGCTACGGCTCTATTTTCCATCCGCAGCCTGCCAGAGGAAGCAAAGTCCACCAAGAGTTATTCTTGAGCGTACTTCGGACTTCTCGTCGCGTGCCTCGAATCCACACGTGTAACTCATGCAAACCGATATTTACTCACCGTTTAAGCTGAAATTTTTTCTTCCGATCGGTGTGTTCCCGTGATTCGTGTCCTGGGTTCATTCTTCGAGAGAGATCGACTGGAACAAAAAGCTTGGCACAAACGTTTTGACTGGCATTACTCGTAATCGAGTCGACGTCGATTCCCGGTTATGCGAGAAATAAGATCGACCCACCTCTCTGTATGACCGGTTATTTTCGGCCGATCCACCGAGATATTGTGCGGTAATCGATCAGTTAGGCGAAGCAAAGAAGTCGTTGGCAGACGAGTGGTTTTCCACTCGACGGAAAACCTGTTCTGCCAGTGTTCCCATTGATATGTGATTAACGTGCGGAGGCAGGTCTCTCGACTCGATCGAGGTAATCGCGAAGCCGTTGCGAGACTTTTACCAGCGCGATTGGCGTACCCTCCGGATTATCCTTTTTATTGTCCTCTGGAATTTTCCAAAACAGGACTTTACCATTCTGCCGGGTGCAATTTCACCCTAATGGAACCTCCAGGTACTCGGCCACCGGTCTAAACATCTTTCGGTCAGCTACGTTTAACGACCCTCTTGGAAAAGGTTCGTACTCCAGTAAACCACTGTCCAAAAGACCCTTTAGAAACATCTGTGTCCGCTCGAAAACGTGAAGCATGATGATTCCTTTTGTAAATAGAAATTACTCAATGCTGCGGAAGAATAGAATTGTTTACCGGACAGTCAGCGTTCCCTGGAAGCTGTTGGGAGTCAAGAGCTCTCCATAAATTTGTCTTTGAGAGGGTCCCTATAAACGCGAGCAAATTGCAGTCGATAAAGCGAGGATGGAAGACTCGCGAAAAGCATTCCGCAGCGTAATCGAGTTAATGGTCGCCTTCTCGGATCGTCCAACGCAGGCAATACGGTTCAATTCGTTCGAGTGAGCCACGAAAAAAAGGGTCAATGAAAAATAAATTAATAGTCGCGTCGAGAGTGTAAGCAAACGATACGCGCGTGGAGAGGTAGCTGCGGTGGGCTCAATGCGTGAGTCAGATGTATGTACTCACATATAATACTCGAGTTAACATGAGCCAGCACGCGACAGTCCGTAACCTTAACGAGCCACTCAATTGATTAATTATCGTCGATCCACGGTACGCAATCGGCGCCGCCAGAGATGGACCCTTGCCCGTGCTGCTGTTCCAAGCACTTTGAATCTTTCCCACAATTCGGTCACCGCAATCTAATCTTTCATTCGAAATTACCCCCAAAATATCTTGCTTTCCGTAAACATGATTCTTCGAGTTTATTTTATTTACCAATTGCAATCTTAATCGGTTAATATTCCCTGTTTACGTAACGCGCGCTCTTCCGTAATACCACGGCATGCAGGACAAGTGCAAGTGCAAATGAGGTGTCCTTCCTTGAATTAAAAATCTTCCTAAGCACCGGTTGTTTTGTCGTCGGTAGCTTGATATTGGTAGAGATGCACTAATCGTAGGCAGCTCGCTCGATTAATAGATGATCGAGGATAACGTAATGCGGCTAAGCGTTCGATATCGTAGATAGAGGAGTAGGCTCCATTCGAAAGGATTAAGCTATGGCTGGAAAGTTTCACAATTATTGTCATTTTCTTCATTGCTCAACTTGGCCAGTGTGCGCCGAGGTAAGATTACCTCGACGGAAAAATCCATTTAGCTGGGTGTTCACACTGGATCAATGTAGCCTCGCAAAAAAATATCTTCTTGAGATACCTCGAGTGACTGCCGAGAGGTTTCAGTTTTCCTTTCTCTCTTCTCGCGCGGATCTCGCGAAGGATTCGACGATTGTGTAACCCGCGAGCGGACGCACAAGAAGATTGTGCAACGTTTCATTCGACGCCTCGAAGTACATATTAAGTTAACTTCCACGTTTCGATGATCTTGAACGCTGCTTTTTTTCATGCTTTCTCTCTCTCTCTCTCTCTCTGTCTCTCCTTAGTTATAGTTCACTGTGAAAGGCGTAAAACTCGAGTGCACTTGATCCATTATGCAGTATCGCTAAGAATTCCTCGTATTGACACTGTGCTCCTGTGCTCTCTCGATAAGGACGAATCTCTCTCCGCGAGAATACTCGCTGCTATTTGTTTTCGTAAAACTAGCCGCGAAACGCGATTATTGACTTGGCGACTCCGGGGCGAATTCGGTCGTAGTCTGCTTCGAGACGAAGGACAGAGTGAGTAGAAAAACTGACAGTAGAGAATTTTCGAGAAACTCATTTGCACTAATTGGACTAGTTTAATAGCTCTGGAATATTTAGTATGTGCGTACCACGGCAATGTCCATCGCGATACTGGTTATTATCTAATCGAATCGAATATTGTTCTCTTTCGAAAACAATGTTGCGCGATCGCTGGACTGGAGACTCTGCTTTACAGTTTAGATTGACAGTGTAGCTGTCAATGACACAGTCATACATTACGTATATCAAGAAAATTCTTCAAGATTCGCGAGATCAAATTATTTGAACGATCTTGGATTTCTTTGCTGTAATGTGAAGTATATGTATATACTTTTATTGTCGATTTGATGCAGAAAGTCTGGGTCCAATCAATCGTGCAATTCGGTGCTGTAAACGACGAGCGAGAGAAATCAATCGAGGAACAGAGGTACTTATATCGATCAGAAGTTTAAAATCCGGCTTGCGTCAATTTATTTAATCGATCGGGACCGATTACCGGTTAGCAGTCAGTTCGTCGGAGATAAAAGCACTGGTAGCGGTATGTGATTGCTGAGTAAACAGGTGCTTCACGATAGAATCTCACTTTTCAAACTATGTACTCGTTCCTCTGCTACTCGATAGATCTTTGCTGCAGGTCGAACAAACTCCGAATCCAGTCTAATCAGTTCTTTAATTTCTTCGACACATGAAATTCAGGAACTTTTAAAAGAATAGTATTACTGATGAAAAATGAATCTAGAATAGTTTTACTATCGTGCCGGTCACCGTTGACCGGCAGTAAGGGTTTCGTCTCTCCTTTAGAAGTAGTCGGTGTCTTTGGCACAAAATTATCCACAAGGGAATAAAATGATGTCTGGGGCACCGTGTGTGTTATTGATGCAGAGTTAGAGGGAAGATTCCGGAAGCAGATATCTGATGGGAGTGATCAAGATGCCGACAACATAATCTACATTGTTTTGTGCGCTTCCAGAGTGCAACGAACGTGTGAGGGAAGCGGCGTGAAAATAAGCTAAATTAAAGAAAACAAGAGGCATAAGACGCAAGAGCACATGACTGCGAGATAGATACGAGCGGACTCGTGACAGCGGGCCCGATAAACCACTGAGAACAATTTAATCGACCACAACTGGCCGCCAACGTGTTCAGTCTTTCGCCGACATGTCCAGGAAGAGGAATTACGAGACGTTCACCAGCGAGTGCGAACCACTATCGGAGTAAGTACTCTCCAAAAACCTTGTCTCTTTCCGCGGCTTACGATCACTGGCTCTTGACCGTCGTTATTACCACCGAACGCATTATCGAGATCGTTCACGATCCACCGATTCTCTTGGATTAGATAGCGCGTATCGTTAACTCTGATCGCGATTGCCGGACCTCCTACTTTCGCTTTTTCCTTAAGACCTTCGTCGCTAAATAAATCCTAAAGCGCTTGGTTTCCCCTATTTTCCTTGTCAGCGTCAACCCTTGCCCGAAATTTCCACTTTCTGCTTATTATTCAAATTTTCATTGATTCGACCAAAAGCTTTTATTTATTAATCTTGTGTGTAAAATGGTCTGTCGGACACGACTGACGCGATAGTGGTTTCAAATTTTCCTAAAGTAACATCCTCGACCTCTTTCCACTTCTCGCAGTGGCTCTTGCGTTAATGCAGTTTCTGTCACTGTCAGAGGAACAGAGAGTAAGGGTACTTTTGGTCGAAATCAGAGGAGTGAACGATTAGTCAGCATGATTTATTGCTCCGGTTCTTGGATCCTCGGATTATCTTGTTCGGTTGTGACCTTCGAAAATCTAGTGTGCAAGGCGATTGGCGAGAAGCGGGTGGTTTTGGGTAAGAAGAGACTTTGACAAGCCAGCGACGTCCCGCCAAGGCAACTATCATAGCGCTACGTCACACAGTCCGATTAAACTGTTTTTCAAATCCATTTGGCGTCCATACCGCGAGGTTATCTTGCCGCGTCTGCCAGATTTTACCGGCTGTTCCGCACTACGTGCGATTCGTCATCGCTCGGCATAGCGATTAACCAAGTCGAGAGTCACCTCTTCGATAACTTGCGCGTCTCAAGGAAATACGCCACAGGATCCATTATCCTTTTTCACTTCAAAAAGTGATTTTTTTTACTTTTTCGCTATCCGCTCCAAAAATATCATCACGCTAATTCGGATAGTAAATTCGTGGGCTGGGTGGAGCAACACTCATTCGCTGTCACATCGTAATGTCTGACGCACCGATGTGCCCGGTTTTTCGTCAGAGATAACCAAATGCATGCGTCAGTTTCGTCATGGCTATATTGCAAGCCTCTCATTTCGGTATTTTAATTGTTCAGGTAAGTGACTTATATGAATGGCCATTGTTAAGTGGGGCCAATCCCACCGTACTTTTCCAATGTGACGAGCAACCTGCATCGAAATTGGGCCGCGATTTCGTCATTCGCAGTTCGCACTTATATCTATGTACATGGATGTCTGCGACACGTGTCTTTGCGGAGAAGCGAGCATGGGAATTGCTCTGAAACTCCGATACCACCTTACACGTTCTAATCTGCAACTTTTTATGCTTTATCTCTCTTTACGTTGCGAGCGTCGTCACTCGGGGGACCTCGATCTCTCGTGTATCGTACGTTTCACGAATAACAGTCGTGGCGATCCTCGCTTTGTAGAGAATCGTTGAGCGATATGGCACTATTTTTCTCCGATAAAGCAAACGATCAAACGCTCGTGGCATTACGCTTATCGATCAGTGCGACAGATTACGCATCGTGCCAGAATTACTTCTCGAGGAAGCCAAAGCAAATGTAGAATGTAGTATCTCGAATCGAAGGGACAACAGATTTCGGCACTTTGCGCTTGACGTCACCTACCCGGAATTCATGTTGTATAACAAAGGGGAAGTAGTTGCTCTACTACCACGATTCCTCACTCAAAGACCACGAGCTTTCCATTATTTTCATTGCGTTAGATCTTAGACCGTGTCCGCGATCACGTTTCGTGGATGGAAGTCTGCCAAGAGCAGTCGTTCGCTCGAAGCGCGACTATTTCGAACGACTAGATTTCTCGTTAGACAGCCGCGAGAGAGCTACACAAGAATGCTCTTCTGCCGGCGCGAACAAATATGACACTTGTTTTCATAGGGACTTATGCAACGACAATGCATCATTTGCATCCAAAGTAGCCACGATTTTAACGATCGTCCACTACCGGTTAACCAACAAGAACGGTGCGTGCCGTTTCTTAGAAACAAGACCCATAAGAGAGCAAAGAAGAAACATGTTTTATTTAACCGCGAGTTAACTGGGCCAGTCAGAAGAGTTCGATCGAAAGCAATCGTTCGATTCTCCAGTGGATTTATTAATTATTAGCCCGCTAAACGATATTCCAATGAAGTCAAGCGCACGGACCGAGCAGCGGGTAACGTAGCGAAGTGCGCGTGCGCAAGTATTCCAATGAAATTCGCGCGCTGCCGAAGTGAACCAATCGGAGAGCGCGCAACGGTAGCGGCTCGACCGAGCGAAAGATCGGCCGCGTATAAAGCTTTCGCAGCCGGTCCTCCGAGTACATTCGCTTTGCGCGACCCGTGACGTAAGCAGGCTCTGTGTTTGCTGCCCCTCGCGAAGCATCCATCAGACTCTGTATACTCCGTTCGCTCGCACGCGTCCACTCGCGACTAGTTTTTCTCTGTCAGTCAGGCAGTCAGTGTTGCACACACCTCCCGCGCGCTCTGTCCGCTCGAGCCTGCGCGGATCACCGAGAAAAACTGTGGCCGAAACCGTGAGTCCGAAAGCTGGACTAGCTGGAGCAAGGAGAAAAGACCAAGCGCTGGAAGAGGGCCGGGGAAAGGTAGAAAAACGGAGCAGAACCGCGGAGAGAAGCTAATCACGGGGCGAGCGGTGCAGATGCATCGTCCATGGAGGAAAACGCCCGTGGGATTCTACGAGATAGGCCGCACCATTGGTCTCTTTAGTGTTACGCTCTGAGAAGAAGCGAAGATAAAGAGATAGAGGACGACGAGAAAACAAACGAGCCACGCACTCTCTGGCCTCTTCTGGAATAAAGGTCGAAGAGGAAACAACGAGCCAGTCAAACGGAAGAGGAAGAGGGTGGACGAGGCGATGAATCGTGGATTCGTAGTGATATTAGGATTGTGATCACTGGACTGTGATATAATATACAGATATTATATATATATATACATATATATTATATAGATTTAATATCGTTAAGACTACTACTCTCATCGAGGGAAACAAGATTTTGCAGAAAGCAAAGCGAACCAGCATCATGGCAGAGTGAGTAGTTCAATTGCCCGGCACATCTACATGTGCACATAGTTCTGTACGTTAGTCGCTTGTTTACCAACAGACTATTCGCTCGTATCTAGCTTTCCACCTTGCGCTACCACGTGCTCTTTCTCTCTCTCTCTCTCTCTCTCTTTTTCTCTGCCCCAAAGTCAAATCAAGCAGTCTGGCTGCGCGCTGGCTGTCGTAAATAAACAGCCGTTTCGCTGGCTATTACTGTCCCGCTGCCTCACGGACTCGTAGCCTGTCGCGCAATGGCACAGTTGATTCGTAAAAATGTCCAATTTTAGTCCAATGCTTTATTTTTACTTTAATTCTACTGCTCCTTTGCACGGTTTCCTTTGAAAATCATAAATTATAGGGGTAGAATAGTATCCGATCTTGCGACTGGTCCGAACTCTTTGTTCGCTCTGAATTTTCGAGGCTTAATTTTGCTCGACGGTAATTTTCCACCAGAAAACCTGGGAGATTTTGGGTCCCAACTGGTGAGCCGGGATTCCTACTTCGTCTCCAATTCGTAATGTCTACGTTTGATTGCGTCGTGCTCCCGTTGCCCGCCACGCGTTAAAATCTGATCGATACTAACACGGGGATGCTGTAAGGTGACTTCCATATGATGAAAAGAAAAGGATAATTGCAATCTGCAACTTTTTTTTTTGACCGCGATATTAGACACTGGCTAAAACGTGAGAACTTCCCGCGAGACCTCAATTGCGCGGATGAGAAATAGGATCCCTTGACATTGGACGATTTGACATAGAAATTGTCGAGTTGACATAGAAGAAGCTGCAGATATCCCGACGCAGGGTTCGCGGATCGGCGATAACGGCCCGAGTCTATTTACCGTACGTGATGTAATTAATCTATTAATAAGCTCTCCGTCTATGAGGAGCATTGATGAATGACCGGACGATCGGGAGCTTATTGCACCGCGATAGTTGAGTTCACAGCTGATACTTCACTCTAATCGCAGTACCGACGGCTTCACAGTGAAACCCACCAAGCAGCGGCCACAACGTATCTTCGATCTCCAATCCGGAAGTGGTTTCTCCTTCGAAGCCATGCTACACGCGTGTTCCGATGTGTAATAGTCTCTAGCCAATTATTCATGGTTGCCTAGCCTCTGCCGCACTCAACTCGGATTACTCTTTGCGCTTGGGCTCGCCACCGTAAAAATGATTTAACGCTCATCAAGAATTGCACTCGATGTGCAGCCTCACTCGCTACGAAAGACCCATGCATTTATTAGTTTCGAGACGGCTGCGGTGTCAGCTGGATTTGTCTATTGATCTATTAATATGAAATTGGACTGCACTGTATCGGGATACTTTATTGGTGCTTCAAAAGACAGGGTTATTTTGGCTTTCGAGGTGAATCGCGTTAAAATACAGGTGAAGGCTATTGGCGGTAACAGCTCGCAGACGATAGTCTCTTTGTCGAGGAGTTAACTCGCATTGACAGTAACAAAAACACTCGATCTTTCAACGATAAACAAGTCGAACAGTGGCGTATCGGTGATAGCGGACGAAAATGTCATGCCGATAGCAGATTGGAATAGGAAAGTAGTCGTGGCACATTATATACGGCCCTCTTTCCACAGTTTCATAAATTCACCTACTGCGATCGAGACTCAATATTCACAACTACAATCGCTTTTTCTCTGATTCACACGCTACGATTCCGCTCGCTTCGCACCTCACGTTTCTTCCAAAGCTGCGCTAAGTCAGGAAAGGCAACCTCGACAAAGAAAAATCTAAAGAAGTGAATCACAACGGAAACGGCGTACTAGGGGACCATTGTTCTCAAATATTCTCCTCAACATGCTCTTTGAAATCTCTCCGTGGCAGTGATAAGAACTCTTTTGATTATTAAAGTAACTTTCACGGTCTGCGCGTGTTCCGGAGCTTCGAAACTCGCAGCTCACGGAAGTACATACTTCTATTTACTTATACCGTGTTGGAGAGTCATTGTCGATTAATGCAGAGGCCAATCACACACTTTCGCAATTTGCGCGCATGCGATAACGCTGCCGCAGTTCTATTCACGTTGCCATTATCCTCGAGTCGGGTTGCGAGCGACAACAAAAGCATTCGAAGAAAGGCACAGGTGTAAAAAGCCCGCGCCGAGCTCATTCTTGTTGCACGTGTATGCAAATTTTACTTTCGGACCGGTATCATCGATATCGAGAAGGCACAGAACTCTCCTGCCTCCGTTTTACAGTCTTCGTTGAGAGAAAGGTTTCTGACCTTCGATTCTATTTACCAAAAGCGCCTTGAATTTGCAAACGTCCACACTGTCATAGCACGTATCTATTTCATTTCTCAGTCGGCATTTGGTCTGTGGAACTCGCCAGTATTATACCGCGCGTTATCGTCAAATTATCAGGAATTGCCTATTCAATACGTGCTCCGACTATTTCCACAACGGAATTGACACACTTGCTGGAACACGGGCAGAGTGTCTCCAATGATCGTTAATGGTTTCTTCGCACACATTACATGTACATATATAAATAAATTCGTGGAAGAGAAGGGATTGGCGATGATGTCAGTGATAAGGTGCAGACTGAACGACGCGTAACGTTGTCGATCCTGCGTTTTCCAATTGATTAATTCGACTGCGTAATTAATTCCTTTTTCGGCGGTGGCCACGCTGCGTGATACCAGCCTTCATTTTGGCAGTGGGGTTTCACGAGGCAATCTAATGTAAGTCTCCCGACAAGTTTTATTCGTTGCTTGCCAATTTCATTCCGAACATTATGGACAATGTCAGCCGATCGTAATTTGCGCGTATCTGTTAAACGTGGCTTATATGTATAGATTGTCGTGGAATACATGACCTACGTGCTGATTGACTTGTATGCACTTCGCATCGTGATTCTCAGATCATAAATTATAAAAGTTACTATTCAAGATTTCCATAACACCCTGAGTAACCAATGTTATAAATACAAATTTTTATATTATCGTCGCAAAAGTTCGACAAGAGGGACGATTACTGGGATGAGTCCGAATATAGAAATAATTACGACGCAGACTGACCTTTCCCATTTACTTTCTGCCATTGGAATCAGTTGATGAAAGTCATTTTAATTTGACATTAAGAAAGCAATCCCAAATCACGGTTGATGAGATAAGTTCTATTATATCAGCGTGCATTCGCGTCATCTTTTGCTGATGTTGTTTTATTGCCTTTTTTCGATCTTCTACGCAAGATCAATATTTTCTTTGGTATTTCGTCAGCCAGGTGTTTCATGCGAGAAACTGGTCGAAGGGAATTTTCTGGAAGGCTGTCATGGCTTATACCTGCGCGGTGGGTAAGAAGCTACGGAAAGGATTGAGGAGAGCAGAGAAAGGGATAGAGAGGCATTCGTGCGTGGTACGTCACATATAAACAGATGGAAATCACGGTAACAGCGACGCGTTCTCATCGAATTTAGTTCCAATTATTATACAATTGTCCGCAACCTTGCGAGTTACGATGATTAAATCATCATTGTTGCTTTTGGTTTGTCCCTTCGACATTCATTAGTTTTGCACCGCTGACTTTAATGATGAAATGAAAGTTGCAAAACTGTCTTGCGAGTAGTTGCATAGTTGCAGAGGGTATCGGATGGTTCTTTCTAACAGCAGCTAGAAACTTGTTGCAAGCTTCAACGCATTGTTAGTCGCACTATTGTCTAGACTTAGTCGGCGTTGATATCGTTAATTACGGTATCGTTTACGCCGCGGTTAATTGACCCTCGCTCAAGATCGAGACACCAGAAGTTATCCGCAATTGAGTCCGAGCACCGATATCCAGAATTTGGGCCAAACTTTATTTTCGTATAGTCAAATTGCAGTCAAATTTTTTGGGCTATACACCGAAAATGACCGAGTCACGATATATCGGGTAAATAATAATCGATTACTGAGATTTATTTTTCGACGAGTGTCGCGAGAGAAAGATACTCGTGGTCAAAACATCAACGTTGAGGGCGATATTGAACATGTGCCTCGTGTTTATCGGCAAACACGCAAAAATAATTATCTTACAGCAGGCAGATAAATATGAATGGGCGTGAAATACTGTTTAGAGTTTTATACAGATAAACTGTACTTGGAAAAACTGCAAGCTTGCAGTTTAACTTTCTTGTGTTTTTTGTTGCTAAGTACCACAGCAGTTTATCATCGTGAAAACATTTTCCATGTTGCAGAAAAAATT
Source organism: Trypoxylon attenuatum (assembly GCA_963989405.1). Lineage (NCBI taxonomy): Eukaryota > Metazoa > Arthropoda > Insecta > Hymenoptera > Crabronidae > Trypoxylon > Trypoxylon attenuatum. Next base: position 5,007,083 of record OZ022493.1, on the reverse strand, counting down.
GTGGTGCCCAAGATCCTGAAAAGACGTCGCTGGTAGATTCCGCATTGCTTCCAAACATCCAGCCGTCCACGAAATTGGAGGATGAAAAGGCGATTCTGGCGCCAAATGGCATACACAATGATCCCGAAGATGGAGACCACAATTTCAAGGGGAGTGCATTCAGACAAGTCCTTGCCGCACTGGTTGCCCAACTTGGGACAATCAACACCGGCATGGTCTTTGGCTTTTCCGCCATTGCCCTGCCACAGCTTCAGGAACCAAACAGTACCATTCCCATCACCGAGGGATCGTCGGAAGAATCTTGGATCGGTAAGGATCGCAAAATCTCAAACTATTCGCATACTCGACTTTGGTTCAGCATCAAATATACCATCAATCCGATTTCTTTTCTACAGCGAGTATGTCCTCGATCGGTACTCCGATCGGCTGCTTAGCATCCGGCTACTTGATGGACATGTTCGGCCGGAAGCGGTCGCTGATCATTACCGAAATCCCCGCACTCCTCGGGTGGATACTGATTGCATTTGCCACAAACATTCAAATGATCTACGCCGGGCGATTCTTCGTTGGCCTCGGCTCGGGCATGGTCGGAGCACCAGCACGAGTCTACACCAGTGAGGTGACCCAGCCACATCTCAGGGGCATGCTGACGGCGCTTTCAAGCGTGGGCGTCAGCACGGGTGTCTTGATAGAATACGCTCTGGGAAGTATGCTCAGCTGGAACATATGCGCGGCGATCAGCGGAATCCTGCCGCTCGCTGCTCTCCTGCTGATGTTCCTTTTCCCAGAGACACCGTCATACCTCATATCGCGCAGCAGGCCGGACAAGGCACGCAAAGCTCTGCAGCGTTTCCGCGGCAGTACATACAACGTCAATCAGGAGATGGAAACGCTGGTGAATTTCTCGAATAAGAACAATATCAAGAGGTTGACTGGCTTCCGAGAGATCGTTCGTGCACTGCTGCAACCTAACGCTCTTAGGCCATACACTCTTCTCTTTTTATACTTTTTGATTTATCAATGGTCAGGAACGAATGTCCTGACCTTCTACGCCGTAGAGATATTCAAGGACTCGGGTGCAACCTTGAACAAGTACTTAGCCGCGGTAATCCTTGGAGTAGTAAGACTCGTATCGACGATTGTAGCTTGCATTTTGTGTAGGAAAATCGGCAGGAGACCTCTCACTATGGTTTCCTCGATCGGTTGTGGCCTCTCTATGTTAGGTCTAGGTGGGTACATGTGGATGAAGAATTATTGGGTCATAAACAATCTTCCATTCGTGGCTACTTGGGTTCCTGTCTTGTGTATATTCACCTATACGATCACTTGTACTCTTGGATTTCTCGTTATTCCGTGGATCATGATCGGTGAAGTCTACCCTGTACAAGTACGCGGCATTATTGGGGGTCTCACTACCATGACTGCCCACACGTTCGTTTTCATGGTCGTAAAAACCTATCCTTTCTTGTCAAGTGCTCTAACTCGACATGGCACTTTTATTCTTTACGGCTGCATATCTTTGTTCGGAACGATATACTTTTACATGTGTCTGCCGGAGACCAAGGGCAGGACGTTACAGGAAATAGAGGATTACTTCTCTGGTAGGAGTAGCACCTTAACCACTGGCACATTGATCAGTAACAAACCAAAGGTTTTAGAAGTTAAGAAAGGTCAGGTCCTGCCTTGATGAACCTCGCACGATCCATCATTTTTTTTTTTTTATCACCAGCTCGGCATGTAAATTCAGCCGTAAGAACGCAAGCTACAATCGGTTTCTCTCGTTAAGGAAAATCAATGTACTTTAAGTAGAGACTGACGGCTAAACTCTTCACAGTCGTCCTGTAGCAGAGCTTTAGAGCAATTGGGTATACCTTAAAAGATTCTTTTAGTTTCGCGATGGCCATACGTTCTAGATAGTAAGAGATCATTGTCGATATACCAATTCTTTTTTTATAGTTAGAGTAACGAATTTTATCCCACGACTCTGTACATATTTATTGACTAAAAATCGACGTTATATATTTTTAAACGTATATGTGTAATGGAAAAAAAAGAACAGATTACGCCAAACATATCCTTACAGGAAATAGTAGCATGTATTTGGAATCACTTTGGATATTAGTTGGATTTTCTAGTTTTGTGCGACTCCTATTATGCTTATGAACGAACTCAGTGTTCAGCAAAGACGGCACGTGTAATCTTAAAGCGTATTTCGCGATAATTTTAACTACGTTAAATAAACGCCGATATTTGTGCCTTAGTGATTCGTCGTTTCGCATATAAGAAAAACAAACGGTGCTATTTATTTTTTTTCTCCATAGTATTATAATCCAATATTTGTATACAAGTTTATCAATCCACAAACCGTGAATATGGACGTAAATTACCTCGACCCCAAGCGACATTAAATGGAAATGTGTAACTTTTTACAATGCGAAATGCAATGCACAAAAAATAAGATTAAAACTCTTTGATATGTTTGCTATACAAAACAGTAGTTTTACTATCAATTCATCGCCTGATTCGCACAACAAAATTGGCTTATAGCAAAACTAAGGAACAATGGAAGCAGAGAATGAATTAGATACTGATAGCCCAATAAATTTGTAGAATATGCTTTAGAACAGCTTTCTTTCTTTGCATTTAGTACAAAGTTTTGTTTATGTAGAACTAGAATTACAATGTTAATCTGGGTCTATTACGTTTCTTTTCCTTCTTCAGCCTCTTTTCTTCCATAAACTGAATAATCTGAGCCTGACCCAGGATCTCACCCCTCCAAGTATAAGGAAGTCTCTTCTTATTTAACAAAGCAAGCCTGTTATCGACGTACGATTTCGCGTCAAACTCCATCACTGTTTGAATTTTCTTCTGTAATTCTAGCTGAAATGCCTTCTCCTTTTTAATGTTACGATTTACCCTAATTCTTTCCCAGATAAACTTCATCTTCCTACGTAGCTTCCTTAATTTGTGCTTCTTCATTTTCTTCTTTCTAATCCGTAGTATTTCCTTAGCTTGTTTCTCTTGTGTCGTTCCTATCGTTGGGAGTTCCAAGGTTTTGTCAGAAAAAGGCACATCCTCGTACGTAGGTTTCCAATTTAATGGTTCTTCCATGCACGGCACCCTTCGGAGTGGTAATTCGGTGATCCTCGAATTCACGTTTCCACCAAATGGTTTTCCAAGATCAATGTTCAACGATCCAGGAATAAATCTAATGGAAATCTCGGGGTTGATTAAAGACGGTGTGGGAGTAAGAGTGAGGGGAAAGGACGAAGACGTTTGTTTACGTCGACTCGATGCACCAGTTGAAATGCATCGCGTTATAACGTTACCTAAAATCCGAATTAGTCTCGTTAAAACAGCGAATAATTAGAAATTATAATAATTCTTCGAATTCATCCGAACACTTGCGTAATATTAAGGTTACAAAGTTTGTGGAACAGAATGAATAGAAAATTAATAGATACTTACATTTGTTAGTAATTGCCATTCGGCGAACTACAGTGCACAGCGCATTTATTGCCATTTTCCTTAAAGTAATTCACGTATCACGGCACATAATAATAATGCACAATATTCATTCAAGAGATCATGTCTTCTGCCTCGGCTCGAAAGACATAACCTTAGAAACATACCGCGAGAAGCATATCAAAGCCGCACAGATGGAGACATGGTATCGAAAATATAGCACATTGAATTACGAGCAAGTAGCAGGGTAAAAACTTTGCAAGATGCGAAATTGGGACTGGATTTTTTATTGAAAATCAGTAATTTATTCGAATAGAGCGTACACGAATTTAATAGGCAGTACCGTGCCATACCAATTTATACATAAACGTATCTTACTTTAATCCATGCGTGTTTTAACAGTTCTGGTCGTGACCTTATCTTTCTCTCTGAAATAAATAAATACAATTATGTGGGACATTCAGTAACAATTGAACTGTAAGTTCAGGTTTATATTAGAAACTTACATGATGTGGACAATTGCACCCCAACCAGAAATAGCATCTCTATCGCAAGCATTCACCAATGCTTGACTGACCGTTTCGAACAACTCGTTTGGCTCTAGGTCCGGTTCGTATAACGATTCGCACATGCCATAAAGTTGTTCTGTACAAGTACCTCCCACGACGAAATCTCCAGGTAAACTGAGGCATCCGATTAGATCCATGTTACAGACGAACGGTTCGAAGGTATCGGGATCCAAGCCGGCTACAATGGGTTCTACGAAGTAAGGCCCGAATCTCCTTTCGTATAAGAAATTAGAGATCATAGAAGCAAAGGTCTTGGGGTGAATTTTTCTGTTTTCTTTGAGTTCATAAAGATTCAGTCGAAAACGTAGCCTTTCCATGACTGTTTGACTGTCAGTCGCTAGTCCCGGCAGTGCCAGAAAGAGATGAGGTCCCATTTCGAAGATTTTGTCGAAATCGCAGGTAATAGTTTGCGCTTGAATACCGAATCTTCGATCAGCCGCTATCGCTACGCAATTCTTGCCCTTCATGGCAATCACCGCTCCACCGTTGTACGCTAAAATACTCTGAAACAATGTTGCAGAATTTTTTTCCGGTTCGCTCAAACATTGTTAAGCTGACGTCGCGGATATTGCGAACAACATTTTGTTTCGATTCGCCTCATTAACGTTAGACTTAAGTGATTAAATCAAAATCAAAGAAAAGTGGGCCTTATTATTGTTTTAATTCAACAAACGTGCAGTGTCATCGGCTCGTTTGACAGCAACATAACCTGGGACACTGAGTAATCGAGTGCGAATTTGAACTTAATACTAAGGCTAAACGAATGGAGAAAACAAAGCCACACGAAGTATTCTTTAAAAAGTAGAAATACTTACCATTTTCGTGGACTGTCTGGAAAAAGTGCTTAATAAACACTTAGTTGAATGTGTTTTAAATGCACCCCCGAAACGCGAGTCACAACCGCGAACTACGCTGAAGTACGCGTTGAGTAGATCCGAGTAAATCTATCGATCTCGTAAAGCGGTACAGCAGAACCGCTCTGCGAGGAAATTCGCAATTTTTCTAACATAGCGTTGGTCGGTATCCGCAGTATTGCGGTATTCCAGTAATAATATTAGCATATACATCAATTCCTAAATTAATTCAAATCGCACGCATATAATGCAGTGATTTTCAAAGCAACAGTGTTCCGCAGTGTGTATGTATAAGTGTATAAGCACACTTACCGAAGCTGCGATTCATTGCGGAAACCAACTAAGAAACGCATTGACAAAGTTCTGCTTTTAGTTCTCGCTAAACGTCGCAATTGAATCTCAGGCTCGTAGGAATTAATCTGATTGCGAATATTTGGCGGATTGTTAGTAAATACAGCATAGGGTCTCGCAGGTAAGTACGAAGAGATTTCGAAGGCGGGAATCGCCGGTTTAACGATGACGGAGCAGCAGGGCAAGGGGCAGTCGAGTGAACAGCAGAGAAGGAGTGAGAAGGGAAGGGTGGAGAGAGAGAGAGAGAGAGAGAGATGGAGAAAGGCGATTGAGAAAATGTGTCTGTCCAAGGCGAGTCGTTACGAGTGTCATGCATCTTGCAACAGGGAATGAATCGCGAATGCCCAAAAATAAGCACTGCGCAAGATACAAGACCGATATACAGGCTGATACAGGCTGACTGCTGGCAGAGATTGGCAGAGATCGAGCGACGATCGGGGATCCAAAGAGGATCGCGTTCCTTCTACGAGGTTCTTGCTCAGTGGCTGGAATCACAAATCAGAACTGATCGTAGCCAAACCAGCTGTGATTCGGGATAGTGGTGGATAGTGGTGCCGTCGTCGTCGAGCATTCGTCGAGCATTCGTCGAGTGCGTCAACTGTAGCGCGTAACCGCAAATATTTCGTGCTACTGATACGTGCGCGCGAGGAAATTGAGGATACGAGCCCTAGGAGTTGCAGGTTGTTCGATACGGAGTTACAAAACAGCCTCTCCAACGATTGATACAGAAAACAGAGGACGTTTAACTTCGGATTGACATGATAGGTTCAAATGGTCTGCAGCCAGTGTTGTCCTGTTGCTCCTAAATTTTCATTGTCTTCTCTCAACGTCGAAGAATGTACTCCAAGAGTGTAATTCTACAACGAAACGTTGCGTCAAAGGGGTCGGAATGAAAAAAATTGGAGCAGCCATGAAATGCAAATGCACGCGCGGTGTATTTTACTTTTATGTTATTTTTAAACATTCGATGTACAAAACACTCGGACAAAGCCTTGTAAACTGAGTTCGCGCGTATCTATAGCGGGCAGATTATTCTTGGAGTGTATTCTAGACGCTTTAGAGTTTAAGGTTTTAACAAAGACAGTATCTTTGATACTTTTCTCGATCCTTATCGGTTTTCAATCTCCTGTCATACACGCGATTTCGAGGCCTTGGAAACCACTCATCGACTATGTGTCTTTCTAGGATTGTGACATTGACCACCACAAGATAATTCTCGTAGAATTTCATCAAATTGGCGCTATACGGTGGTAGTAAGTGCTCAAGCATAGGAAGGGATATATTTTAGCTCACTGCAGAATGTCCCTGAAACCTAAAGACATTGATTTTACTGCAACTTGGCATGCGTTACAAGAAACTGTGAAAGGTGTCATAACATTAGCGACTATTCCCCGTGCAACCTGGAACGACAGATTCAGGTGTGATATAATCGGAAGAAACATCCCTACGTTTTACCTTTAAACGGACATTTAAAGTTTCCCTTCTGTTACAGCGATGTGTATTACTTATGTGTCGCGCATCCAGAATTTGCCGATCGCTTGTACAACGAGACCAAAGCGTTTCTCGACGATCATGTCTTCCAACTTTTGAAAAAAGTGCAGTCTCAGGATGAGACTAATCTCCTGTACGCGTATTACAAAGCATGGACGGAATATTCGCAAGGCATCACCTACTTACATTACTTGTACTTATACCTAAATCAGCAGCACATAAAGAATAAAAGACTTTCGGATGCCGATCTTGTTTATGGTGCGATAGCGGCAGCTACCAATGACTGTCAGGAGCACATGCTGATCGGAGAGTTAGGTTTAGACATCTGGAAGAAACAGATGATCATGCCTCTTAGAGAGGAATTAGTGTCCCTTTTATTGGAGAATATTCATGCGGATAGAGTAGGCAAAGTTTTGTGTACAACTAGGGATGTTATCTGTGATGTCATCGAAAGTTTCGTCCGGGTGGAGGAGTATAAGATAAAAGGGGAACTAGAAGTAATAATCCTACTTTTCGATATTCATATTCGTACTACCGTAATCTTTTAGGAATTAGTATAACACTGGGAACATTTTTTAGTTGTATCAAGAAATTTTCGAAACGCCTTTCCTACAAGCTGCTGGAGAATTTTATACGTGGGAGGCGTCGGAATTGCTCCAAGGATCGGACGTAACGCAGTACATGGAAAGAGTTACTTGGAGACTTAGTCAAGAAGAATTACGCGCCCATAAATTCCTGCATGCAAGCTCGGTGCCGAAGGTACGTTTCTCGCATCACCGACTCAATCTGCAATTTTGCTAATACAGCTTTGGAATTTTGCAGGTCAGGCAATGTTGCGAAGAAAAGATGGTGGAGGCGCACATAGCGTGGCTTCATGGCGAAGCCGAGAATATGATAGCGAACGAACGCAGAAGAGACTTGGCTCTTTTGTATCCTTTATTGAGGCCATTACCTTCGGGTTTAACTCCACTAGTACAAAAGCTTACTCAACATATTACGGAACAAGGCCTTCAGGCAATACGACTCCTGCAAGGCGAAAATGTACGTGTGAAAATGAATTATCTATCCGTAGTAGATAAAATTCCTAATTCTGGCGCACCTTACGAAACGCAGGTTCACACACAATTCGTCGAAACCACGCTGGACGTGCACACTAAATATTCTGAATTGATAATAGATGTGTTTAAGTCTGATCAAGCATTTGTCGGTGCCCTGGATAAGGCATGTTCAGCCATTGTCAACTATAAACCAGTTCCACGGCAACCGGCTAGAGCACCCGAATACGTGAGTGTCAATTGAATTACGTACCGACGAATTACGAATTAGGCACTTTACTTGGATACTTATCTGGAAAAACTTGATTTTAGCTTGCTAAATATTGCGACTCTCTATTGAAGAAGTCGGCCAAGGTCGCGTCGGAAGGAGAGATCGAGGAAAAGTTGGGACGCTCGATCATTGTGTTTAAGTATGTCGATGACAAAGACGTCTTTCAAAAGTTTTACGCGCGTATGTTAGCAAAGCGACTGATACATCAGCAATCACAATCGATGGACGCCGAGGAAATGATGATCGATCGATTGAAGCAAGCTTGTGGATATGAGTTCACGAACAAGCTTCATCGAATGTTCACGGACATGACAGTTTCGACCGATCTAAATTTCAAGTTCTTAGTGACGTTGCGCGCAGCACAAAAGGAACAGCAATTGGGAGTTGGTTTTGTAGTATACGTGTTACAAGCTGGCGCATGGCCATTGAGCTTGCCGCCAACACCAGGACCATTTCACGTCCCACAACAACTGGAGAAATCAGTGCAAGCTTTCGAATCATTTTATCACGCGCAGTTTAGTGGACGAAAACTCACTTGGCTGCATCACCTTTGCCATGGAGAATTGAAGTTTAACTATCTGAAAAAGCCCTATTTGGTCACCGTGCAAACTTATCAAATGGCGTTGCTGTTACTCTTCGAAGATTGCAATTCGATTAGTTGCCGAGACGCTGCTTCTTCGCTACGCCTTACCCACGAGCAGTTAGTGAAGCACGCATGCAGTCTGGTCGAGTGTAAAATTCTTCTACAGTCGACCGAAGGCGAACTTACAGAGGATACAGTTTTATCGTTGAATCTGGAGTATCACAACAAGAGAACGAAATTCCGGATCACCGGTGTGCTGCAACGTGATGTGCCCCACGATACGGAAGCCACACATCGGAGCGTGGATGACGATAGGAAATTGTACCTGCAGGCAGCTATTGTCCGTATCATGAAAAATCGGAAGGTCCTGAAACACAATCAGCTTGTGCAAGAGGTAAGATCATCGAATCCATGATTGTATAATATGTCGTAGCTTGCATAACTCCTCGTAACAGTTCAGAAATAACAAGAGAAATGCACACCGTTTCAGGTACTGGGTCAGTCTCAAGGTAAATTCGCTCCTTCCATTGGCATGATTAAAAAGTGCATCGAAGCACTGATAGACAAGCAGTATATCGAACGTACGCCAAACAACGCAGATGAGTATTCGTACGTCGCATAATTTTTTTTTCTAACATTTGTTGATTTCATTTGAGATGCTGTCTGGTTATTAACGCTGTCTCATTGACAGTGGAAAAAGTAATTCGTCGATTCGTCGCATGGATTTAATAAGACGATATTTTCATTGATGCTATTCGCAATGATCTTGTGTAGTAATTTGCAGCGGTGTAGCACTCAACGTGGTTCCAACACGCTTAGGTACACTTGTTCGTTTTTGCTCTATCCTCAAATTCTTAAACGCCTGCTGCGTGCCCCAAATCCGCGTTGCGTTAAAATCAAAGATATCAATTCATCGATATAGCTTTCTTGACGTGATCCCCTTTTTGAAGGTAGACGATTACACTTACGATTCTCAATTAAAGAATAATCACAAATTTCAACAAATTTCTAAAATCCCGTGCTCGACTCGCGTCAGTGATCATGCAAAAGGATTCGCACTGATGTTACGAGTCGACACAGAGTTATCAGTATCAGCATCTCCACTCTTATTTGCTACTAAATCAATTGATTAATAACTTAGTTGTCTCGATAATTTGTAATATATGCACTTCGAATAAAGATGATGTTACTATTTTACTTTGGAGGTCGAAATGTCTTTGAAACTCTCCGCCTGTTAGTTGGTAAAAATTTATTTGGTCTTACAATATAGAGATATCATTTTTTGATGGTTCGATTCGTCGAATCCATAGAGACGTCCAATTATTTATCCCTATATATTTTCTTACAAAATCTACATAACAGTACTCGAAGCGCAGGACTTCGAATTTCTGCCTTGCTTCTTCCGATAATATATATCTTTGGTCCCTTTGCTATATATATATTTATGTATACATATATTGCACGTGTCGCGTAGTTCTTGCATACTGAGAGTCGTGTGCAACCACGAAATCACTGGGTGTCTCCGAAGGTTCGACCGGAGACTCTTCGCTTAAGGTATCGAAGGAATGTATAACCAAAAGTGTTATTGACCAGCTACGCTACGGAATAGATTTGAGTTCGGTATATTATTAGGAACGTGGAGTTTTCAGCTGTAACAGTTCAGGATCAAGCAAAGGATTGTCGTCCGCTTCGGATTCCGGTGGCTTGTTGATACCGTTCACTACAAGTGGCGATGCAGTGGCAGCATTGCTATAAGGAGAAAATCCGGCCCATTCCATGCCGAGATAAATTGGTGGCGGGCTACCCAGCGGCGGTTCCAGCAAAAGATGATCCGATTGTTGTTGCTGTTGCTGTTGGTGATGATGTTGATGCTGTTGCACTTCCTGGCAGTCGGATGGTGGTAGGTGGGTAGTCAAGTGAGTCGTCACTTTACACTGTTTCTCTTGCTTTCTCCATTTGGCCCTTCTGTTTTGGAACCATACCTGAACGTGAACACACGACGTACTGTAATGCAGTTCCTCGTAAAGGTATTTGAGCGAGAAATAGATAACAGGCTGCAAGAATTACCTGCACCCTCGCCTCCGTAAGTTGGATGCGAAGCGCGAGTTCTTCCCGGAAGAACACGTCTGGATAGTGAGTCTTCTGAAACGCTCTTTCAAGCTCCTCTAATTGAAAGTTAGTGAAAGTCGTGCGATATCTACGCTGTTTTCTTTTGCCAACCCCCGGGGTTTGCCTGTCCTCGGTGCCTGGGCTTGGCGAGAAGTCGTACGCTTTGAGGAAACGAAGAGAGAGAGAGAGAGAAGGGGAGAGAGAGAAAGAGAGACAGAGAGAAGAAGAAGAAAAGAGTTAAACTAGCGGTATGCGGCGTTTATCAAACGATGCGCGATTTTGGTAGCGGCCAACAACTACCGGGCGGATCTTAGTCGCGTTAAATTCACACGCAGTAAAATGGCTCATAACTCGTAAACTGATTACCACTAACTCTATTTAAAACAAGGGCCGGGCGATTTTGCTTAATGCATTTAGCAATAATTTAATTGAAGACTGCCCCAACTTACGAGCCGTCAGGTAGAGAGTGGCAGTTAATTAAATCAGGTCTGGGTGGCGGTGTGCACTTACAGAATTTTGTTGGAAAGCAAACCGAGGAAGATTGCGCGCCTATCAGACCGGCAAGAGCAGTCGATTGTAGATCACCTCCGGGGTTGATCTCGTCGGGTGTTCCACCAGAGGCGACGATAGCACCAGCAGAGACGAGAGGATCACGCGGAGCACCAACCAAGAACAATTGCCTACCACTTTCGTTACCACCTTCGTCTTCCTCTTTCAAGTCCATCGTGAAACTCGAAAGTTTTTCTCACCCCCCCACCGGTCAATTTAACGTGCGAGTGTCGTAATTTTTATTTCTAACTTGGGTTAACAAATAAACGGGACCCGATGGAGGATCGGCTAATAGTAATTGAATCACTACCGGGTTGGGAACTTCGTGTGGGTACCACAGCGGCTCCGCAACTCTGCTATTTCTTTTCTCTTTTCCTCCTTTTTTCCTTACACCTGTGCGATGCAGACAGGGTAGGGGACAGAGTATATTCAACGTGAACTCCCTCAAGAGGGGTAGAGAAGCCTCAAAAATGTATTGCTTGTACACCACGAATCAATAGTACCGTTGTACAGTGGAAAAAGAGTATACATGACTACTTCTGGGTCTTTCTTTGGCCTCTGTCGACAATTTTCAACTCTCTTATCACTTATCGCAAATGCATAATTCTTACCTTTGATTTTGCCGACGCGAAATGCTTCTCTTTCGTTCCGATCGATCGATCAATACCATGCCATAAACTGTTCGAATATCAATAATAATAATAATAATAATCGGGGAAGATTAAGGTATAATCAATAAATTAAATCACTACGTGTAATGTATAGCATGCTTTTATTGCAATCTGGTGAGGTATCATATAATTTGTACAAAATGATCATTCGTTCGCGATTCTGATAAATAAAACGCATTTATTTTTACAGTGCTCATCTCGCAAATTCATAAATCATTCATTCATTCGAGAATCGATAAATTTTCTAGTCTAGATACTTACAAAGAAAACAGTGCGGTATATCGTTTGCTGTAAGATATTACAGCGATTAATTCGATTGGAACTATTTTTCGATCATTGTAAATGCATTTAGGCAACAGGACTGATATGAGAGATAGATTCCAAAGCATTTTGTTTCGGTGTCCGCAATGTCTTCATCCGTGTGCACCTCTTGGACCCACATTATGTAATATTCACAGAGAAACGAATAGTTCTTTATACGTAGAACAAGCGAACTTTGCTAGTAGATACCAGCAGATCATCGTCGAAGAATTTAGTCTCTATTACGACGTTTCCACTGCACAAATTGAAATAGACACAATTACAATGATAACCGATTATGCAAACTTTATCGTCAACTTACTTCAACACATTCGCTGGCATCATTTGACTTTCGGGTGCTGCTTGAATCAGACTTTGCCATGTATTTGTACTATTCGGTATCACAAAACCAAACTCGAAAAACCACTCCTCCAAACATCGGCCTTTGAAAAGTACTTTCTGTTCCAATCTGAACCTTTCCATGGGCTCGGCCGAACTGAAATTGATTTCTCTGGATACGGCACGACATTTTAGAATCTTCTTAGGCACTCTTGCTTCGTGTTCCACATCAGGCACGGATCTGCAATGTAAATATTGCTATTGATCTAAAGAAATCTCTTCTTACCATAAATTGTACGAAACGAATATTCATTGATCTTAACGTTGTACTTACAGGTCCTCGTTACCTTGCCACAAGATTTTCCCATTGTCGGCATCTCGTAGATTCATCCAATTTCTGTATATAGGGTGTTAGGGAAAAATCGCTATAGATAGGAGGGAATAGTAGCTTATATTGACAGTTCATTGACAGATAGTTTCTAACCTTCAAAGTGCCGGATGAAACCCTAAGTATAAAGAGTGCGAGAGTTTTTACGTAGAAAAAGGATACACTTGGAAACCCTTGAGTATATCTTCTCCCCTGGACGGCATGACTATTGATAAGTAGAAATAGGTCTTATGAATTAACTTAATGATATATATATATATAAGAAGCTAATCCAGAAACGTACTATCGATTCGCCATCCCCTTAAATTTGTAAACAGTAGTTCTCCCAGCTGGACTCCGAGTCTCGTTCAAGTTCGTCTATTTTCGCGTAACATCGGCATTGCATTTCTATGTGTACCTATTCGTACTTCCCTTGGCTACGTATTCCGCAAGAATCATGTTTAAACGCATCATTCTACTTGGGAGTATCTATTTGAATAACAAATATTTGGAAATAAATTTAGGGTGTGCTAAATGGAAGTAGGATGAATATGGACAAATGCTAAGATTGGTAAACAATAATAGAAAACTTGGGATATAGTCGATGGTCGATAGCTGCATATACAGAAGATAGTATCGCAAGGTAGTACGCATATTGCAGTTTTTTTCCCTGGACTTTTAGTGAGCGTTTAAGGTGTACAGTACGCACTAAACGCGTCGTCCGATGGAAAGAACTTTTAATTCTCGACTCTCTTATAAAAAGTCTCTTTGCAAAGGAAACTCTGGTGGTGGGTATGTTCGTTTGTCGTTCGAATGAGCAGAATAATTACCAAAGTGCATACACACACATATAGACACGTAGAGTCGTAGGAAGATTCATCGTCAGCGTGATAAACGATCTACACGTGCCAAGTTACGGCATGAATAAAAACCTTATTACTGGGACAGACTGCAATGCGGAACATTGTTAATAGATGCAACACTTGGATCCAGTGTAAAGTCGGCAAGCTTTAATGTGTCTCCTCAAAGGGAAATTAAAACCATGCGATATCGCAACAATAGCTTTTTTTCTTTGAGCTACCGTTTTACATTGAATGGAAGCAGTTGAGAGAAGAAAAGGAAGAAGAAGATGAAGAAGCTTAAACGTAGATAATTATCGTGTAGTATTTTATCTGTTTCTAGGTTCATCGGATAGAAGCAATAAAAATTTTGCAGTGGACGTTACTCGGTTCTCATCGGTAGAAAGAACGGCCGGAATCAGAGAGAAGCGGGCAAAAGAATGAGAGAGAGTAGAGTGCACGCGGAAGTAAATTGCGGTGGAGCTGGATGTATGTATCGCGAGAGTGGTTGTGCGAATGTGCATCATGGGTGTGTAGGGCATGCACACTTTCGCAACTTGCTCTCAGAGATCGCGCGAGGGAAAGAAGAGAGAGGGAGAGTTTTAGCGACAAGGGAAAGAGTCACCTCGAAAGAAACGCGCTCCAAACGCCTCCGGTTAACTAACTTGCAAAGAATGGAGCCAGCCGCGTCCCACTGAGGCCTGCCCTACAAATGGGGAAATGAAATAACTTCGCACCCTGCGAATGCATAATCATTAACGGTGTAGCGCGGCATCCCCCGTCCACTGGATCTCGCATACTGATTTCCGCCCGCTGAATTCAATCAATCTCAATATTCCGCAAATTTCTTCAGGGATTACATACTGCTGCCGAGCGAAACGGCGCCGGCAGTAGGGATCACTGAACTTGCAGTAGCATTGAAATTGTAGCCGGGCCAATTTCATTATCGAGAGCCTTGCGGATGCTTCACTGCTGGAATCGTCGTGTTCCGAGATTATGGGGTATACCTTTATAGGTCGCGAGCCCATCGAGTTCTTGCTGGGTACCAGGAGTACCAATGGGCGCGCGAACTCGATGCTAATCGAATATGTATGTATTGCGAATTTTTGCCGGCAATCTCGAGGGTAGCCCTCGCTGGGCGGGATATCAGCTGCTCCTTTATTCTGGGTTTCAAAACATGGAATCTCTCAGGTGACAAGCGCGAGCGTAGGCCGCGCACGCTCTTGAATATGTAAGAATAACGAGGGAGAGCGTGCTCGGGCAAGCAAGCGGGATCTTCCTGAATGCAGGTTTGATGAAAGATCGTGGCTGCCAAGTGACTCGTCAGCCAGCGCGACAGCCTACCCGGGTAAATGTAGTCATTTCCCAGGATGTCTTCTGCAGGGATGAATTTTTGGATCGGCTTGCGGTTAGCGAGGAAACGAGGTGGCTCGTAGAATTGGAGGGCGCTGACCCGTTCGAGGAAGGGGGGGGAGCGAAACGTATACCCACATCTACTCTCTGGAAGCTCGAATATTTTCTCGCGCGCGTTTCCAGCCCTCCGCAAGCTTCGCTTTCTTTTTTTCTTTCTCTTTCTTTCTTTCATTCTATGTACCTTTTTCGCGCGTGTACTCCCGGCAAACTCTCTGCTTCTCTCTCGCTCCTCTCGTTGGCAGACTGCTCGTGCTTCCGCTGCGATTACGACACGGCTGCCGAACTTTAATAAGCGAACGCACGCTCCTCCAACTCCTCTGTCGAAATTCCCAGCGAGCTCTCCATCGACGAGTCGAGTAACTCCTAAGTAATATAGACTAGCGCGCCTGGTTGGTTCGCCGTGCACAAGCTCCTCGATTCCATTCGAGTGGCAAACAAGAGATTACAGTCGACTCTATTCCCCAACGAGGATGCCGACTTCAGATTCCTCTCGGACGTTAGAAACTGCTTGCGAAACTGCAGTGTGTACACGGGTACAAGCGTTGGCACGCGCGTGCACAACCGCAGAAATGCGTCCGCTGATGCGGTTAGTTTCTCCCAGCGAGCATGCTCCTTGGTTTTATCTGCACTCGAAACAGGCCGATTTGCCCGGCGGGGGTTGTTCCAAGCTTCTGGACAACTGGGCCGAATTTTCGACTGGCGGAAAAGTGGCGTTGCCGGTGAATTCGGTGCACGGTGGCAGGGTGTGCGGCTATGCCCTCCCAAACACCCCGAGCATCCTCGATGTGGGTTAAAAGGACAAACTCCGAACTCCAATGGGCCGATGCAGTTGGCCTGGCCTGCCAGCCAAGATAAGGTGCAATAGACGTAGACCGGGACAGATGCGGCGCGGCGGAGTGGCGGCGCGCATCGCTATACTATGTATATCGCGATTGCAGAGCGGCCCGGAGTAAAAAGGGAAAAATGAAAAGCGTGGACCACAAAGGAGTATGCATAATCCGGTCCATTTAGTAGACTCCTCGACTTGGTTTGGATGGCTGACCCACGGTGCAAGCCGACCTGCATCGGCATTATACCCTCCGCAGAGTACAATAGTGGCGTGGCGGCCGAGTCTGTTCCCTTTGAGACGATAGGATTAATTTGGTACGATAACGAGATCTTTTTATTTAGTTCCATTCCACTTCTATTCGAACAAATATAAAATCAAAGAATCCTTTGTCAATGCCTACGATGCCTCGCCGTCATAGCTCTCGGTATAAAGCAAACAAAGACACTTTTCGTGATCTTCCCATTGTTCTCGGGCATTTTTCGCTAAGTTGGCGGAAAATTTGCAATGCAAATCTAAGCGCGCGATTCTTTCTCTCTCGCTCTCGAGTAGTTTGCCGGTTGGCAAAATCGTACTAGCGCATACAAAACGTATAATCCGAAAGTAATAAGTCCGATTTGCGTTAAGCAAAGCCGGGGCTTTCGAATGCAACGCGAAACGCGGGTGGATGAGAGAGCGGGATCTCTTGTGGTAGCCCTCACTCAGGCACTTATGTCGCAGACGAGGTATAGGATATCGCCGATAGCTCACTCGTGCTTGCACGCTGGCTGCTCAAATCTACATGTATATGTGCAGATCGAATGTACAGAGTGTCCCAAGTCAGTTGTGTCATTGCCGCATCGAGATTGGTCCCGATCGATGCGGAAGCGCATCCTTTCAAACGACAGAACGATCCAATTAATCTGGCGAATTGTGACGGGGCCACTTTTCGAATGCAACATTAAAAGTGGAAAAGAATCGAACGATGCAGCAGCCGCGAGTATTGTCAGGACCCCCTGTAGATCTTTGCGGGCGAATGGGAAAGGGCTGGTGGAGCGGTGGGCGCAGAGTTGCGCGCAAGCTCATCGCCACTGCCGCGCCGAGCGTGGTGGTGTCTTGCGACGAGCGAGGTGCAGGCGAGGAAGACATTACACAGGACGAGAACGAGAGAGGAAGATGAAAGGGCGGTACATACATGTATACCTATACCGTATAGAATGGATGCTCGCAGGGTGGGCGAGGTAGATCGTAGTAGAGCGAGGTAGAGCGAGGCAGACAGGGTTTCGCGGACCGAGGCGACGCGACGCGACGCGGCGGACGAATGCGCGTGCAGGCAAAAGGGGTGGTCGCGAGGGTGGTGGATAGAAGGAGATCCGGGGATGGATGCCGCGAGCACGCGAGTACCGTGCGTCCGCTCCCGTTTGCACCGCTCGCCTCGCTTGCCACGTTTCTGGCAGTGTGGTAGGCACTGTAGGCAACCTTCCGCCTTCCGCCTTCCGCCTTTCTCGTGCAAGGGCGTGGGAGATTGGTGGTAGCGGAGTGACGTCAGAGGAGATCGTCAGGCGCAGACGGGTTTGCCCAGCGCAGAGCACACTACGTCAGAATGACGATCCGATAAACCAGCCGTCAGGCTTCTTTGTGGCGGGCGGGCCAACGGTCTTGGGGTAAACATCCTTGCGCGTAATCCCCTCGCGTACGAGAGCTCGCGGCTGCCGAGCGCGAGAGGTCGTCTGATCCTCCGCACACAGCATCCCTATGCTTCTTCCGCGAATACTCAAGAACCTCATTGACGAGGCAAGTGTGGCCAACAGAGGATGTCAGTGAGAATAGGCGGTGGTCGTTGCATTTCAGGTGGGCTGGCCGTTGGTTTGGCCGAGGATGGCGAGCTCGGGTACGGCGGTCGACGGCGTCAACGAGAAGAACGGGACGACAGGCGCACCCACCGGAGGACCGAGGAATCCCTTGATCTGCGGCGTCTGCAATGACTATTACAACGAGCCCTGCCTCTTGTCCTGCTTTCACACCTTTTGCGCACGCTGCATCCGGGGCGAGACTGCATGTCCCATCTGTGGGTACGTAAACCAATTGCCGCCAGCGGTCCTTCCTGGCTGCGATCCTTCTTTCTTCAGCCGGCAGAACCCAATTTCCCCGTGACCCGGTTTGCCATGTCGCTGTCGACCGATCGTTCGTTCGATGCCTCCAGGAAGCAGATACAACTGCAAGATGGAACGCAGCTGCCTCCGCCGGACCAACTCATCCGGCAGCTGGTGGAACTGGCGAACACGGAAAACCCACCTTGTGCCAACTGCGACAAGCGCGACAAGACGACCATGTACTTCTGTACCACCTGCAGTACGTATCGTATCCGAAGGCTTGGAGGCCGAACGCCACGTGACACAGAGAGACTGACAATCAGAGCGTGGTGGTTTTTCGCAGGGCAAGCCCTCTGCACCCATTGCAGGGAGCATACTCATCGCGCCAAGATGT